>CM062814.1:928063599-928583152 GCA_031772625.1 Pinus tabuliformis
AGATACTTCTTGAAAATGTAATGTATTTATAACTCTTGGAGAAAATACAAAACCCTCCCAAGATGGCCAATCTATCTGTGAAAATGACTTACTAGAATTACAATATGGATAGAGAGAAAATAAAGAGGAAGATTCATTGCATAAGGCTAAAAGGACAAAATATTTTACACCAAATCTTAGTCGAAATTATGGAAGTCTGTAGAAGTGAAATGATGAAAAAGTAAACATGTTTAATTAAAGAGAACCAACAAATTCATTACACGTTTTCCCAAGAATAACAACACATAAATGACTTACAAAGAGAGATGAAACATGCTAAAATAAAATACAGTTGGAATCATCTTGAAATTTAATTACTTCTCCAAGAAAATTTTGTACATTACATAACAAAATTATGGCTCCAAGGAAAGATCGGAACCCCAAAATGGGTCCCTTGATGTTCTTTTAAAGAAACTTTTGCATTTGAAGCAGCTACTAAAACTTTCAACTGTCACAACTGTTGTGGGGGAAAGTATCCAACTCGGAATGACCCTAACCCACTCTAAGGGTGACAGTTCCTTAGCAACAGCTGAAAGCAAAGCTATCTAAAGTTTCTTCTTTATGACATGCAAGAGATAAAAGGAAGAGATCCACTTACTGATGTCTTGCGCAAATGGTCGATCCAATCTCCTTTGATTGCCGCTTGCTCCCAGCTCCAAGTCTTTTCACGGGCCCAGCTACACGAGATCCTGCAAACAAGACAAAGAAAGGAAACTACAAGAAGCATGCATTCATAATCGATTCAAGGATTAGCATAAATCAAAGACGCAAGTAAGACAATACACCATTGAAACACATGCGAATAGAAGAACCTCAAAAGCTTTATTAATATATGGAAGTAAGGTTCAGGCGGTGATACAACCATGAGAGGTCCAATCCAGCATCACCTTCCCGACAGAGAGAAATCTCTTCTTCACCTCCCTCAAGCAATCACCCAATGCTCACAACTGTAAACCAACAGCAATTCTTTGCACTAAATTCCGGCCTCTAGATCCCATGGGATGAGATCCTTATATAGAGTTTTGGAGTGAAGATAAGTCAGCTTGATGTGTGACTTGTTGTCCTCTTCAACTCCAGTTGTTCTTCAGTTCTTCACTCGGAGTTTCTACCTTCCACTTGGAGTTTTAGAAGCTCTTAACTCATCATTAGGCGAATCTTATGATCAAGTGTCTTTTTGGAAGCTTCCTGGGCACTGGCACATTGAGAGAAAGATTCCTCCACATGTCAAAGTACGCCCAGCGCAGGTAGCCTTTGTTGCACTTGCGATGCAGCGCAGGTAGCCTTTGTTGCACTTGCTATGCAACGCAGGTAGCCTTTGGAGCAGCTGCTTTGATCCAAAATTGACCTGTTTTTGAGTGTTTTTCAGTGGAGAACTGATTTGCAGTGCTGTGGTTTGCTGACCTTGTTCCTCTAAGGGTAAGAACAACATGTTTAGGGACTTTGGATCCCTTAGATTATTGACATTTCATGCTCCATGCTGTAAGGCACAAAAATGTCTATAACAGTTGCCCCCTAAAGTATGAGGTCGTTTATCGGGTGAAATGTTTTATTAGGAGGATCCGAAGTTCATTCAATCGTCGGGAGGTGACCTGTAACAAAATACAATACAATACATTATCTTTTCATACTTTCTTTTCATGATCTAGCTGATGCGGGCATTTCCCATGCTCAGCTTTATAAATACATTTGTTGTACATAAGCAGACGATCGTCTGATAATAGACTGATAATTCTCTGCTTTTAATTATCATCCTTTTAGTAGGATGCTCATCTGCTGCACATGTCTATGTTTTTATCTCCTGAATATATATCGCAGCCCGGATGGATGAAACTAGATCCGGGGTCTTCAAACTTGTCCGATCTTCACTCTAGTACAAGTCGATCCATGTGAGAATTTCCTGAAGTCGAACATGGAAAGACATCGCTTGATTACCAGTAAATAATGTAAACTGTTAACAAGCGCGAGAGAAATCATCGATAATGATGATGACCCTCAAGGTACTGCAGCACAATTCACGTGGCGTGAATATAGGATCTGACATCGAACACCACGCAAAGTCTCCCAGTCGAAGGTCATTAATGTATACCTATCGCTGGGAGTGAGAAACTTGCCATTGAGGTATGCAAGCTTCAAAGTACTGAGGGGGTGTTCCTAGACCAACTTCTTGGATAATGAGCTGATGTCGACAAGAAGTGATCCGTCAAAGGAGGGCCTTAATGAATCCCACATCAGTGACACGGAACGGAGCTAGTGATGATGGTGAAAACGATCTGTGAAATATGATTCAGGGTGGCAGTCATGGAAGGATGAAAGATGATGTATGGTAGTGGATGGGACCCGGTTGACACTTTCTGAATGACATCTCTTGAACATATAACGACACTGATGTGATGGATCGGTAGCATTACCCCATGTATGGATGGTATGGCGAGACCATGGTGAAGGGACCGGTGAATGATAATAACCCAACCCGATATTTACGGAGGCAAAAGTGTCATGTTCAAGAGCGACTTGCTACCATTAAGCTTTGAGGTTCTTCCCAATTTTTCCCCAGTCATTTCTGACCAGTACCTCTTTATTTTTGTCAAGCTTGAGGAGGATAACATATGCTTGTTCTATAACCTACCCTTCGAGCAAGCCCATCGCTATGTTTTTAATGAGCCTAGCGATAGGGAAACTCGTTCTCGTCCAAAGACAAGTTTGTCGCTATCTAATATTTTTAACGAGCTCAGCGGCAAAGACAACTCGGTCCTTTTCATTTTTAGAGAGTCTGAAAAGTGTACATAAAGTAGACTCCAGGGGTCCTTTTTCGTCATCTAATCCCTTAAGTCCGAAAAACTATAAAACAATACAGAAGGGATGAATGTTCGATAGCTTTATCGAGCCGAACTAGACAAGCGCTCGATCTTTTTGTGCAATAATCCCTCAGGTCCAAAAAGATTAAAATCTAGAGGAGGGATAGCTCTTCCGGTCCTTTTAACGAGCTGGAAGGCCAAAACTCGGCAAACTTTTCATTTTTTACGAGTCAGTGAAAAGAGCTCAAAGAAGACTCGTATTTTGAGGAACGAGTGATAAACAGGGATAGCAGCAGATTCCAGGTACAGGTTGGAATTTTCCAATCACGGCAGTATTACAAGGATGGCTAGGTGGGATCACTCTTCGCAGCTGTTCCTCAAAATAGGTAAACAATCAAGTGGATGTGAATGATCGGCCAAATGAAAAGTGGAGGTGACGGTGCACAAACACGACCAAGGCTTTTATGGCTGATGAATTTACGGTCTCAAATGGTTATTTACCAATTCATTTTTTCTGGATGAGCTTGAACTCTGGGGGGAAGCTTGCTCACATGCTTATGTTTATTTTTTAACGAGCATGAAGTCCGCGTTAAAACTGCTCGGTTTTGCGTTTATTTTTTAACGAGCATGAACTATGCCAAAACTGCTCGTTCTTTTGCATGCCCCCAGCATCATAATAACGCATGTCAAAGGAGGGTGCCCCCCAAGCTTCATTGCATTCAACTTGGTGGTTGGAATGAAGGTTTACCTTTGAATTTTGAAAAGGGGATTTGTTTCATTTTTTAATGAGGTTGACATAGTAAAAGAACTATCCTCAGAGCCCACTGTATTTACAGTATTTCCATTAGGGCGATGATCCATGCTGACAAAATATTTAGGAATCTTCCGAATCCGTTGGATATAGAAGATTTCATATTGTAGGTTTCCACTGTGGCTACTTCCGCCAGATTACCTGCCAGCGGTAGGGCAAAAGTACCCATTAAGGCAGGGTCTTTTAGGAGACCTACTCCAATATTTTGGAGGGATTGATTACTTTCATGGATCATTGTGCTGCTTCCCGTAACTTGAGAACTGTTGGGGAAAAATGTTTGTTGGTCGACGATTGTAATTTTTCCTTGAAAAGGAAATACGATCCTCCTGAAGTAGGTCGACACAACTGCAGCCATGGCATATATCCAAGGCCTTCCCAGTAGGATGTTGTAATCGAGGTTTCCGTCGATTACTTCCACATCAACTTCTACTGTTTTGCCCCCCAGTTCAACTTGCAAGTTACTTAAAATCCCGTATGGAGTGTATGATCGTCCATCAATTGCTTTTAATGTCGTTGACGATTTTGACAAGGGTGGTGAGCCTAAATTTTTCCAGCAACTCATCGACATAAGACATGTAGATGCCCCCTCATCAATAATTGTTCGATGAACAGTTTTGTTGAGGGATTTCACTTGAATAAGGAAAGCTAGTTGAGCTGGTATCTGAGGGTCAGATCCTTTATGATCAAAGGCCACAAGATTGGAATCCATTGGGCCAATCCCACCTATGGCTAATAATAAAGCTTGCTCTTGGGAGGTGCAATTTTGCGCTACCTCAAGTGTCGACATAGCGGACGACGATTGGGTCAGGTCCTCTATTATATTGTAATCCTGTGTTATTTTTTCACGAGGATTAAATGTCGATTTGTGTACTACTCCCTTTGGCGACTTTATCATTGGTTTAGGAACGATGGGTGGCACAACTTTGGTCAAAGTTGTTGTTGAACTACTAGGTTGTTTATTTGCCTTGTTGTTCAATTGCTTTGGATTCCTGTGATCTTTATTCCTTGTCAAAGCATTATTTTGCTGCTTTGAGGTGGACAACATAAGCACTTGGGATCGGGAAGCATTTTGATTAGCAACCAGATTTTGTCTTGGACTAGGAAACGGATCAGTCAATACTGCTGGGGTTTTTGAACTCTTGAAGAGTTTCTTAACTTCAGCTATATGAGGACAATCTTTCGTCCAATGATCCTCATCGCATATATGACACCCTGTCGGGGGTTTCCCTTTCCTTTTCTTTTTCTTCTTGCCCCCTGGTTGCTTCAGTTGTTTTCCCTTGTCGGTCGACATGGCATTTACTTCTGAGGCAAGAAGTTCCTCATTTGCATTTTGACTAGAAATTTTGCGTTTGCCAGTCACGCCATTGCTGGCTGGAGGGGGAGGAATTGAAAATTTAGGTCTAGGGGCGTCAGGTATTTTGTCGTAGAGCGTGCCAGACTGAGTATATACTAAGTCCAGATATTGAGCACGAGCAATGACCTGCTCCTCTGTTACGACTCCCCCCTTGGCCACATCTTCCGTTATAGCCGGAAGTAACGACTTTATAAACCATTCAGCTAACAGCTGATCGGGAACGTAAGTTTTCACCATCCTACGACGACGTCGCCACTCATGTATATGATCAGATATGTGAGTGGCCGTTGTTTGTTTGAAGTTGGTAAGGAGTTCTGTTCCCGTTTCATACCTTATCGGTAATTGAAAATGGGTTAAGAAAGTCGTGGCTAAGGAGCTGAAATTGTCGAAAGAGGCTCTTGGCAATTCAATGTACCATTTAGCCGCTGGACCTGTCAATGTCCTCTGGAAGAGGTGAAGTCTTATCGAATCATCGTTTAGAGTGTTCGATGAACACCACAGATGAAAAGTCATGACGTGATTCGACGGGTCTTCACCTAGATTTCCATTGAATTTAGGAATGTCCGATGGAAGTTTATGCGGAATCGCTGGCCACCAAGGGGTATAAGCAATTGGATCATTCGTCAGCCGGTTTAGATCTGGCAATTCTAGAGTTGCTACAAAGGGCAACTGTTGGTTCAGGTTAGGCGAAGCATATCCAGGATAAGATGGTATCGCCTGAGCAATGGGTCTTTGCAGACCAGCATAGTGCTGACAACTTTGACAAAGTTGATGGGCATAACCATTATAGCATGGTTGCCCATTACTTACAAAGACTTGTTGCTCAGGTCCTTGATATGATTGCTGGAATGGCGGTTGTTGAGATTGAACCAGCTCTAGTTGTTGGACCATTTGCTGTTGACCAATACTGGATGATTGACCAAGATGAGGAGTCACAGTACTTGTTCGAGCCTGAGTCGCTCCAGATAAGGAGGCACTACCCTGAGATTGTGATTGAGCCGCCGAGACAAGAGGTTGTTGTATTACAACAGGTAGCGCTTGTACTTGCGACGCATTCGCCGTAGCAGGTGTGGTGGGAATATTCGACACAGGGTGTACTGGTTGCATTGAATATGCAACTCCTGATTGTTGAGGCAGTATTGGTACCCAACCGCTAGATGTGATTCCAGTTTGACCTGAACCTTGTTGTAAACTCCCATATGGTTGTTCTCCGGGAGGGAACAATGAAAGAGCATACTGCCCTCCATATGGTGGAAATCCAGTACTTAAAGGGTAAATTGGCCTTTGAAGACACATTGGATCAATTTGTTGAGTTTCAACATTAGAAATACCAGATGATAATCCGGATGAAGAAATAGGAACTAACCACATCGTTGTCCCTGATGGGACTCCGGCTTGTTGTTGACAATTTGCCGGGACAGATGGTATACCAGCGAACATCGTTGGAGTAGCAGCAGGAGGTTCTGCTGCTGTTGTGTCAGACGACACAGTCCTAGATGTCGACGGTTGTTCAGACATATCTAGTCTATCCAAAAGATTTCTTAGCGATTCTACAAGAACTTACGATGCCAAAAGACTAACTTCGAAGATCAACGCAGGAATAGGAGGTGATTATGTTCCGTTTAAAAATGAATTTTATATGACGACGCTTTTAGACACAACTTGCTTTTTCACTTTTTAAGAGTCGAGAAAAAGCTAAAGATGACTCTAGTCTCCTTCGATGTATTAACGAGCCCGAAGTGACAAATGCTCGGATGGACTTTTTCAGTTATAGAGTTTGAAAAAGGCCAAAAGAAACTACTCTGGAGTTCTAGGCAGAGGGTGTGCCAAACCTTTCGCGAAACCACAGAATACGTTTTACGGTACGAGTGGTCGATCTTCGTGAATGCTGTGTTCACTGCATCGCGATCAGTAGGGTGGCCGACACGGCTTCCTATGGATAAAGGCTTTGTTCCTATAGGGGTCCCCCAATATACGCGACGGTACGCGGGGGCACAAGTCCGTATTAGTGCTATCGTCCCTCAGGAGGAATCACCCACCTTCGTAGAGATCGATAGTCACTACGTTTAACGACGCCGGTTCACGTCTCTACCTAGACCTCTACTGTGTTTCGTTATGTTTCAAAGCGTTGTTAGATAAATTCAGTTCTTTTTAGGTTGATCTTGCTTAGCAGTTTGCCTTTATGGATCACCACGTGATGTATGATACAACCCCTAAATGCAGTCTAAGAATGATAAGCAAGCTTTTTCAATTCTTTCAACTTATGAAAACCTTAACTACTGAAGGAAAAGAAAGACATCATCTTTTCAAACAGATCATAGAGCACACATTGATGCACTTTTCCTAAATCGACATGCAAACTGTCAAAATGCACATGCACAATGCAAGTATTTCTTTTCTTCTTCCTTAATGTTGGTGTATTACAAAAAGAAAGCTGTTGTATAATTTCGAATTCGATTTCAAGCGTAAGCAAACAAGTTTTGTCCAATAATCAAAAGAACACCTTGAGATTCACTCTTTTCAACACAAGAAATACTGAAATTCGAACCATATAACGAAATCAAATGTTCAAGCAGCTATGAACAGCAATAAACTAGCTCTTAGAATCAGAACGACACTTTCTCACAGGTCTAGATCCAAGAGGTCATAGCAAGACTAGTTCACTTTCGCTATGGGAAACTGTGAATGACAGCAAGAAATACAATAAGAACAATCACGGTTTCTTCATACAACTGAGGCGGGATGAAGGCAAAGAGAAGTGGTTTCAGCTGGGTATACAGGTTGACAACAGGCTGCAAAAAACAATACTGAAAACTGGGCAACAGACAGTGGGGAATCCCAGTTGCACAAGGCAAAACTGGATCAGCGCAGGTGCTGCACTGTCAATCTGTGATGCAGCGCAGGTAGCCCCTTCGGGACCTGCGATGCAGTGCAGGTAGCCTTTGTTGCAGCTGCACTGATGAGACAACTCTCGTCTCTCTCAGATTCCGGGTCACAGTTTGCTCAAAAATCAGCGGTTTTTGGCCAAATCAGAGGCTGTCAGTCAAGTATACACTAGAGGATGACCCTAACCCACTCTAAGGGTGACAGTTCCTTAGCAACAGCTGAAAGCAAAGCTATCTAAAGTTTCTTCTTTATGACATGCAAGAGATAAAAGGAAGAGATCCACTTACTGATGTCTTGCGCAAATGGTCGATCCAATCTCCTTTGATTGCCGCTTGCTCCCAGCTCCAAGTCTTTTCACGGGCCCAGCTACACGAGATCCTGCAAACAAGACAAAGAAAGGAAACTACAAGAAGCATGCATTCATAATCGATTCAAGGATTAGCATAAATCAAAGACGCAAGTAAGACAATACACCATTGAAACACATGCGAATAGAAGAACCTCAAAAGCTTTATTAATATATGGAAGTAAGGTTCAGGCGGTGATACAACCATGAGAGGTCCAATCCAGCATCACCTTCCCGACGGAGAGAAATCTCTTCTTCACCTCCCTCAAGCAATCACCCAATGCTCACAACTGTAAACCAATAGCAATTCTTTGCACTAAATTCCGGCCTCTAGATCCCATGGGATGAGATCCTTATATAGAGTTTTGGAGTGAAGATAAGTCAGCTTGATGTGTGACTTGTTGTCCTCTTCAACTCCAGTTGTTCTTCAGTTCTTCACTCGGAGTTTCTACCTTCCACTTGGAGTTTTAGAAGCTCTTAACTCATCATTAGGCGAATCTTATGATCAAGTGTCTTTTTGGAAGCTTCCTGGGCACTGGCACATTGAGAGAAAGATTCCTCCACATGTCAAAGTACGCCCAGCGCAGGTAGCCTTTGTTGCACTTGCGATGTAGCGCAGGTAGCCTTTGTTGCACTTGCTATGCAGCGCAGGTAGCCTTTGGAGCAGCTGCTTTGATCCAAAATTGACCTGTTTTTGAGTGTTTTTCAGTGGAGAACTGATTTGCAGTGCTGTGGTTTGCTGACCTTGTTCCTCTAAGGGTAAGAACAACATGTTTAGGGACTTTGGATCCCTTAGATTATTGACATTTCATGCTCCATGCTGTAAGGCACAAAAATGTCTATAACAATAACTAGCTTCTAACTATTTAGTCTTCATAAAAAATTAAAAGACTAAACTACTTCTTACTCTTTTAAAATTACAAAATGAGAAATTTTCCAGATATTTTAGAATGTTGAAACATAATTATTCGAGAACTTGAGACTCTTGTGCAACTTTAGGTTCACTTGATGAAACTCCAAGTTCAACAATTCAAACCTTTACTGGTGAAATTATAATCTTCCATTTCTTCCACAAGGTCAAGTTAAGAACTAGGCATTGTAACATCCTACTATAGGCCATTCGTAAGTTGGTTACCTTGGTGTATGTGGGTTTGTCAGTGAACAAAGTCTTGACTAACCATAGTAGATGGAAATCTCTCTACAAGTAGTTTACAATTGTAACTACTTCTAAAATTGTTGTTTTTCATGAGAAGAATTGATCTTACTCTTTTCCTCCACCAGTGATGTTTCATATTTATCCCATGAGAGGAGGTTTCCTTGATGATCCCAACATGAAGGTAACCCAACTCTAACTCTCTAGTCGAAGCTGGAATTAAAAGCTGCCACTGACTCCCTGACTTCTACCAACCTGTTTTCTGCAGGCATCCTATACATGTTCTTCTGCACCATCTTGGTTATCTCTGATACCATAATTTTTCTATCTACAATATCTAATTCCCTTAATTCCTGAGAAGATTTGGCATTTAGATAGTAAATTATCTTTTTAACCAGCTGTGCACTTTCCTATGATTGAGCTTTATTGGTGTAAATAAAGGTTTCAGAGGCCCTAATTATTTCTTTTTCTTCAGCCATGACCACCATATGATCATAGAATACTTTGATTTGTTGAATAATATCATTCTATATGAGCTCTATCACGTGAATCAAAGACATATTCCCTTTTAGCGTTTATTTCAATTGTTTGATTTCATCACATGTTGGTTTATACTTATTGTAATGTTGAGCCACATTCTCTCTGTCCATGTTCAACTATCTCTCCTTATGCTTCAATTTCTCCTTTTCATCTTCCAGATTATTTTGTAGTTTTTTCAATTCATATTTTGAGATCTTCAACTCTGCCATGACTCTAGTAAGATTTTTAGTTGGGTCTTCTAAATCTAGCTGCACTATAATTGTGAAAACATGTTTTTCTATTTTTTTTTTGCAAAGCTACATTAATTTCCTTAAGAACTGCTACTTCTTGATTCCTTTCCAATATCTCATGAGTTAAGATTTATTTTTCCTTTTAAACTTGGGCTAACTTTGGAGCTTTAACATGTTCCATTGTAGGCAACTTTCCTTTCCTCCTCAAAGACTAAATCTCATATTATTCACTGTGGATCAAGGCTTGAACAACTCCTTTATCCTATGGATTTACAACAAGATTTATTATCAACTTCTTTAATTATTCATTTTGAGTATGAAGAGCTCGGGAATTGACCATTTCTAGCTTCAATTGATCTATCACCTTCCCCAGTAAAGCCTCTACTTTATTTGTTGCCATAGATGTTTTGTTGAGATCATTGTATATTAACTCCCCTGTTTTCCTGTGCAAGTTTATTTTATTTGGAAATGGGATATATTTTTTGTTTATAGATAAATTAATTGTTCTAAAATCTATTTCAAAATAAATTGACTGGGAAACAAGGTGAGTAAAAGAAAATATCAACGAGTTTCTCTCCAAATCCATAGTTGAGAGAAGTCTGGTTTGATAACCATAAATGGATTGGGCTTCCAATTGAGTCATGGAATTGGTCTTTATCTTCATGTTCTTCTCTTCAATATGTTGATAAGCATATTTCAAAATATTTAAGGAAGTATTCTCTTCTTAATTGGGAATTAGATATGAGTGAGCACACTTTATTCCTCCATAACAGACATTTACATTCTTTTTGATGTAGTATGGGGTTGTTTACCCTTCGTAGAAGGTGACCCCAGGTTTCTTTATGTCATGTTTGTATACTGACTTTGCATCCTCCCGGGAGGAAGACTCCTACAGATTTTTATAACGGCAGAATAGCTCCCTATGGGTTGAGCAGATTGGGACCTTTATGAGCCATTGCATGGCTCATGAACAATATGTACAAAAACTTTTTATAGTCATTAATAAAAAGTTTTTCTTTTTTCCTCGGAAAAAAAACCAACCTCACTTGAAGGTCCTTCTTGTAGAAATTCTGACTGTAGATTACCCTGATAATGCAATATAACTAAAGAAAAATATTTTAATCTACTTCTACAATTAATTAGTGGAAGCTTGAAAGATTTGAGCAAGATTAAGCGGAACACATATAACCAAAGAAGAATCAATGCACATGAAAACACATAAATACTCAGGGGAAGTCAGCTAAAAGCCCCTCTATCTGTATTATCATACAAGTTGGAAATATCTCAGAACTACACCAAGCCTTAGCTCTCACAGCTAGCCAGCTCTCAGTACAATCCTCACAGATGCTCACAGGAAAAATATACTTCTCATAAGCCTTCTCCTTTGCCCTCCAAGCTCCTATTTCCTTGCATTGTTTCTCCTGGGTGATCCTCCTGTTACCAAGTGGAACACTGATCACTCACACTGATCTCACACCCTGTAAAACTGTGCAATCCTCAAGGAATGAATTCCTTCTGCATGCATGAGTTTTTTTTATAGGAAAACACATGCAACTGATAGTACACTATCCCTATCTTTAATCTCAACTGGGTCTTTCTCAAAATAGACATGCATGAGTTAATGATGAGAGAATCTTCAGTTATCTGGAGTACACTAGTTGAGTGCATGCATGCATCAACTGACTGATAACTCACAATTAGTTCCTCAAACAATTTGGAACTAATTTAACTGGACTTAACTCAGTAAACTGAGCTAAATAATTACAACTCAAATATAACTCAATATTATCTCCTTAATTAAGGGATATTCTCCTTAATTTAAGGGATAATTGTTGCATGACTTAAGAAAGACTTCTAACTTGAAATTCTCCAACTAATTAACTCAAGATGAATTAATTACTTATTTTTCAAGCAACTAGTGAGACTAAATTTGAATTTTAATTCAAGGACAAAATAAAATTGGAATATTCTTGTTGCCACATTTCAACATTCCCTCTCAATAAGAAAGGGATTATCTGCCACTCTGATCCTGTCTCTATGAAACTCAAATTTACACTTTGATAATGCCTTTGTCAAAATGTTAGCATCTTTCTCCTTTGTTGAAATATACTGCAGCAACATGATCCTCCTCGCTACACAGTCTCTGAGATGATGGTGCTGGATATCGATGTGCTTGGACCTATCATGAAATACTGGATTCTCGAAGAGTTTGATACAACTTTGATTATCACAATAGATCACAGTTGGACCCATCCTCTGATCAAACAAACCAACTAGGATTTTCTGCATCCATATGGTCTCACATGTTGCCTGACTTGCAGCCATGTATTCAGCCTCTGTCGAGTTGAGTGAAAACAATGTCTCTTTCCTGCTGTACCAAGAAACTGCAGCTGGCCCAAGGTTGAAAATCCCTCCTAATGTGCTCTTCCAATCTGATGGACTCCCTGCCCAATCTACATCAGTGAAGCCCTGTAGCTTCACTCCCTCTATCTGTTTGTACCATAATCCATACTGATATGTTCCTTTGAGGTATCTCAATACATGTTTTGCCACCTTCTAAAACATCTTGGTAGGCTGAACCATCACTTGACTCAGCTGGTTCACCACATAGCACAAATCTGGTCATGTGTTCACTAAGTACAGCAGTGAACCCACAAGTTGCCTATACACAATAGCCTCTACTACTTCTCCTGAAGTAGCATCCTCCTTCCTCCAGTTACCTACTAGAGGAGTCTACATGGGCTTGCACTTCTCCATGTGGAATCTCTTGAGTATCTCGTTGGCATACTTGCCCTAAGACACAAACAACTCCCCATCCTTTTGCCACACTTCCATGCAAAGGAATTAATGCATGAGACCCATGTCTTTCATCTCGAATTCTCTTGCAAGGTATTCCTTGCAAGACATGATCAACTGATCATCAACTCTCAATATGAGATCATCTACATAAAGTACAATGATCAACTGCTTACCTTTCACCATGATGTGGTACAGGGTCGCATCTGCTTCACTCTTTGTGAAGTCCAACCTGGTGAAGTAGTTGTCTATCCTGGTGTACCAAGCATGAGGTGATTGCTTCAGCCCATACAAAGCTCTCTTGAGTCAGCACACATGTGACTCACGATCAAAGGTCTCAAAAAATTCTAGCTGCTCTATGTACACCTCTTCCTTAATCTTGCCATTGAGGAATGCAGACTTCACATCCATCTGATGGATCTTCCAACCCATCTGTGCTGATAGTGCCAACATTGATCTGATAGATGAGTACCTTGCAATAGGAGCAAAAGTCTCATCATAGTCAATCCCCTCGACCTGTGAAAAACCACGGGCAACAAATCTTGCCTTATGCTTCTCCACAATACCATCAGCAGCTTTCTTTACCTTGTAAAGCCAACGGTAACTCACAATTGACTTGTTCTTTGGTCTCAGAACCATGTCCCAAATACTGTTACAAACAATGGAGTCATACTCCTCCACCATAACATCAACCCAAATCGGTTGTTGCACTGCTTCCTCAAAGGAAGATGGCTCGGTCTCAACACATTCCCCAGCAAGGGCCATGTATCCAGTGTACCTCTCAGGTGACCTCCTTTGTCTGCGCTGAGAAGATGGTGCTCCCACATTCTCTCTCGCATCCTCCAACAATTTGTCAGCTTCTCTTGTGCGCTTCCATCCATCTCTGGAAGACTCTGCTTGAGTGGATGTCTCCACTCCTGGAACCTTTGCATGTAGCTGCTCCACATCAGTCTGAGGCTCCTCCTCCTTAGGAACCAACAGTTCCTCCATAGCTTGTAGTTGGATCTCCCTCTCAAGGGAAACTCGCATGGCCTTCTACTCATCAAACTTGAGATCTCTACGAACCACTGTCCTCCGACTGGTAGGCAAGTACACTCGATAGTTGTGAGGTGTATCAGTGTACCCCACAAGTATCCCCAACTCTATTGTCGGCTCAAGCTTCTTCTATGCATCCTTTGTCACATGGAAATATATCGATGAGCCAAAGATCCTGAAGTGACCCACATCTAGTCTCTTAGCAGAGAAAGCTTCCTATGGTGTCTTCATCCCAAGTATGCGATGCGGGCTCCTATTTTGCAAACAAATCGCTGTGTTTCATGCCTCAGCCCACAAGCGAAGTGTTAGGCCTTGGTCATGTAACATTGCCTGTTCTACCCCTACAAGAGTTTTGTTCTTCCTCTTAGCCACCCCATTCTGTTGTGGGTTATGAGGTGCTGTCAACTCTCATTTAATTCCTTCTGCTGCATAGAAGTCCTTAAACTCTTAAGAGACATATTCTCCACCGTTGTCGCTTCTCAAGATCTTGATCTTCTTCCCCGACTCTTTCTCGACCAAAGCTTTGAACTCACAAAACTTTGTGAAGGTTTGGTCCTTATTCTGCATGAAATAAATCAAGAATTTATGAGAATAGTCATCAATGAAAATCACATAATACCTTTGCTTCATTGTGGATGTTGTTGAGAATGGTCCACACACATCAGTATGAACTCACTCTAAGATAGCCTTTACTCAACTGTCTCGATCATGAAAGGAAGGCTTGGTGTACTTTCCCAAAGTACAACCTTTGCATGTGTCAACTTTCTCAAGTTTACCTTTGGGAAGTCCCATAGATATCTTCTGCATTATCTTCAAAGCCCCATGATGCAAATGGCCCAACTGCCTGTGCCACAGCTTGCCAATGTCTTAGCTTTGCACCAATTCTTCTTTCGTACTCAATGCTACACAATCATCTACCTCTATTTTATAGAGATTCTTCACCCGAATCCCTATCCTCTTGGTCTAACCTGTGGCTATGTGTCTTAGGAACGCCTTTCCTTTACTGAAGAGAACATCGTATCCTTTAACCTCCAACATCGCAACTGATACCAAGTTCTTCTTCAGTCCAAGCACATACTTCACGTCTGTCAAGGTGAGAGGAGCTCCATGCTCCCTCTGAAAAGCAACCGTGCCCACTCCTGAAACACTATACCTTCCATTATCACCCATCTCTATGCACATATTGAGGTCTTTCTCCTCCAAGGTACTGAATAAACTTTTATCACCAGTCATGTGGAATGAGGCTCCACTATCAAGATGAAAGACACAACCCATCATTGAAGACACCATGCATGTGATGAGGGTAAAGTCCATTTCGAACTGAGAGGTTAATGCCTCACCTTCTGATCCTTTCGAGAATCCCTTCTTGGATTTCTTCGATGGGCAATTAGTCGCATAATGTCCCATCTCGTGACAATTAAAGCATCTCACTTTAGACTTGTCAACCTTCTTCCCTCCATGAGAAGAATTCAATTTGGAATGGGAAGCCTTCCCCTTCCCTTTCCTTGCCTTACTTTCTAAGCCCAAATTTTCTTCATCATCATTCTTGGATGAAGAACCATCTTGTGTGCTCCTCCTGATCTCCTCCTGCATGAGATCCGACCATAGTCGTTCCAATTCGACAGTTTCTCCCTTCCATTCACAGTGTCTTGGTAGCTATTCCAGCTCTTTGGAAGGCCAAGGAGAGCGAGGCTCACCATATCATCATCAACACTAGTTATACCCACACTACTAAGCTCATCTCTGCAGGTGGTAAGCTTGTTCAGATATGTGGAAATAGTATCGCCCTTCTCCATCTTGATTCTTCGAAGATTATCCTTGAGAGCCAATTTCCTTTGGTCACTACTGTTCTGGTAGAGGTCCTTCAACATCTTCCACATTGAAAATGGAGTATCCTTCCCATGGAGACTTGAGACAATATGGTCGCGAACTCCCTCAAGGATGATCTGTCTCACCTTCGCCACACACTTCTTCCACTCAGCCAACTCTTGTGCATTAGTTGAAGTTGGCTTTTGGATTTCTTGATCAATGAATTCCTTCAAGCCATTGTCTTCTAATACAACCTCCATGTGATCTTTCCATGCTATGTAATTTAAGCTACCATCCAAGGCATACTTGAGTCTCAAGCCATTGAACGCCATTGGCCAACCTTGAAGTATGAAAAGAATTTTATTTTTCACCTACAACCCCGAACTTCAAACTTCAAATTCTCTTCTCAGTATATTGTTCATAGCTCTGATAACCTTTGCTCTGATACCATGTAGAAAATGTCTACAAATCCAACTCTTATACCATGTAGAAATTATGAGTGTAGATTAGCTTGATAATGAAATATAACTAAAGCAAAATACTTTAATCTACTTCTACAATCAATTAGTGAAATCTTGAAAGATTTGAGCAAGATTAAGAGGAACACATATAATCGAAGAAGAATCAATGCACATGAAAACACAAAAAATATTCACGGGAAAGCCTCAGCTAAAAACCCCACTATCTGTATTATCATACAAGTTGGAAATATCTCAAAATTACACCACGACTTAGCTCTCACAGCCAGCCAGCTCTCAGTACAATCCTCACAGGTGCTCACAAGAAAAATAGACTTCTCATAAGCCTTCTCCTCTGCCCTCCAAGCTCCTATTTCCTTGCGTTGTTTCTCCTGGGTGATCCTCCTGTTACCAAGTGGAACACTGATCACTCACACTGATCTCACACCCTGTAAAAATGCGCAATCCTCAAGGAATGAATTCCTTCTACATGCACGAGTTTTTTTATAGGAAAACACATGCAACTGATAGTACATTGTCCCTATCTTTAATATCAACTGGGTCTTTCTCAAAATAGACATGCATGAGTTAATGATGAGAGAATCTTCAGTTATCTGGAGCACACTAGTTGAGTGCATGCATGCATCAACTGATTGATAACTCACAATTAGTTCCTCAAACAGTTTGGAACTAATTTAACTAGACTTAACCCAGTAAACTAAGCTAACTAATTACAACTCAAATATAACTCAATCTTATCTCCTTAATTAAGGGATAATCTCCTTAATTTAAGGGATAACTGTTGCATGACTTCAGAAAGACTCCTAACTTGAATTTCTCCAACTAATTAACTCAAGATGAATTAATTAATTATTTTTCAAGCAGCTGGTGAGACTAAATTCAAATTCTAATTCAAGGACAAATTAAAATTGGAATATTCTTGTTGCCACATTTCAACACTTCTATGAATTGTCCAAAATCTATTTCACCCTCTTTTGTTTTTTCTTTATTACTACCTTGAGAACTTTCTCCATCAATATCTATAACATCAAAAACAATCCTTTTGAGACCCTTTTCAGTAGGAAGAGGGGTTTCTACCTTCATACTTTCTTGTGTCTCCACCAAGCCATAATTTGCTAATTTCTTAATCTCTGCCTTTGATTCATGGATATAAGGAGCACATTATATTTTCAACCTCCTCTTTTAAATGACCTAGTGTGGATCATAGTGCCACTTCTCCCCTTGTTGAAAATTCGTTGCTTGTAACATTTTCTCAGTCTCTTCTGTTTCCTGTCTATTATTTGCAATAAAGGTCCAACAATCCTGGGTAATTTAAATATAAACTTTTTCCTATCTCAGACAAAGTGTACTTGATCCACATTCAAACTTGGTTGATAAAATCTAATGAAAATATTCTCATGGGCACAAAATAAGGAAGCATATAGGGTTAAACCTATGCTCCATATAACCTTATTTCTACATATTCTTCAAACAAGAACCAATATCCAACTTTTAAATATTTACTCAATTGTAATAAAGATTGAGCCTTCGGTAGAATTCTTGGAGGAGTATTATTATTGATGATTCTATATACAATTGACATGAAAGAGGCAATATAATAAGAGAAACCTTCATTTTTCTATTTTCACCTGACTATATCAGTCCAATTTATCACTATTTTCTTATGTTTGTTTATGTCCATAACATTAAAACCCAAATCCATGAATTGGTCAATATGAACATATAGGAAGATGTATACCATCAAGGAAGGAAACCTAAAACACCCAGAAATACTGAAATTAAGGAGTTGTGAGTTGATGTAATGTTCCCAAAAAGTGGGATTGTCCAACAAAACATCAATCTGCATCACCAAATGAAAAAGCCCTAAAACTTGACAATCAATCACTAAGGTCTTCTCTCTTTCTAGAATTCCCATAATTATAGATAAAACTGACTAGACATTTTTAGAAAAACAGGCAATAGGAAAATTTGTTGACTTTGTTGGAAGAGTTGCATTTGGAGGTAAAATAAGATTATACAATTTATTTCTATCCTTTGGTAACAAACTATGATATAAAGATAGAAGGGCTTCACCAAAGAATCTAGTGTAATTATGAGACTAGGGAAAATATAGGGTTTTCTAAATTAATAAGGAAGACACTTGCCAAATATTTTCTCCAAGCGAGTTCATTACATAAAACTTTTGTGGATATAAGGATGAGGTTAACCAACTAATGAACTTAGGGAAAGAGTAATTTTGAGGAATAATTGTAGCAAATAAGCCTAATTTAACAACTCTCAAGAAAATTTCTAACTCAACCTAACTAGCTAGGATGTTATGATGGATTTCCATTAAGTTTAACAGACAAATAGAGTCAAACATGTCATGTTCCATGTCCATGAGGGGTATATGGTTCGAAGAACCAGACAAACTAGCTTTCTTAGTCATTGTAAAATTTTTATTTGAAAAACACAGGGTGGTTTAAAACTTTAAATACTTGGTAGCTCATAGTCAATTTGCTGACAGAATCGATGTTGTTGAAAGCAGTAGAAATGAAGTGAAAATAATGAATGAAAATAGGAGAAATGAGCAAAATTGAGGTTTTTATAGACAAGAGAGGGAAAATTAAAATTATGATAATGAAGACAAACGAGTATGGAGGGATGACATGGAAACCAACATGTTAGATGGCATGGAAGTATAGAAGTAAGGTGGAGTGAAGAAAGGTAACATGGAAGTGACAAGGTGGATTCTTGCTCACTTGTTCTCTCTCGCCTGTTGAAGCCTTATCGAACCAGCGAAAAACATTTACCATCCTCGGGGACACCTTGGGTAGTAAATGGTTTCACCTCCATGTTCCATCGGGGTTGATCACAGTCGTTAATCACCCTAACGGTTTCTTTCTCAAATCAACTCCTCAGGGGCACCCTCCAATTTAAACACAGGGCTTGTTGTGGCGTCAAACTTAATTTGAGCGTAGTCTGGATCTATGCTACGACAATACACTCTAACAATTGCATGTTTTTTAACAAATTTTCTCTGCTTCGAATTTGCAAAGGTTGGCCCACTCTTAAATATATTTTTTATAGCCAAAACTTTGGGCCTGCAACATAGTCTTAGCGCAAAAGATTAAACTTTTCAAGATATAAACATAAAGAGCCCATTCGCTATACTTTTTTTTTTTTTTTGTAAAGTTACACACACACACACACACATATATGATTTTTTTTTTTTTTTTTAAATTTTCTTTCTGGAATAAAAAGAAAAATGACTACAATAGATGGCATCATAGCTTATTGAATACAACTATCTACAAAAGATTTAGATTCTTTTTCATCAATGTCTTTACATGGATACTAGTTTCTAACCAATAATATTTGTAATGTTTCCTATGCAAGTTATACATACTACACAAAGAGAAATATTGACATAAATAAGCCATGGAAAAAAAATCCAAGGAGGAAATGAGATGGAAAATATCGAAGGCAATAACTCAATTTAAAAATCTTGATAATAATTATATATATAATTAACTCTTAGGATATATAATATAGATACAAATGAGTCAGGACTCATCAAAGTCTAGTTTCAATTTATTGATATCACATGTAATACTACTCGTCCTACATTATTGTTACAGATCCATTTGTGCACATCAACCCCAACCTATAGATCCGTACTATTAGGGCCTATCAAACCCTAATTCAGTTGTTACATGCCCTAAAGAAGTCAACCATTAGAACTCCTAGCTTCCCAAGAAGTTCCATGACTGAAATCATCTAAAAACTGCCTCTAAGAAGATCAGCGCAGGCAAGCCTTCATTAGGGTGCACTTCAGTGCAGTCCAGTACACTGCTAGGGTGATATGCAGCACACTTGAGCCCTCTTTGGCCTGCGCTGGGTGAATTTGAGCAAAATTGCATTGGGGTTTGGGAATATTCTTATCCATTGGATGCATCTAGAAGTTTCCCAAGTTTATCTACTCCTTTGAACTCGAATTTGGATGAGGTAGGGAGTTAAGGAACATCAATCCCTTTATCCCTTCCTCCATGGAACTAAATCCTAAGTTTGGGAGGGCATTCATTATCACCATTTATGGCATAACTTCCTTCATTCACCTATAAAAATACCACTCATCTAAGTGATCAGGGGCTGGCTTGGCTGGAAATCATTGAATTATAGGGAGATGTTGTTAGTATGAGACTTGAGTTGATTTCAAGTATTGTAATGATGTCAAAATGTCTTGCTTGTTATGAGGAGAGGATGGGATTGAACTGGAGGAGTGATGTTGAATCAAGAAAATTGGGTTGTAACTCTTCCTTTTACTAATAAAGTGTTCAAAGCTTTTTCCATATGCTTGTGTTATTCATTGATGCTTTCATACGTGTACTATGTACTTGATTCCATGCTATGTTTAATCAATAGATCATTATCATATGCTTTGATCAGTTTTTGTCTTCTGTCTGTGTGCAGGTACTCTTCAAGCGGATTAAGTATGGAAAGGAGCGACAAAATTGGTTAAGGGAGATAAGGAGTAAGCGAAATCTTCAGGTAGTATTCTTTACCTCTTATTTAATCTATTGGTCATAGAGAAAGTAGAGAATGTTTTGCACTATTGTTCTAGACTTATCTACTAGTCTAGGGTTTTAAGCGTTTATCCGTAGACACTAAAACTTCCCAAAATAAATTGGTGACTCCGTTGGGGATCAATTATCCATCCTAGTAGCTAATCCACCTCCTTAGACACCTTGACATAGTTTACTTGTTGTAATTCAGCCTTAATCTGGCACTATTATAGATGAAGGTGCATTTGTGAGTATCCTTTCCTCAACTGCTTGGCAAGCACTCGGTTCGCCGTCGCTTGTGCTTGTTACCTAGAATCTATTGGGTCTTAACAGAGGAACCAGTCAACCATTAGGGATCCTCCCTCAGTTACCTATTACTTTGGGAGGAAAAATCATTTATCTGAATTTGATGGTAGTCCCTGGCCCTTTAGATTACAATTTACTTCTTGGGCGCGACTATGTTTATGACATGGGAGCTATTGTTTCCACACTCTTTCGAGTGATGTGTTTCCCGCATGAAGGCATAATTTTCACCATTTACCAGCTTTCATTTCCCGGTCCAAATATAGCTCCTAGCCAACCATCTTCCCTACATGGTCCTTTTGTACCAATGGTATCATCCCTGCCATGGGTTAATTATGTGGCAATCCGTTCCATACCTACATCAACTGACTATCAATTCAGTGATGTTATACATCATGTACTGGGGGCATTGGAACCAGATCTCTCCTTCATGACCTCTTATGAGTTATGATTGAGGAACATGAGGATGGTTCTTTTACTATGTCAACCTCGTTAAAAAATGAAACAACTCCCATGAGGACAGTTCCTTGTCTTGTGTCAACCTCATTAAAAAATGAAACAAGGGGTATGAGGATAGTTCCTTGTCATGTGTCAAGCTCGTTAAAAAATGAAACAAGGAATTTGAGCATAGTTCCCTGTCTTGTGTCAAGCTCATTAAAAAATGAAACAAGGTCCCCTAGAGAAAAGTTCCAAATTGAGTCTTTGATTAGATCTCGTAAAATCCCAGTCGAGTCTTTCACTTGATCTCATAAATGAACCTTCATTCCATCCACTTGATAGCCACGAGTAGTCTACTTAGGTGAATGTAATGAAGCTTGGGGGGCATGCACCTAATGGTAAAGTTAATTTTCCCTATAGGTTATGTGAAGGGAATCACCTCATTCACCTTTGTCCCTATCTGGATGAAGCCAAAAAGGTGTTGGATAACCATCCTACTTCACCGCAGCGACTTCCATCTGGTTACAGGAGACTCTCCCTTTCATCATTATGGGGGCATGTAAACCAATCTCAAGCATAGTTTTTCATTTCAAGCTTGTGTAAAAATGAAATTGAATCCAAGCATAGTTTTTTCATTTCAAGCTTGTGTAAAAATGAAACCGAATCCAAGCACAGTTTTTTTGTTTCAGCTTGTGTAAACATGAAACTGAATCCAAGCATAGTTCCCTATGGTTCAAGCTTGTGTATAAATGAACCCATTTCCATTTTAACCCTTGTGATTGCCATTCTATCAGCCTCTTTTGTCAGATGAGCCTTGGTTGTTTTCATTCCATCGCCACCATCTCTTTGGCCGATCATACACTTTCACTTGGTTGTTTTGCCCTTTTTGAGGAACAGTTGCAATGAGTGGTCTCATTAGCCAGCCTCTTCACATAAATCAACATGTTTTGAGAAGTTCCAACATCACCAGAACTAGTGCTATCCCAGACAACACTCGTTCCTTAAATGGAGTCCTCTTTAAGCTCTTTCAAAACTCTCTAAACATGAAAAGATTGCTGAGCACTTGTCCTTTCCAGCTCGTTAATAGATTGGAAACGATATCTCTCTTGTATTATTTTATGCTTTTTCAGACTTGAGAGATGAACTTATGAAAAAGAACTTGTGGAGTTTTCTTTTTGTACCTTTTCAAACTCTCTAAACATGAAAAGGACCGAGTTATCTTTGTCGTTAAACTCATTAAAAACATCAAATAGTGACAAACTTGTCCATCTAGACAAGACCGAGTTTCACCTTCGCTAGACTCGTTAAAGCATCAAATAGTGATGGATTCACCCAAAGGGTGGAATTATACAATAAGCATATATTATCCTCCTCAAGCTTGATAAAAATAAAGAGGTACCGATCAACAATGACAGGGGAAAATGGGAAAAAGGGGAGAACACTTTATGATAACAAGTCACTCTTGAACATGACACTTTTGCCTCATCACTGTGACTATTTGGGTTGGGTTATTTGCTTGACGGTTATCATAATCATGGTCTATCACACCATCCATCACTTTTGTTTTGGGTAAGTGCTCCCAATTCATTCAGACTATTTGGGTTGGGTTATCTTCTTGATGGTTATCATACCTATGGTCTATCACACCATCCATTACTTTGGTTTTGGGTCAATGCTACCAATTCATCTTAGTGTCGCTGACATGTTCAAGAGAAATCATTCAATTCAAACTTCATCCTTTGCAATACCGTAAACCTTCATTTTTATGATCACCATTCCTGAACCTTTTGTCGTCAATTGATTTTTCATTTCCAAAATCATTTACCTTGTTTTGTGTCGTTGATGTGGGATACATCAAGGCCCTCCTGCAACGAGTCACTTCTTGTCGACATCAGCACATCATCCAAGAAGTTGACTTAGAAACACCCCTTCAGTACCTTGAGGCTTGCATACATCAATGGCAGGTTTCTCACTTCCGGCAATTAGTTGACATCATTGGCCTTCGATCGAAAGACTTTTTATGGTGTTTAACATCAAATCATTTATTCACACCATGTGAAATGTACTGTAGTACCTTGAGGGTCATTATCATTATCATTAAGAGTCAAGGGATCTCTACTTGAATGGTTCATGAGGCACAATACTTGCTAAGGTTTTGCAAATGGGGTAGCAAGCTAAGTGGGCTTGATTGTGGGAAAAACTCCACAGTTAAGCGCGCTTGAGCCAGAGGAGTTCTGGGATGGGTGACCTCCTGGGAAGTCCTGGTTACCGGGTGCAAGCCCCGGAAGTGATGATTGATGCTATGTGATTCGTTCTCCACATTTCACTAGTTTCAATCCCACTTCTTCACCCCTGTGAGCATCACCCGATGCAATGAGTGCTAAGTGAACTATTCAAAAATCATGAGAAATTAGTCAGTTACGACTACCTCTCATGGAAATGGTCATACGTTTGAATGACTTACTTAACGCAGTTGAATCCCAAAAATGATATCTAATATAATGCACTGCGTAAATCCCCCATACTTAAATTCAAAAAGAGTCAAGGGATCTCTACTTGAATGGTTCATGAGGCACAATACTTGCTAAGGTTTTGCAAATGGGGTAGCAAGCTAAGTGGGCTTGATTGTGGAAAAACTCCACAGTTAAGCGCGCTTGAGCCAGAGGAGTTCTGGATGGGTGACCTCCTGGGAAGTCCTGGTTACCGGGTGCAAGCCCCGGAAGATTGATGCTATGTGATTCGTTCTCCACATTTCACTAGTTTCAATCCCACTTCTTCACCCCTGTGAGCATCACCCGATGCAATGAGTGCTAAGTGAACTATTCAAAAATCATGAGAAATTAGTCAGTTACGACTACCTCTCATGGAAATGGTCATACGTTTGAATGACTTACTTAACGCAGTTGAATCCCAAAAATGATATCTAATATAATGCACTGCGTAAATCCCCCATACTTAGATTCCTCTTATGTCTGTTAACGGCTTACATCATTGGCTGGTAATCAGATGATGTCTTCCCATGTTCGACTTCAGATCATCTATTCACATGGTTAGACTTGTACTTGAATGAAAGATTGAACAATATTGAAGACCCAAGATCTAGTTTCATCCATCTTGGATACGATATTTTCAGGAGTACTAAATCAAATGTACAATGGCCTTACACAGATGGTCATCCTAATCATGGATCTATATCTGTAGATGACTATCTGATTTATGTACATGTAATGAAAGTTTATATTTTGAGCATGGGTATGCCTTCCCTCAGCAGTTCATGAGAAAAAATCAAATTATCATGATATATGTATTGTAATTGATGCAGGTCACCTTCCACTTCAAAACCTCCTCTCCACATGGTAAATCATTTCACTCGACATACATATTTATGACTTCATGCTTTAGGGGGAAACTGTTACAGATCCATTTGGGAAAATCAACCCCAACCTATAGATCAATACTATTAGGGCCCATCAAACCCTAATTCAGTTGTTACATGCCCTAAAGAAGTCAACCATCAGAATGCCTAGCTTCCCAAGAAGTTCCATGACTGAAATCATCCAAAAAATACCTCTAAGAAGATCAGCACAGGCAGGCCTTCATTAGGGTGCACTGCAGTGCAGTCCAGTACACTGCTAGGGTGCTATGCAGTGCACTTAAACCCTCTTTGGCCTGCGCTGGGCGAATTTGAGTGAAATTGCATTGGGGTTTGGGAATATTCTTATCCATTGGATGCATCTAGAAGTTTCCCAAGTTTATCTACTCCTTTGAGCTCGAATTTGGATGAGGTAGGGAGTTAAGGAACATCAATCCCTTTATCCCTTCCTCCATGGAACTAAATCCTAAGTTTGGGAGGGCATTCATTATCACCATTTATGGCATAACTTCCTTCATTCACCTATAAAAAGACCACTCATCTAAGTGATCAAGGGCTGGCTTGGCTGGAAATCATTGAATTATAGGGAGATGTTGTTAGTATGAGACTTGAGTTGATTTCAAGTATTGTAATGATGTCAAAATGTCTTTCTTGTTATGAGGAGAGGATGGGATTGAACTGGAGGAGTGATGCTGAATCAAGCAAATTGGGTTGTAACTCTTCCTTTTACTAATAAAGTGTTCAAAGCTTTTTCCATATGCTTGTGTTATTCATTGATGCTTTCATATGTGTACTATGTACTTGATTCCATGCTATTTTTAATCAATAGATCATTATCATATGCTTTGATAAGGGTTTGTCTTCTGTCTGTGTGCAGGTACTCTTCAAGTGGATTAAGTATGGAAAGGAGCGACATAATTGGTCAAGGGTGATAAGGACTAAGCGAAAGCTTCAGGTAGGCTTCTTTACCTCTTATTTAATCTATTGGTCATAGAAAAATTAGAGAATGCTTTGCACTGTTCTTCTAGACTTAGCTACTAGTCTAGGGGTTTAAGTGTTTATCCATAGACACTAAAACTTCCCAAAACAATGATGCACATGCTAAATTATGAGGGCTTTTGGATAGGTCTTTCCTTGTTAATATGATTTTTCCTTAGAGCATGGGAAGAGAAGAATGCTTGTTGAGCTAAGACACCTAACACTAGGTCATGGACATTTAGACCAACTGCAATAGGTCATGGGGAGGATCATATGACAGGTCTTCCCCTATTAAGATGCTTTGTCCTCAAATCATGGGAAAAGAAGAATACTCAAATGTGAAGCTAAGAGCTAAGACACCTAACAGTCAGATGTGGGACATATAGACAACCTGCAAGGGGTTTAGGGGATATGAATCTCTCTCTCTCTCTCTCTCTCGCGCTATATATATATATATCTATATATCTATATATATATATATATATATATATATATATATATATATATATATATATATATATATATCTATATATATATATAGATATATATATATATATATATATATATGTATATATATATATATATATATATATATATATATATATATATATATATATATATATATATAGATATATATATATATATATATATATATATATATATATATATATATAGCTTGAGGTTTAGGTCAATGGGTTGGTGCTAGTATTGTTAGGATATTATTAGTACTCAACACATTGTTCAAGTCCCTAGTTTGACTCCCATAAAGTTAGGCACACTACGTTTATGCCACGCTTCACATTGGTTAGCGTGCTTCGAATGGGGAAATGTGCGTGGGAGTATCCTAGAATTTTCTTTCTAACGATATGTGTATGTGTGTGTGTGTGTATTACAAAAATAAAATATAGGCATGAAGATGTAAAGTTTTAGAGTATTCAAAACATAAAATTACAACACATAAAATGTGCAAGAATGCACTATAAATCATACATATAGAAACCATGAACCACAACTTTCTCATTCAATGTCATCAAAACATGATAGATGAAAATACTGATGAAAAATTAAAAAGAAAGGGTACAAGGATCACATAGCTTGTCCTCCCGGATCTCATAATCAATATTGCTACCATTGAAACTAATATTACCATGGCACTCTCCTCCTTCCTCCAACATATCTATTGTAAATGTTTCATCTACATGTGTTGCAAATGATCCCTCATGAGGATCACCATTAACAAAAGTGACTGGCTCTGGGACCCGTCATTAAGACCCAAGCATTAATAGTTTGAAAACAATTCACGAATGCCAACATATGGGACATTAGCCATTGGCCAACATTAGTACACCTGTGACATGAGTGTTGGACAAGCATAGGGCATGTACCCTACTCGTTATATGTGTCCCATGATTGATTGATAGTTAGGGTTCAAGTGTTTATGTGTTCAACACAAGGACATGAGATAGTGATAGCCTAAAAGGAGACTATCCTATTTCAAAGTGCAAATGAATTTTTCAAATTTAAAATTGTTTCTTCCCCAATTTCTTTTCCATTTGATAGGGTATTAATAATTGTGTGATGTTGGAGAGCTTCTATTACACATTCAATATTCCCTTTGATTGGATAGCTACCTTGCGCTCTTCATCTATAGTTTGTAATTTGGTCTGCTTGTCAACATAGAATCCCAACACTTTTTCATGAAAGAACATGAAATTATTTAGGACATGAGAGGTGGAGGGAAAATTTAGAGCATAAGAAACAACACTAATTTTTTAGTGTGGTTTGTAATGGCCTATAAAAGAAGGGAGAAATCTTGAATTTATCCTACTACATAGAACTCGTTTGTTTATATGGTCCGAGTGGTATATAGAACCAAACATCGACATTAAAATATTGGTCAGTCTTTTTCCTAATTTTCATGCTAGATCGTGTTTCAAGAAAAAGTGTGTGGTTCTTTTTAACATTTTAGTTTCATGGATAGTGAAATCCTGCAGTTGCAGGAGTCTCAGAAGTTGTGAGGAACCATAAACAACCACAAACCAAATATCTAATGGTCAATAGTATTAGATAATAATTGGGTAAGTGGAACAATGGGGTCTATTCTTTTGGTTATATCCAACACATCATTGAAGACATCCTTTATTTCATTCGTTCTTGTTTTATTATAGTTTAGTATAGCATATATTTATATTGAACTCAGTTCCATCTAGCTAAAAAGGTCAATAGGAAAAGTATAAAATGGAAAATTAACTTTTCCTAATTACAGACGTTGACATGTCTACTCACTCTGGTAGGGAATTGTAAGGGTTCCTAAAATAAAAATGGTAAAGGATTGGTTCTTTTCAACATACATTCCAAAATATTTAGACTTTGTTGGGATAATGAATTTATGGATGTTGTCAAGGTCAATGGGAATTGAGGACAATCACTTATTTCCTTCTACTATGTCATTCCACATTGATGGTATCTGGATTGTTGGAAGCTTGAAATGGTGATAGATAAGATAAGTTAATTTTTGTGATGTCTAGTGAATTACCATAAATATATCAAGGGGGCTGACGGATACAACCAATATGAGTACAATTTGGAAGTGCAAACACAACTTCTAGAAGATGTGAAAGCTAAATCTAGGATAAAGTGAAGTAAAAAAAGGTTATACTAATAGGATAGCCTCATAAACATGTAGATTTCACCAGTGTCATTAAATGGAGGAAATGAATCAAGGATCTCATTATTAAGAATCATCCATCATATCTACTTCATTATTATCAAGATGGTCATCAAAATTTTCCATAAAAAAAAATTGCTTTGACAAAATAAATTATGATCTAGAACCCATTCATGAAAGTAATCATCCTTAAGTGCACACTTTAGACTAACAAGGTTATGAAGTTGAACAAACAACCATTTAAAAAATAAAATAGGAAATTAGGGAAGTGATTGGCTTGGTTATATCATATATGAACTGCAAAAGGGATGAACTTGAGTTGTTAGATATTGAGTTTCCCAAAACCCATATCATCAAGCGAACTTGGCTGAATTTTCAAACATGAATTACCTTGTAGTTCTCTAGTGCCTTGATGTCAAAGAAATGAATAACTTCCCAACCTTTTGACTGAATTCTTGGATTGATATGTCATACTAAATTTGGTTAGAGGGTTGGACATTATAAGGGGAAGTGAAGATCCTCTAATAAAAAATTCAAGTGAATGTAGAGGGAATATGAATTATAAGGCAATGTTTGTACCACAAATAATGTGGCCATATTTATTGTTGATCAAAAGATGAATATTTTTTAAGGTTGATTATAATTCCTATCTTAATGGTGGCTAGATCAATATTAACCAACCATATTTCTAAATTGGTAAGCTTATTTAGACTAAATGTGGGAACATGAAGCTATCTTTAACCTTATTATTTTTACATTACACCATTAGTTCTATCAACTGATTTTGAAAGGGACCAATTATGTTGTAGGTGTGTGAATTTCTTATGAGTTTACTTTAGGCCTCCATTTTTTAATTAAATTTCCTCATGCTGAAGCTGGGGAATTTTTGAGTGTGAAGAACAATCATAGGGATAGGCTTGTTTCTCTTTGTCATTTAGTTAGATGAAAGGTAACATTTGGCCTAAATGAAGACAAATACTATATGTATCTAGAATTATGTAAATAAAGTAATTTTCGAAAGCAATGATCTAAAAAAGGACACAATAATTACTACATTGATTAGGCTCGCAAGATATATCACATATCCCAATAAAATGGTCATTCCCTTTATCTCTTTGTCTCTCATATAGGCCTTGTATAATGGTTCATATGACCATTGTAGATTAACATAAGATAATTCCAAATTTATAGCTATGTAAAGGGGAAACCTAATGAAAAAGTCTTTGCCTATTTCCTCCCCTCAAAAGGAAAAAAATATAAACCATGAAAGGTCAAATTTTCGTCCAACCCATCCTATTAAATTCACACTCCCATAAAAAACCCTTAAAGCATGAAAAAAAGAAGAATAAACACAACTTATACTTATCTAATTGAGTTTAGAAATCTAGCAAGGTGTTTATAAGTCTTAAATCCCAAGTATCGATTAGGCTTGTAGGAATAGAGTGTAGTCCAATAAAATGGAACTTTCCTTTAAACTCTTTCTCTCTCATATATTCCTTGTATAATGGTTATATGGCCATTGTATACTAACAAAAAAATTTCCAAAGGTATAACTATGGGAAAGGGAGTTTTAATTAAAATTCCCCTTCCCCTCCTGTCCCTCTAAAAGGAATAAAATATAAACTAGGAAAGGTCAAATTTTCACCCAACCCAACATATTAAATTCTCATTCCCATACAAAACATTTAAAGCATGTAAACAAAATACTATACAAAACTTATTACATATTTAATTGATTTTAGAAATCTAGTAAGGAACATATGGGCCTAATGGTTAACAACATGTGTTTGCTCACAATAGGTCACAAGTTTGAATCCAAATAGGGGTAGATTATGTACACCTCTATATAATTTAGCAGTCAAATCGTTATAGAAAGGCCAGTACCTTGTCCCACAAACAAGGGGGTCTCATACACCAATTTGGTATTTGTCTTGGTCATGACCTTAAAAATATATTATTATTATTATTAAAATCTTAAATTCGACATATGGTGCAGTGATACAATTGGAAGGTCAATAAACAAGAATGAGGGTGTGAGCAAAATATGAAGGATCTAATTCCCACAACCTAAGAATGCTGGGGGGAAGAAATCGACATGGAAAAGATAGAAACTATTTCCAAGGTACACATACAACTTGTAATTTCTAGAATAAGTGGATGGCACTAAAATCAATTAGAGAAAGTATGAGTTGCATAGAAACATAATGACACTTGAATAATATTTCAAATGGAAAGAGTAAAATAATAGTGACTCGTCCTTTAATCTATGGTTGGTGATTGAGATGGGGTGTTTCCATGTTAATCATTTAGGTTCAAACCCTAGAGTTTTAAGAGTGTTGAAACCTTAACTATAGAATATGTTGCTTAACCTTAAACGTAACTTAAGAGTGTTTCTTCCTTTCATCCTTAGGGTGAAACCTTAACTCTACAATATCCCTTGAACTTCTCCAAGGACCCTAGCTCTCCAAGATAAAGAGATAAACTATAATAAAGAAGTGTACAAGGAGAGAGAGAGAATGGTGTGGTTTTCGCTTCATATCTCTAATATAAAATTATCATGACTAAATGATGAAAGAACTCTTTCATTCCTCTAATTATATGCCAACTAATGGAATCCAACAAAATCAAGTGGACCCAGTCCACTAGAAGAAACCTACTCTACAAATAGTTCCACACATTTGAAGCACTCCAATCCAAAAGGACACATGTCAAGCTATAAAGTGATGCCATCGAGAAGCAATGTTATATGGCATGGGTACTCCCCAATGCTCCTTCTCCAAGGGATCCAAGGCTCCAATGCATATCCTAAGTCATGTGCATACTCTGGGTCCACCTTACCTACATGATCACTCCCTTGACATTGCCTAACATAGGTCTAGTACAAGCCTCCATGGCAAGAACTCTTGTTCCAAAGCAAGGCATCATAATAAGCAATTAAACAATCTCCATGTGGCCACTATGAAGAGTTTCATCAAGTTGTCTAAAGGTCTCCAATGTTCTAAGGAATAATGCCACATGAGCATCCATACAAGGTATAGCAATCTAAGAGAAATCCTACACTCCACATGTGCATGTCCATCACAAAATAACCAAGGGTCATCCATACACCATGTGCCCCACATCACATGAAGCATCCCAAGATGGTGTAAACACTTTTTGAATAATGATAAAAGCTAACGCATAGGACATAGAACCTTGCATTATATGTTGGGTGAATTTGGCGGGTTTCACATGCAACATTAATTCAACAATAAAAATGCAGCCTCAAAAAGTTGTATGAAAGGAAAAAACCATGCGATATGAATTTAAGAACCCACAATATAATGTTGGAAAAAAAAAATCTCAAAAAAATTAGAAGATATGGAGAATGAAGAAAGGGATGTATGGGATTTAATAACATCGTATATTTTTTGTGGTAGTTCTTGGAGACTGGTGATTAAAAAAATTACAAAAATGGTAAAATTTGGAGCAACAAGAAAACAAAAATATCAAAGAAAACATAAGGTTATTAATTTAGAACATTTAAATAATATAGAAATAAAGGAACCAAAACATAACCAAAGTTAATTGTGGTAAACAAGGTAATGATGCCACCAATATGTATTTTGACTACTTAGAATGAAAGTAAGATTATGAAAAAATCATAATTCTCGAATCTTTTGGTGGAGTTAAAAAGATGGGCACATTATAAGTAAAAAAAATTCCAACCCACTTGCCAAGAATCTTTGCTTCAAGAGATTGTGATGCCACTCGAGATGAGGATAGAGAATTCATTAGGTAGGTTGTGTTTGTTAACATCCCCGAATTTGAGAAGTCTTTCTTGTTTTTACCTTTTAATAAAGTTGAGATTATTTGGTATTTACAGGATATGGTTGAGGGAAAATCTCCCGAACTTAGATGTGCATCCTTTTGAATTTATATGAGTGGCTTTGGTCATAAAAGGTGATGATCTTCTAAGGATATGCAAGGAAAATTAGAAGTGAAGCATATGGGCCACCATGTCAATGTGGAGTCAATCAACTTTATTCCTAAAAGGAACAACATAAATATCATGGAAGGTTAGCATCCAATTAGATATGCAACCTACATTGAAAATTCTGATATGCAACCTCCGAAAAGGAATTTATTAGCAAAAAAAAATGGTATTGGATAAATACATAAGGATGAGACATATGTATATGTGTGTAACATTTGAAAAATGAATTTAGGGTGAGCCAACCTATAATAATTTGATGAGGTTGACCTAAAAAAATAATTACTTAGATTTGACATGACCTATAATGGCCAAATTTGACTAGGCTTACCAACATGATGAAATTAAAATTTACTTGAAATACAAAATAAGGTGGAGGGATAACCTATATTCCACATTTGAAATAATATTAAGGGTCTTAATTAACATTTTTCTTCCACAATTGGTGGAGGAGACTCACCATGGTGTGGCATTGTAGTTGAGTTGTCTCATTTGGAGGCCTATATGTCCACCCATGGGGGAAGACATAGAGTGTTTCTTAATGAAAGAAGAAAATGGAAGAATTGTATTTGTAGGATTAGTGTGATCATTTGGCCGGTGAGTTGGATCTTCAAGAATAAATCTAAAATTAAACTTGAGCCGATGTTGTAGAGTACAATGGATCTTGAAGGGCCCTTGAGGCATTAATAATAGGAATGTGGTTAATTTGCAAGAATATGCTCTTTCTTCACATGGAAACTCATTGTTCTACGACTACATGGTTAATTGAAGTTTTGGGTACATATTACATGGATCTTCAAATAATCCATATTAGAGAACTTGTCTAAGGATTGCTCTTGGAGTTGCACAAGGTCTACAATATATGCATCATGGTTATAACCCACACAGTATTCACAAGGATGTAAATACTTCTAGTATCCTCTTTTATGATATTTTTTAAGAATTTTTGATAGATTTCGACCTTGCCAAGTGTCTAAGTGAGAAGCTTACTAAGACAATAATAAAATTAAACCAAACCTTATGGAGATTAGGGTTTTTTCCGAAGCATATTCTAGAAAATCAATCTAATTTCAAAATCATGTATGGCTAATACATAATATCACATAATTCCATATTAACGATTAGAAATTTCCAATAGAGAATTTATAGGATAAAAATATTCAATGTATAAGAAATATCCATAAACTAGATCAAACTAGATCACTGGGACTTAATGTACATTTAACTTATAGAAAAATCTAAAAAAATTGCAATATTTAATTACAAATTATCCAAACCACACCGATTTCAGAGCAAGAATGAAATAAACTAATAGTAATAATAGTATGAAAAGTAACTCAATTAAAGGTCCCATAGTTGCAAATAGAGCTTGCTCTGAGTCAATGCTAAAACCTCCTACTACATTCTCCTCTAGTAATTGTTCTATTGATTCATTGAGCACTTAAAGAATCAACAAATAATAAAATAAATTAACAAACATTTTTTTGATTGAACTATAATTAAAAAGACTTGAGTGCATGAATACATGATGAGATCATATTGGTTTTGAGAATAATTTATTGGAGTAGTCTAATCTTAGAGAAAATGTTCCTCGATTTTATAGAGAAACAATGAAGTCATCATTGATTTGTTGTATCGAGGGAGGTTTTCTCCAATATTATTAAAATACTAATTTATTTTCGACCAAATAGGGCCAACCATGTGAAGGTGGAATCTCTTATTCCCTCCCCACATCACTCTCATTTCCCCAGTACTCAATATATCTGCTAGAAAATAGTTGAAGAAAACACATTAAAGTTCATAAACACTAGAAAAACAAAAATTCATAACGAAACAATGTGATTTTGTACATAAAAAAACAAATAATAATAATTCATTAACATTTAAAATTCATTCATTCATTCATTAATCATAGACACAACATACTTCATCTCAATAAATTTTATCATCAAAAATATGTATTCATAATATGGTACATGATGTTTTTAATTATATGACTAGTACAATAAATTATATAATGTCCACAAAGACCATTGATGAAAATAAAATTGATATTGAGAGTTCACCAATATCATGTTTTTATGTTGTAGGCAAGTAACAAGAAACCCATAACTACACTATTAAGAGGCAATAAGAAAGCTATAGGAGACCTGTGTCCAAACTATTGATAGGCCACAAAAAGATTGAAGAAATCCATGGCTAGTATATAGATGAGCCATGCAAATTTTGTAGGAAGTTTCATGCTACTAAGCTCTAGGATAGTTGGGACTACAATTAAGCCTGATTTTGAAGTTTCAAAGCTAGATTTGAAGTGTTAAGGACCATTAAAAAATATTTGGTCTCATTGAGAATCTAATATTAGGTCAAATTTTGATTAAACAAATAGTCACGTGTTAACAAACATATGCTTGAAATGTATAATAAGACGAGGAATATTTTTATAAATACTGTTCACATATTTTGTTAATAAATACTATCCACATACTATTCAAATGCACTATTTTTTTATGTGTGTTCTATCTGTGCATCAAAGGAAATTTACATGGAGTAGAATGTTTTAGCTCCTTTTCTCGGGGACCCAAATTGAAAGGTTTTCAATGGAATTTTACGCTAGGAAAGGGGTGATAAGGGAGTGTTGCACAAGTATGCTACATAAACTAAGTATTTTCATCATTTTGGTAGGTTGAACTCACATAAGGGTGGCTGGAAATGTGTCTTCATTTGTTGTCTAGTGGTGAATCAAGTTTTCTAGTGATTTTTTTACTAAGATTGCAGGCTAGTTTCAAGTTTCATCTATCACAGGTTCAACCCGATTTAACTAGGGTTTAGTTTTAGGGCATTTTTCTTAGGTCCCTATACTACTAGCATAACCCCTTATTGTTATTAGTACAACCCTCTTATTATATTTTTGTGCCCATGTAGTCCCCATATTGTTATTATTATTCCCCATAGAAGCCCACTATTGTTATTATTGTGCCCTTACATTATTATTGTTATGTCGACTTTGATTATGTAGAAATTTTGAATAATATGACACTTATTCACAGATATTATCTTGATTATACACTATTTGAGGAATGCATGCATAATACATAACCTCTACATTGATCATCAATTTTGCGGAATTAAAAACAATGAAACATCAATCGCATGCACACATTAACATAGTATGTACTGGGGAAAGCATACAGCTGAAAACCCCCAACTATATGTATATTATAATGATAGAGAACATGTAACAATACATAGTACAATACTCCTCACAAGTACTCAGTACTATCTCCACCTGCTACACACAAACTAGCTCAGATCTGAATCAAGTCACAGGTTCAGATCTCCTCCGCTGTCTTCCTGCCTCTACTGCGCAATCCAATGTAATAATAGGAATGATCCAAGCTCGTTTTCCTTGGATTGTACTGCGCAATCCTCATTGGCAATCTCAATCACTGATTTTGCAAATTTCATGCACAGCTATAGTCACAACTGATAGTAGTCTCCACCTCTAACACCTGTCTCCACTGAACTGTCCATGCACTGAGTTAAATGATGTATTCTTTAGTTGCTTTATGAGTTAATAATTAGTGAATTAATTAATAATTAATTCACATCACTCATCACTAGTGTATTCTGTAGTTAGACTAAATACAACTAGTTCAACCAAGTCAAACTGAACACAACTCCATCAACTCCTCAATCAACTCCACCAAACTCAATCACTTGAGTTCTAACTAAAGTCCATCATGCAATAGCTCAACTAACCCATAAGAAAAGCGTATTTCCTTCTGGCAGTTGCATGTGCCACATCTGTAGCTCGAACTAGAGTGCTCCAAGAGGATAAGATAATGTTTATAGTCCAAATATTATTAAGAGCTAATAATATTCGACTATTCTATTTTTAGCCTAGCAGTCTAAAAATAGACTCTGCCCATATGTCTAAACATAGAAGTCCATCTATTTTTACCAACATGACCAATCATCCACAAATAGAATCCTACAACTCATAGACCATGATCCATATGTCTAAAAATAGACATAGTCTAAAAATAGACTTTGCGCCAAAAATAACCTGCAGGCCCACTTAGTGAAGGTGACTCCTTTCCACTAAGCTCCATCATCTTGTTGCATTTTCAACACTCCCTCTTAACAAGATATGGATTATCTGCAACCCCTATACTGCCTCGGTGGTATTCGAATTTGCTCCTAGTGAGCGCCTTCGTCAAGATATCAGCATCCTGATCCTTCGTTGGAATGTATGAAAGTAACATGATTCTCTGCTGCACACAATCTCTGATATGATGGTACCTGATGTCGATGTGCTTGGATCTATCATGAAATACTGGATTAGCCGAGAGTTTAATGCAACTCTGGTTATCACAATAAATCACTGTAGGCTCCAAGTGTGACCTGAACAACCCGACCAGGATCTTCCTCATCCATATAGCCTCGCATGCAGCCAAACTTGCTGCCATATACTCAGCCTCTGCTAAACTGAGTGCCACGGATCTCTGCTTCCTACTGTACCAAGAAACTGATGTCGACCCGATACTGAAGATCCCTCCAGATGTTCTCTTTCTGTCCATTGGGCTCCCTGCCCAATCTGCATCCGTGAAGCCACATAACTTCACCTCATCCTCCTGTCTGTACCAACAATCCATATCCCGATGTGCCTCTGAGATAAGGCAATACATGATTGCCTGCCTTCCAGAAGAGCTTGGTTGGCTTAACCATAGCTTGTGAAAGATGGTTAACAGCATAACATATATCGGGTCATGTATTGACCAGATACATAAGCGACCCCACCAACTGTCGATAAACAGTGGCATCCACTACCTCCGCTGAAGTAGCATCCTCCTTCCTCCAACCTCCAGGAAGAGGAGTATCAACAGGCTTGCAACCATGCATGTTGAACTTCTCCAGTATCTCTCGAGCATACTTCCCCTAAGAAACAAATAGTCCATCACTGCGCTACCAAATTTCCAATCCCAGGAAATAATGAAGGAGGCCCAAGTCTTTCATCTCAAACTCCCTAGCAAGATCCTCCTTGCATGAAAGTGTCAACAGCTCATCTCCCGTCAAAATCAAAGCATCTACATAAAGTACAATGATAAGCAACTTACCCTCCACCACAATCTGGTATAGGTTTGGATCCGCCTCACTCTTGGAGAATCCAAGTTCGGTGAAATAACTGTCCATCTGTGTGTACCAAGCATGAGGTGCTTGTTTCAACCCATACAATGCTCTCTTGAGCCTGCACACATGCGAATCGCTGTTGAAGATCTCAAAACCTTCGGGCTGCTCTATGTACACCTCCTCGTCAATGACTCCGTTGAGGAACGTAGTCTTCACATCCATCTGATGAATGTGCCACCCCATCTGCACTGAGAGAGCAAGAATCGTCCGTATGGAAGAATACCTTGTGACAGGTGCAAAGGTATCCTCATAATCGATCCCCTCTATCTGTGAGAAGACTCGGGCAACAAATCTTCCCTTGTACTTCTCCACACTCCCGTCAGCTGCCTGCTTCACTTTGTAGATCCATCTCGAACCCACCACTGATTTCCCCTCCGGTCTTGGGACAATCTCCCATGCACTGTTTCTGACAATCGAATCATACTCCTCCACCATGGCCTCTACCCATGCGAGATCCTCCACAGCTTCCTCGAAAGAGGATGGCTCAGTCACAACACATTTTCTCACAAGAGCCATGTATCCAGTGTATCGATCAGGTGACTGTCTCTGTTTGCGTTGTCTTGTAGGTGGTCCTACAACCTTCTCTGCATCTTGAGCCAGTCGCTCAGCTTCTATAGTGCACTTTCGCCCTCTGATGGTTGGCGCTGCATGAGTGGTCTCTTCCACTCCATGAACTTCATCTTGTGGCTGATCCATGTCTTGAAGCTCATCCTTAGGAACTAATAGCTCCTCATCTACATGCAAGTGTGGCTCCCTCTCAAGCGAACACTTCATGGCTTTCTCCTCCTGAAATTTGATATCCCGTCGCACAACAGTCTTGCGACTGTCTAGAAAATACAAACGATAGTTGTGGGGCATATCAGTGTACCCCACAAATATCCCAACCTTTGTAATCGGCTCCAGCTTCTTCCTGGCATCCTTCGTCACATGCATGTAAAAATTAGTACCAAAAATCCTCAAATGGGAAATATCAGGCCTCTTACCAGAATAAGCCTCCTCGGGTGTACTCATGCAAAGTATCCTGTGAGGACAACAGTTTTGCACATATACTGTAGTATTGCATGCCTCCGCCCACAAGTGAAGGGGTAGGCCCTGATCATGCAACATCGCCCATGCAACACCCACGATCGTTCTATTCTTCTGCTTAGCAACCCCGTTCTGCTGTGGGTTATGGGGAGATATGAGCTCTCTTCGAATCCCTTCTGTTCTGCAGAAGTCCTTGAACTCGCCAGAGATGAATTCACCACCATTTTCACTCCTAAGAGCCTTCACCTTCTTCCCCGATTCCTTCTCGACTAGTGCTTTGAACTCACAGAACTTTGAGTATGTCTCGCTCTTCTTCTGCATGAAGAATATCCAACACTTCTGAGAGAAATCATCAACAAAGATCACATAGTACCTGTGCTTTGCTGTTGAAGCCACTGAGAAAGGTCCACACACGTCTGTGTGAATTCTCTCAAGGATCATCGTGGCGTGACTATCCTTCTCGTGGAAGGTGGCTTTCAAAAATTTTCCCAAAGTACACCCCTTGCACTGATCTAACTACGCAAGAGTGCCTTTAGGAAGCCCAGTAGAAATCTGCTGCAGTATCTTCAAGGCTCCATGGTGAAGGTGGCCCAATCTCCTGTGCCATAGATTGCCATCATCTCGGCTCACCAATCCTTCTGCCTTGCATGCCATTGCTATGCAGCCATCTACATGCAATTGATAAAGGTTCTTGACTCGAACCCCTATCTTCCAGGTTTCTCCAGTTGTCTTACTGAACAGGAAAGCCTTTCCCTTGCTAAAAACAACATCATATCCCTTGTCTTCTAACACCTCCACAGAGATAAGATTCTTCTTCAATCCTTGAACATGCATCACTTCCTTCAATACGAAGGGTTTACCAGACTCCCTCTCAAAGGAAACGGTACCGATACTGGTCACACTGTATCTACCATCATTTCCCATCTCGATGTGCACTCCAAGATCTTTCTCATCTAGATCAGAAAACAAATCTCGATCTCCTGTCATGTGAAAAGACGTACCACTGTCCAAGAACCATACCGATCGCATCACACTTGATACTAAGCATGTGATAAACAAAAAATCTAGCTCAAATAGCGAGGCTAAGGCCTCTCCCACTACAGATCTAGAAGCTTGCTTATTTTTCTTCTTCTGCGGACAATTTGTGGCATAATTTCCGTGTTGGTGACAGTGAAAGCACTTCACCTTGTACATGTCCTTCTTCTTGCCTTTCACACCAGAATGAGAAGATTTCTTGTTCTTCCCTTTCTTTGCTTTGGTAGCCAAAGCGCAATTTTCTTCATCAGATGCCTTTGATGAAGATCCGTCCCTGGTATTCTGCCTGATCTCCTCCTGCACAAGATCTGACCAAAGTCTCTCCCATCATGGCAATTTCTCCCGACCATTGACTGAGTCTTGATAGGAATGCCAACTCTTCAGAAGACCAAGGAGAGCCAAGCTCACCCCCTCATCATCGACAGTCACCCCCACACTTCCCAGCTCATCCCGGCATTGGGTGAACTTCGTGAGATACTTGGGCATACTGTCTCCCTTCTCACACTTAATGTTTCTGAGTTTATCCTTGAGAGCCAACTTCCTCTGGTCGCTCTTGCTTTGGAATAAATCTGTCAACGCTTTCCACATCAAGTATGGAGAAGCCTTTCCATGCAGGCTGGATACAATGTGATCCTTCACGCCCTCCAACAGAATCCTTCGACACTTTGTTGTCTTCTTTTTCCAAGCCTCAACGTGAGTAGCATCAGTAGGCTCTGGGACCTCAGCCTCTATGAACTCTTTCAACCCATTGTCATCTAACACTGCCTCCATCTGGTCTTTCCATGCAATATAATTTGAGCTGCCTTCAAGGGCATACTCCAATCGCAATCCGTTGAAAGACATTTCAACTTTGACACCAAGAAAACACTGCTGCAAATTCGAACTCCACCAACTCAAAACTCAACCACTTCTAATCTAAAATTCGTGAGAACAAAGTATTTCTCGTACAGATATTGACTGTATGGGCTTTTACCAGATATCTCACCTTCCAAAAGAAGGATGAATCCAGAGGCTACCTGGCCTGATTACAGACTCTGCCTAAAGAAATAAAATGTAATCACTTTCTGAATAATAAATCTGATGATCAACTCTGCTCTGATAACATGTAGAAATTTTGAATAATATGACACTTATTCACAGAGATTATCCTGATTATACACTATTTGCGGAATGCATGCATAATACATAACCTCCTCTACGTTGATCATCAATTTTGCGGAATTAAAAACAATGAAACATCAATCGCATGCGCACATTAACACAGTATGTACTAGGGAAAGCATACAGCTGAAAACCCCCAACTATCTGTATATTATAATGATAGATAACATGTAACAATACATAGTACAATACTCCTCACAAGTACTCAGTACTATCTCCACCTGCTACACACAAACTAGCTCAGATCTGAATCAAGTCACAGGTTCAAATCTCCTCCACTGTCTGCCTGCCTCTACTGCGCAATCCAATGTAAGAATAGGAATGATCCAAGCTCGTTTTCTTTGGATTGTACTGCGCAATCCTCATTGGAAATCTCAATCATTGACTGTGCAAATCTCATGCACAGCTATAGTCACAACTGATAGTAGTCTCCACCTCTAACACCTATCTCCACTGAACTGTCCATGCACTGAGTTAAATGATGTATTCTTTAGTTGCTTTATGAGTTAATAATTAGTGAATTAATTAATAATTAATTCACATCACTCATCACTAGTGTATTATGCAGTTAGACTAAATACAACTAGTTCAACCAAGTCAAACTGAACACAACTCCATCAACTCCTCAATCAACTCCACCAAACTCAATCACTTGAGTTCTAACTAAAGTCCATCATGCAATAGCTCAACTGACCCATAAGAAAAGCGTATTTCCTTCTGGCAGTTGCATGTGCCACATCCGTAGCTCGAACTGGAGTGCTCCAAGAGAATAAGATAATGTTTATAGTCCAAATATTATTAAGAGCTAATAATATTCTATTGTTCTATTTTTAGCTTGGCAGTCTAAAAATAGACTCCGCCCATATGTCTAAAAATAGAAGTCCATCTATTTTTATCAACATGACCAATCATCCACAAATAGCATCCTGCAACTCATAGACCATGATCCATATGTCTAAAAATAGACATAGTCTAAAAATAGACTTTGCGCCAAAAATAGCCTGCAGGCCCACTTAGTGAAGGGGACTCCTTTCCACTAAGCTCCATCATCTTGTTGCATTTTCAACAGATTATATTATGACCCCTTGGACTCCTATATATAGATAGGAGGTCTTGTCATTTGTATCATCAAAGAATTTTTCATTTGTGTAATGTAAAGGAGGTTTCCCCCTCGAAGAAGCTTATTTATAAGGCATTGATCTATCTTTTCTATCTTTTTGTGAGCTGGTTTCATAACATTTGGTATCAGAGCTTTGGATTCTAGGGTTTCGCTGCTCCAACAGGTCATCGTGGAATTTTCGCTATAACTTTTTTTTCTGCGACTTTTTAGAAGCTAAGAAAAAACACCCATTTTAGAAGAAATTTAGCTAAACCTCAGGTCTGAATTTCAGATCTTGTCTCGCTATAGTTTCGGAGATATGATCTGAGGAAGTTAGGATTTTTGCAAGCTCCATAATTTCATCTAAAACATGTCATCGTGGAAGTTTTTCTATAACGTGTTTGCTAGGAAGTTTCAGAAGCTAAAAAAAAACCCATTTGAGAAGAAAGCGGTCTGAACCTCAAGTCTGAATTTCAGATCTTGTCTCACTATATTTTCGGATATATGTTCTGAGGAAGTTAGCATTTTTGCAGACTCCTGAATTACATCCTAAACAGGTGATCTTGGGAAAATCGTCATAACTTTCTCTCTGAGAATCAGATTTAAATTTCGTAAGAAGGTACATAAATAGGATGGATTTTAGTTTTCTATTTATATTATTCAGATCCTAAGGTTGAAACAGTGACACGTGGCACTTTCGTACAAGTTTTATCTACTGAAATAGTCTATAATCAGGTCATCGTGGGATATTTGAAATAACTCTTCCTTGGAGAATCCAATCTTGATCATACTTGCGGGGTTAGAAAGAGGACTCAGAGAGCTACTGCAGGATGCAATTTCAAAACTTGAAGATCCAAAAGTACAAAGTTACAATTGTTTCAAGATTGATCTCCTAAAATCAAGAAAAAGCGAGATGAGGAAGTTTGATGGCAAGGATCCAGTAAATTGGATACTACAGATGGAGAAATATTTTGATCTACATGGTACCACTATTACAAAAGGTATGTATTGCATCTAATTATTTAGAACCGAATCAATTTTTATGGTATAAAGGGCTTTGTTCTTGTAAACCACTTGTCACGTGGTCAATTTTCACAGAGGAAATGAGAACACATTATGAGGATATGAAGAGAAACACCTTCTTTAGCCAATTGATAAATATCAAACAAAAGGGTTCAATGACAAAGCACATTGAGGACTTCCAAAAATTGAATATAAGGGTAAATGATATTCCAGAGAAGAAAATGGTTGATGTCTTCATAGGGACTTTAAAGGATAACATTCAACATGAGTTTCATCTTTGGGAACCTGATTCATTGGAGAAGGCATTCAGGTTGGAAAGAAAAATTGAAAGTGAAATTATGGAAATAAGGAATCCCACCACTCATGACTATAATTATGGAAGTGTTTTTTATCCTAGCCTTCCACAACCTACAAGGTTTACACCACAACAATTGGAAGAAAAAAGAGAAAAAGGGCTTTGTTACAATTGTGATAGAAAATACACTAAAGGTCATAAGTGTGTTGAGACGAAAATATTTTTCATAGATTATGAAGAGGAGGAAGAAAAGGATCAAGAAACATAAAAATAAGAGGATATACACAAAGAACCCACCCCAGAGAAAGAAGAAATGAATCTGACCATATCTTGTAAAGCATTGGAAAGAATTACCACTATTGAAACTCTCAAGATAGAAGGACATATCAAGAAGAAAAAGGTTCAAGAAGTGAAAGATCACATCGAGAAAGAAGTAATGAATCTGACCATATCTTGTAATGCATTGGCCAAAATTACCACTCCTCAAAGGTCAAGATAAAAGGACATATCAAGAAGAAAAAGGTAATAGTGTTGATTGATTTGGGAAATACCCATAATTTTATTCATTGTAAGATAGCCAAGGAATTGAATTGCTTCCTATATCTAGCACCAGAGTGTCAAGTGATGGTTGCAAGTGGAGCAACTGTAAATTACTCTGGAAAGTGCCATAATATCAAGCTATCCATGGGAGAATATGTATTGAATAGCCCAATGCTTTCCATTCCAATGCGTGGTGCTGATGTTGTACTAGGTGTCCAATGTCTACAATCCTTGGGTACAATAGCTTTTAATTTTCAAGAACTTCTCATGAAATTTTCTTTGGAAGGAAAGGAAGTTGAATTAAGGGGTATCACATGGAAACTAGGAAATATAATCAGCTCTAAGGGACTAACAAAGCTTATAAAGAAAGAAAAACTAGGCGTAATTGCACAATTATGTTAGCTAGAGGTTCCAACATCGAAATCATCTATTTCTCTAGATCTCCAAAAAGTCTTGGACAATCATTCCAAGGTATTTGAGACTTCCGAAGGCCTCCCACCTATTCATGATCATGATCATGCTATTCATTTGATTCCAGGAAGTGTTCCTCCAAACATCAGGCCTTACAGATATCCATATGCCCAAAGGAGTGGGAACTCATTCAAAAGTTGCAGAAGATCTCAGTTCAAACAGTATTGCGAGAACTTGACAAGGAAGGAAAAATCATATTGGAACCTGAAGCAGACATGGAACCGAGAAATCGACAACTACGAAATAGATCAGTTTTAGAGTATCTCATCAAGTGGAAGAACTTACCCACTAAAGATTCCACATGGAAGGACAAGAATTTATACAGAAGCATCAAGAACTACTCAAGCATTGAGGACAACACTTTTTGAAGGAGAGGGGCATGTTAGGTCCCTATACTACTAGCGTAGCCCCTTATTGTTATTAGTACAACCCCCTTATTATATTGTTGTGCCCATGTAGTCCCCATATTGTTATTAATATGCCCCATAGAAGCCCACTATTGTTATTATTTTTCCCTTACATTATTATTGTTATGTCGGCTCTGATTATATTATGACCCCTTAGACTCCTATATATAGAAAGGAGGTCTTGTCATTTGTATCATCAAAGAATTGTTCATTTGTGTAATGTAAAGGAGGTTTCCCCCTTGAAGAGGATTATTTCTAAGGCGTTGATATATCTTTTCTATCCTTTTGTGAGCTGGTTTCATAACAATTTTATTTTTAGTATTTCAATCTAAGATTCCCCACATTTTCTACATTGTTTTTACAAAATTTGGGCTATAAGGGAACTAAAATAGTCCCTCATCTTTTTCATAACTTATGGATCATTGCTTCCTTCAAATATTAGTACCGTGAGTCACATTAGATCTCATGGAGAAGTGTGCCCTACCCCCAATTCCAATCAGCTAAGCATTGGGAGATGATCATTCTCTATAAATCACATTTGTAAGTTGTAACCAATCTATATATATCTCTACCACCTAATATGATATGTGGTGGTCTGCGCTATTGAGCTCGTACTTGGGGAAAGACATCTCTCCCCATCAACCCACATCATGAGCAATCTAGTGTAAATGTTAAGCACTTAAAGCTACCAAGCGGCCTCCTATAGCTCGTAACTGATTTAATATCATTCGCACTATATGTGGCTTCATCAATGCTAGGTTTTACTTCTTAGTATGATTGCAATAGGTGGTAGCTCATATACCAAACTCATAGGGCATAGAATCTCGAGGTGATAATTATAGCATACTAAAACAACCATCACGAATTATAAGAATCCCCATAAAATATAGGGCAAGAATTGTGTAATTTATTATGATGCTTCAAATAGGACAGGTGTTTTATTATCAATGGAATTTCCAAGCAAATTTGACAATAGAAATAAGAAGAGGAATACGAAAAATATTCTATGTTACCATTATTATAGTCACAGTGTTAGAGGGCTTGGCATCTTCAAGTATTATATGGCACCTATGCGAAACCTACCTCAATACTTTATTTCTCTCAACGGAGTGGATTTTTTATGCTACCATTACCATAGTAGCAACATGATATGGCTTGAATATCTATGGCACCTGTGAAACACTTGCCTCAATGCTTTTATGGTTTCGAATGGACTCGACACAATGGATAAAGGAAATATCTCATGGTTTTGAATGGAATTGACAGAATGCATAAAACAAAGCTCTCATGGTTTCGAATGGACTTGACACAATGGGTGAAATTGAGCTTATATTATATATTAATATTTGAAATTTAAATAAAAAAATGTATTTTTATTTTAAATAAACTTTTATTTTATTTTTATAAGTGGTACCCCATCCTTGAATTTAGAGGTGGTAAGGATTTAGTATTATAAGGGCTTAAGAAAGATAAAGAGACATAAATATATCAGAAGATGTAAGAGGCCATTAGCCTGAATCATAGAAACAAAATAAACTCATTGACATTATGGAAATTGGGGTCGAGGTGTTAGTTGGATGTTTTCTTAGGAAGAGAATGAGTAATGAAGAACTAAATAATTGGACCATTCTTAATTTAGAGTTAGTGGTGGAGGCCTCTCCATGCACTCAGATTATTAAAAATATGGTTTTTTGTGTTTTTAGGTACACTAAAAAAGCATAGAAATATATGGCACTAGAATCAGAAGTGGGTATCTCAATCCTTGTTCTTAAATAAATGGCATGTACAGTTTTATTCTTGGTCAATTAGTATGGGTATTCTTCTAGTTTGGGTTCACATTCCAAGGCTACCATTGATTTTGTTGTCTAGGGAGGTGTTTAAAAAAATGGGAACACTTTAAGTACCTTTTACTCAACAAACTTATCTTTCCAAGAGATTGGGCATTATTGCATGGCCCAAATCTTGGTAAGGATGGAGGGGAGCAAAGATCTATCAATGTTATTAGATATCAAAATAGGGGTATATATTTATTTAGAGTAAGAAGGGATACCTTTTAAATGTGTACACCTATTGTTATGGGCACCTTTCTACATAATGCAATTATTCAAGTATGCAAAAGAATTGGGTGTTGAGGAAGAATCTAAAGATTGATAAGTCCAAAGTCATTGGAATTAGAAACAACCTAGATAGTGAACAAGAAGGAAGATGTAAGGGTCCAAGTGACCATGGATAGTCTTCAAACGAAAATATTGATATTATATGCTCATAAGACAAACATTGGATAATTCAAAGGACCTAACCAAGACATAGTCAATGAAAACAATGACAATAAGGCAAATATAGGTAATAATCACAAGTATCACTCTATGAATAGAAGTATTTCCTAGGAAAATTTTGTTGATGGGACATGGGGAAATGAAGTTAGAGCCAAAGAATTAGAATACTTAAGTGATTTCCTACCTAATTTGTTCAATATAAAAACCATAGACCACCACCCACTATACCCCTTCTTAGAATTGTAGAGAGTGTGGAAATAAAACAAATGGGAAGGGAATATTTTATGTCTATGGCCCATAAAAAACACATTAGTCAAAAGTTAGGTGCAGGGAAAAACTATCTTTAATTGAGGCTCTTAGATAAAATGCCCCTTTCAAAGGTTCCAAATTCACGTTTTGGCTCTTGATTGTAGATGAATGGTCAAATCCTTAAATAAGTTTCCCATAAAGAGATTATAAGATACATCAAACCTTCTAGTATTATACTATAAGAGAAAATGACAAATGGAGAAAATCACTCAGGAAATATCTAAACTGCTTAGGAATTGGGACTTATGTTTTATTGATGCATTGGAGATTGGATGGGAAAATTGATAGATGGAATAAATGTTTCTACACTCACAAAAAAATCATGGGATTTTACAATAGGATATGGACCTCATTTTTATGTTTGGAAATGGGGAAATATATCATAGTGATAAATGTTTATGGTTCTTATATAGACAGGATGAACTATTAGGATAGATTTTTCAAAATGTATACTGTTCTAAATTGTTTAGTTGTGATAGGGAGGGACAATAATTTCAGTTAAGGAGAATAAGGGACCTAGGGCTTAGCTACTCAACTATATCCTTCAAGATATTTTATTAGAAAAATAAATAGTCTTCTGGATATTAAACTAGCCAAGTTGTCTCCTACTTGGAGAAACAGGAGAGTTGGGAAAACTAGAATTTCTAAGGGATTCAACGTATTTTAAAATTTTTAATATTTCTTATATGAACTCATTACAATCAAACAATGGGCATGACTATTCTTTGGTTTTGACAAAATGCAGTTCTAGAAGTGATCTTATCCTACTAGATATCACTTCCCTAAGTCCCAAAGGTGTTCTAAAAATGATTAGGAAACTATGATACAAATTTATTTGGTTGATAGACCAAAAGATGAAAACATTGGTACTTGTCCCTTGGAAATGTTAAATTTTTCTTAGGGCTATATTGTTCTTTGCTTGATATAATTTCATTTCTTCATTTATGCATTAAATTCACCCCACAACATCATAAATTATTCATCAACATATGCAATTATATAGAAAGAACAATATCATGATGAATGCAGTGGAACTTAAATGAACAATAGAAGAAAATCATTCACACATAGAGACACCACGATTGGTCAGAGACCAGGGAAAACCACTACGGGGAAAACTCTTTCGAATTCTTCTTCTTATTAGATTGTCATAAAATGTTCAGAAAAGAGAGAGTAAGATGATTCATATCTTCAACCATAAAACTATCCAGCAAAATCAACTAATCAACATACAAGAGATGAAACCAACAATGCTAATAATCAAAAATTTGATTCACTTTCTGTAGCCAACTGTCACTTTCTATAGTCAATTGCCAAATTTTGTGGTCAACTAAAAAAACAAACCCTAATTTCCAACTGCATTTAGAGAGTGTACATGTGTGCAGCTGAAGCCCTCCAACCACACACATGAGCCTGTGTTCTTGCAGTTACAACTGAAAAATTCTTGTGTCGTCCCTACGGTTGGAAACTAAAACCCTATATCTCACGTGCGAGCTTCAGATCCTATAATTTCAGACCTGTACGAACCAATCTTCATGAACCACCTCAGACCTGTGCAGGCCAAACCAAAGAAAGAAGAATGATCATGATGATGTCCAAAGGAGGGCCACTTGATTTGTATTTATAACCATCTGAGGGTGTCCAATTTCTCTTTCGGGCCGACCTGTCCTTTTGTGCACATGTGGGCTTCAATTCAAAAATAAACTTTCCCTTGTCCAAATCAAGTGATTTAAAATTCAAATTTGTCCTTTCAAAAAGAGGAATCTAGTCCCATGATTATAATTTGTCACTGAGTTTATAAAATAACACTCCCTCTTAGCTAGGGAGAAATTCCAACTACATCATATAATCATCGTAAGTATCCTGTCCCAAATCATATCCTATCTCAAGTATCTCGTCATCAAATGTCATCATTGTTCATCTAGGTTCATATTTACTTATCCTTGCTTATCTCTCACTTTTCTCTTCTCATATGTTGAACATTCTCAAATCTAAAAGAAGAAGAATTTTACATTGGAGTGGAGCCCAAGCTACCTCCCTCTATTCATTAGGGAACCAGGGCTACCACCCAAAATTAATGCCATCAGGGAGCCCAATGCTAATAAGTGGGAAACATTAGATATCTTATCATTAGGTATCCCTGTTCAACCTGTAACCACATCGAGGAGCACATCTCAACCCAGAATCCAATGATAATGAGGAAGGTCCTATGAGACACTCTCACCTCATGTCTATGATAAGGGGGGAGTTCCTATGGGACGCTCTCACCCTAAGTCATCTCATCAAGAAATAAGCGAGATAAAAATTACCAAGCAAGGATCACAACCATCCCATTGAGAAATCAATGGGTGAGATACCACTTTCTATATGAGGTAAGGATCAAAACCATCCCATTTCTTGTTTATCTTCCCAACAATGACCCTGAGGAGTCATATGGTAGAACACCTGCATCATAATCATCTTGGGTGAGATACCCGACTTACCAAAGGTAAGGATCACACACCCCCAATATCCCTCCCAACTTGTTGGCCAAATGGGAAGCGACAATCCCAATAAGCTTGGCTTGTGGGTATGATACCAATTAGGGTATAATCTACATAGACCAAGATACGAGAGAAACATCTTCCACCCTATGGGTAATAGATGGGAGTAATACCCTATTGTACAGAGATCCCTTAACCCCAGGAGCCCTCCATCTCAATTCTACACCCTGGGAGCTCAGACAGGGGGAAAGAGTTGGATAAGTATCCTTGCTCAGCCTTGCTCTTTGTAGATTAGAAACATATCAATGTGCTCATATCTGGTTTCATCTTAAATGACTCACTGAAGAGTTCAATCATAATGTCTAAATAACAGTAGTCTTTTGTTCATGCAAGACATCAAATCAAACATTATATTAGAAAAAATATATATCACAAAAGGATACATTATTCATCCTCCATCTCATGGAGGAAACAACCACAAGCCTAAGCTTGTCTCATACAACAACATTGTCTTAATATATGAAGATATATGAGTCCAAGCTATATACAAGATTCTCTTCCAATCGAATCCCATTCCTTATTATCACAATGTATCATTGTCACATCCAGAACCTGTTCAAAATAACTTTCTAAAGAGTTTCTTCAACCTGCCTCATAGCTAGCTATGATAGCAACATCGTAATCAACCTTGGTCATGCTTAAGCTACATAATTATCATTAAAAATATCATGGAATATCTCATACTAAAGCAACACCCAGATGTTCTCATCTCATCAATAATAATGCCAAATAACATCAATACATCCATGCATTCATATAGCATAGGAATAATATATCAAACCAAAAATTGATCGTCTCATGTAAATATCTTGAAAAATTTCTTTCTGACGACCCAATGTGTATGAAGTGGCTCAATCATGAATTGAATTAAGTTTTTCTTTGTAGAACAAAGATCTAGATGGGTGTTAGAAGGGAACATCAATGTCTTAATCAACTATTAGTTTCCAAGTCAGGTCCAACAATATCTCTGCATAAATTCTTGAAATTCAATCGAAGTGTCCAAGGATTTCCATTTCCTCTTTCCAAAAAATCTTCAATAGATTCACAATATACATTTCCGTTTCCAAACTTCATATTGTAGTTCATCATGCCAAGATTCTTCATTTCACAATTTAGAGGCCAAATCCCTCTTACTTTTATCATCAGAGGCTCATTACCTGTTAAGAATAGACCATCATCATATAAAACCAAAATCAAAGGCATACCTTGGACCACTTTTAATTAGAGGTTTGGATCGAAACATCTTCTTGGCTTAACCAAGTAATTGTTAATGCAGACATACCAGGATAGGGAATCTTGCTTCAAACCATACAATACTATCTACAAACATTATACTAATTACACCAATATACTTAGCCCCACACAAGTCAATATTTTGCAATCAAATCAACTAAGTTAGATTATCAGGCCTTATATTCCAAATCAAAACTAATATCAAAGCCATAAAATTTTCTTCCAATATCATTGTGACAAACTTTTCAAACTAGGTGTCAGCTAGATCTCACATCCAAATACCAAGTTAAAACCTTATCTATTGTCATGTCAACAATTGTTATTTACTAAGAAATATCAATCCAAAATTTATCAAGCCATCCCCATGATCATAATATATATCATTTTCGTCACTATATGCAAATGCATACATTCATTGTGAGATAATTGCATACTGAATCATAATTGTTTACACTTTAACAATGTGTCAATACCAATGTTAATCATTGAAAGTCATCATGCCCATAATTTCATGTCACATCAAGGTAAATCACCATTGTCCAGTACCAAATCTGATCAAAACTCTAACTTGTTATCATTGTGAATTCAATCAACCCATAAGTCAAAACATATCTATGAACTATAAAGCATCTTGTCAAAATTCCAATATTTCTCATCTATATTAAAACAATAAGTCAAATATTTCCAAACCCTATAACTATTAACAAATACTGACATATACTAACTTCAATGATTGAATCAAAATAACATATTGAAATTGTCCCCTGCAAACAAAATTTTAGTCGACACATTCACATTCTCTATAGTAAGTCAAGCATTCAAACTTCCCTTCTTATAGGATTTCTATTGTATACTCCATATTTGTAAATTGTCATACTTTTGGTGTGTTCTTGATCTCATGCATAAGGTTTTAGTTTTTATGTCCTATAGGCACAATTGCACCCATATGACTTCTTCAATGTGGTTGGGAGGCTTACAACCACACCCTTAAGCCTTCTTTCGTGTGGTTGGGGCTTAGACTAGGAGAACCCTTCTCTGCTAAATCACAACCTATCAAAACCTTTTTCCACAACATTGAATGTTTATTCATGTCTAGAATCCTTCCTCTAATGGTCAAGTGTCTTCTTTTCAAATAATAATGGGTGTTAAAATCTCATGAAAATTTTCTCCCTCTAAATGGGAAGCCACTTCAGTCATCATCATTCAAAACATCAACCTGTATATTATAATATTGTCATGCATTAGAAAGCTTGTTAGATCATCAAACTATATCAAATTCTTAGACATATATACATCATAGTCATAACATATTAGCATTAGCTACTTCATCATCACATATGAACATGAAATCAAACTTTCATAAAGGGTTAGTGTCATATAATTAGGTTAACTTGTAATTGTGCTTGGTTAAAAATTCATGTAATAGAAGTTAATAAACGAGAAATAAGATCATAGTTAAGGGACACTTATTCCAAGCTTAATAGTGGGAAAAACGTCCTAGTGGGTGTTCATTCGGTTTATCATGGCTAAGGAATTTGGCAAAGACAATCGAAAATGATTTGGAAAGGAAAATAGGCATTATTTTGCATTTTATTTATGAAAATAATGGAAAATGAAGAAAATAGAGGCCTCATTGATAAAAAAAGGCTTTTGAGGATCAGTTGGAAAGATTTTACTCAGGCTTTGTCAGTGTAACCTTTTGTCATTGTAATTTTGGAGCTCTCTCATTATTCTCTCTCTCACAGTCTTGGACACTTAGAGTTTTCTTGGAGCATTCTAGATTTGGAGCAAGGAAAGTAAAATAAAGCAAAGGAAGGACAAGGAAACGAAAGGAAATCAAAGGCAAAGAAAGGAAGATCAGGATCAAGCAGATTCAACAGGAATACTTGCAAGTAACATATTTCATGTGTGATTTCGTAGCTGGTTTTTACATGCATGGATTTTCATGTTGGTATTTGGTTCTCTGGCTATCAGTGGCATGGTCTTGTCAGGTTATAACAGTGGTTTTCAGCCTTTCCTTTCCTTTTTCTAGATATGGTGTGATGGGATTATTTCTTAGTTTTTATATTTGGAATTGTTGGACGGTTTCCGAATCCGGGGTAGAGGTGGCCTCAAGAAAATTCCCAAAGGCCTAGGAATCCATTTATCAGTTTTGGCGGGATACATGTTAAAGACTGGGGTTGGTGTCTCAGTTTAGGGCCTAGTGATCTGGTGTGGATTGCAGTAAAGCCTAAGTGACAAGGACACAAAAAAATCCTCAAGGATAATGATGGAGTACATAGGAATTCCAAGCTCAGTTTGGTTTTGTGATCTCGGTGTCAGTTTTGGTGAGATCACGGTTTGGTGAGGGTGGAGGTGGTTTAACCTTTGGATTCCCTTAGTTATTTTTGTATTGGTTTATCCATGAGATACCATATTCAAGCTTGGAATATGGCATGGGGGTGATTGGCTGAAAGAAGGATTTTGTTCAGCCATGTTTATGGTCAAGTGGTACGATGAAGTCTTACCCCTGGTTGGATCTTTCCTATGTTTGATAAAATCTAAGTTCTATAGCTTTTGTACTTTTTACTATGTGGGCTTAATGGTTGTTATCTCATTTTTATTTACATGGTTTAATTTTGGTTATAAGCATGGTTATGTGACTGGTTATAGTCATAGTCATTTTATGTATTTACCTGTAACTGGAAGGATAATGGATGCAAGACCTAATTGATGTCAAAGAAGTTAAGGGAAGAGGGTGGTGATCCTTCTTTTCAAGTCTCATGTGAGTTATCAGTCATTTATGCTCTGTCTTGTATTCATGTCCTATAGATTGCATTGATGCCAAGTGTTTGACAGAATGTCAGTCCTAATTGGGGATGGTCAATCCTAGTCCCAGAGTCAGTTTTTGTTTTGTAAGTCTTGTCATCATGTAAATTATGGATTCTAAAAGCTACAGAGGTTTCTAGATAGTGACCTGGATTTTGGTATTAAAAAGTGGCACAAATATTAGAGTCGTAGGCACAAGTCTAGGGAGAAAAGTCCCCAGATGCACCCATGCATTGTTGTGGAGCGACTAGAGCTTCCTAGATGCACCCTTGTCCATATCAAGGGAGCGTCCGGGGGTTTAATGGTATAAAACGCAATGGGACCCATGAAATGATCATGGGGATGACTGGGAAGGCTTCTGGGAGTCCTGTAGTAGGTATATAAGTTCTATGTTATGGGGTTCTATCGATTCCACTTCCTTAAGGTCACCTAGGAGGTCGAGTCTTGTCATAGTACCCCCTCATCTCATGTTTACCTCGAGTAACCTGGTGAAAGTGGGTAGATATGAGGGGAGGCATCATGTTACAAAGTGGTATCAGAGCAGGTTGCGCTCTCTTTGGGTCATATATGATACCATAGAGTGGTATTAAAGCGAGGTTTTGTTCTCTCTGGGTGGTGCTTGGTTTCCATTCTTTTTGTTTGATATCTGATACCACAGAGTGGTATCACAACATGGTTCATCCCTCAGACTAGATGGGCGGTGTGTTGGTCATGCATTCATGTTAGTTGCATATGTGTTCCTTATGCTTGTAGTCCATGTTCTTGTTGCATTTGCATGGATTTTATCATGGTTGTAGTTATGTCGTCATGATTCTATGGTTGTATATGCATTTGTTATGCATGTAAATGTATATATGTTGTTATGTATGCATTTTCATGGTGAAGGTTGTTGTGCATGAGGTCATTGTATGCAATTAGGTCATCATGATGCTATTGATATGTTATGATGCTAATGCATTGGTTGGGAGAAAGTAGGGGATGCAAACCATCAAAGTGAAGTTGCAACATTGGACCTCGAGGCAAGAGCATGTCGTCTTACATGTTTATATGTTGGGCATGCCGGTATGTAGGTTAGGGATTGCTATTTGCATTATGGTTATGTGTATGTATTTCATTCTATTGATGTTATGGTTACATACATGATAGATGCTAGTTGATTAGTGTAGTCATATGCACATGTATCATATAGTAATGAATTATAGTAACCTATGGTTGTATGCATTGCTATTGTTGTTTTATGTTAGATAACTTGATGATTATGTTATATGTTGTTGACGAGTATGTTATAGGTTAACTTCTAGTTGTTATATGATAGTTAGATTGATGATTAGGTTATATGTTGTTGATGAGCATGACATATAACTTCTTGTTGTTATATGCTAGTAACTTGATGATTAGGGTTATATCATTAATACCTTGATGTTGTATGTACCATACTAATTTGGATTGGTATATGCAAATGGTTAGGGTTATTACATTTAGGTATGAGTTGTATGTTGTGATATTATGTCATATTAATCTACATTGACTATGAAGATGTGATTGTTATACATGAATGACAATTGTTTATGAGTTTATGATGTGAACATGTTAACTAGTTATTGTTATGGATATCATGACCTTATTTATGGTTGAGTTGATATGTTGTAAAGTTATATCATGCTAACTAGATTGATTGTGTAGAAAAGATAGCCTCCCATGAGATACATTAAGGTATGATCTTGATTATGTCATCTATTTGGTATTTTTTGTTGAATGTTTGATTAATTGCATGATATGAGTATGTGTCCATAAGATTGCATCAAGAAATGATATTGTTTTAAGATGGTTTTACTCACATAGGTGTTGAGATAGCTAACATGTACTTAAGTGTAATAGGTGACAATTATATCATTATGTCTAATGACTATGATTTGACTATGGATTATGACATGATTTCTAGTCTTGGTAAAGGTTGATTTCAAATTTATATATATGATTGTCTTGATATTTGGATCATGTGGTTGACATGCATGAGAAGTTGTAGGGTAACATGCTTGGCATTGGTATGACAAGATATGGTAGCCAGTATGTTTTTATGTTTACTTATGCACTGACAGTTATGTGTTTATGGCAGTATGATGCAAGGGATTGCATGTCAAAAGAGATTTCCAAGAAATCTTAAAGAAGGCTCAGGTTGAGATTTCACTTGGAGGCACTGGGAACCATGGGGATGGAGTCATGGTTTCTATTTCTAGTCTCATGCTTTTGGTATTTTGTGGTTTGTTGAGATTGATTCGTGGTTTTGTTTATGTCTGGTGCAAGGCCTTTCCACTTTGTTTGCAGAGTCGTATTGTTATTGATTTCCATGGTTTTCTTCCTGTTTTTTTTCTTATCCTACCTTTGTGTTTTGGATCTTGGGAATTATTTTGGAAAAGAGGAAAGTTAATGGAGTTCGAGGAGAGTTGTGTGGTACCCAATAGTTAATGCAAGACATGAATGAATCTCAGTTAATGTACAAGGGTAGTTGAAGGAAAGAGTATGACAATCGGTTGAGTTGGTTGGATCCATTGGGATAAATGAGCGATGGCAGGAAAATCATGAGAAAGGTAATAGGAAAGGTAAAGTAAATGAGATTAAGGTAACATATGCCTTGGCTATCTTGGGAATTTTTGTTCTCAATGTTGTGCATGAATAGAGGAATTTCTCTTAACCTTGGCCTTATGATATCTAGTAAGTACGTTGTGATCATGATTGCTTTACGCTAATGTTTATATGCATATATGTATGTATGTACATTTTTATCTGACACGGTCCTCAGGGATCATGATTTTTTTATGTTGATGTTTATATGCATATATGTATGTATGTAGGTTGTTATTTGATAGGGTCACCAAAGATCGTTCTTGTGGAGGAATGATTGCTTATGCAGGTGAATGGCATGAGGAGGTTCTTGGTTTATGAGGAATCAAGTGGGAAGAGTAGTCATGACAAATATATTAGTTCAATATCATCTAGATATGAATTGATACTGTATGCTTGTATTGTGCCTATGTTTATGCTATGATATGCAATGTTGAAAGATACATCAGTGAAATGAAAACAATGTGCCTTGCGACAAGCTAGGATAAGCATGGATGGAAAAGAAACACTAGAAGAAAGGTTGCTTGGTAGAGACAATGTGGTTTTGGATGTGAAGTGCTGCTGTTGTGTATATGCTTTGCATATTATATATTCAATGATTGTACCTATGGTGTTGAGTGTCTGTTGTATATATGGTGTTGTGTGCATATTACATATGCAGTGCTGGGTATAGATGGTGTTGTGTACATGTTGGATATGCAGTATTGTGTACATATTGTACTATGCACATGATGGATATGTGGTGTTGTGTGCATATGGTGTTGTGCATGTTGGATATTTGGTGTTGTGTACATATGATGCTATGTACATGTTTTATATGCAATGCTATGTACATATGGTGTTGTGTGCATGTTGTACATATGGTACTATGTACATATGGTATTGTGTGCATGACTGTACATGTGGTGTTGTGTGCACATGGTGTTGTGTACATGTTGTACATGTGGTGTTGTGTGCATGTCTTGTGTGTGGCACTGAAACTTGTGGTGTCATGTACATGTCATGCATGTGGTGTTGTGTACATGTGGTATTGCATTGTACAAGTGGTGCGATGTACATGTGGCATTATGTGCACATTGTATGGGTGGTGTCGTATACATGTGTGTTGTGTACACATTGTGCAAGTGGTATTGTGTATAGGTGGTACTATGTACATGTTGTACATGTGGTACTGGTGCACATGTGGCATTATGTGCATGTCATACATGTTGTGTTATGTACATGTGGTACTACATATGTGCATTATGTAGTTGTGGTATCATGACATGTGTATTTGTCGTGTTGTACTCTTTGTACGTATATGTATTGTGTTGTACATTAGGTGTAGGTGTATGTATTGTGTTGTGGTCTACACCAGATGTAAGAGTATGTATTGTGTTGTGTTGTACATTGGGTGTAGGTGCATCTATTGCATGGTGTTGTATGTCGTGTGTGGTTGTATGTTTGTGATGCACAATATGTGTATGTGCACATGGTTGAGGAGAAGGCATTGAGTGTTTTTCGGATGTGGAAACCGATTCAGAGTGTGTACGAAATATAGACAAAGTTAGAAGCTAAGGATTGATTAAAGAATAAGTATCAATATTTTATTTCAGTTTTATTATACATGTGATTTATGATTCTGGTCTATAATGATTTCATATGATCTTTGATTCTGATGGTTACATGTGATTTATGATTTTGATTTATGATGGTTGTGTTTTAAAATAACCATATGTGATATGTTTATATATGATGATTTGTTCAAAGATGCTAGTTTGACTTGTTGTGACAGGAAGCAAACATAATGGCAAGTATACCTGATTGATAGGCCACCAACGAGGTATGATTTGGGGTTATTCAATTTATTTTGAATCTAATGGAAGTTATGTGCTTGGTACAGGAAATCACGAGAAATTCTTAGGTTGGGTGGTTGAAATAGACTACACGAATTAGTTGCAGTCGTGAAGGAAATTGGAACAGGTAGCAGTATGTTGGTAAAGCACTTCAAGAGCAGGGCCATTGTGGGACACTAGTACCAAATAGTGTCCATTGATTTCCATGAGCATGATATGATCGATATGATGGTTTTGAGGTAGGCATGTGCCTTGGTTGTTTGGGCTATCGATGTGAGGAAGCGTTGCCAATGGATGGATCACCCGGTATAGGGGATGCCAAGGAACTTGGAAGGTGAGTGACTGCATGGAAGGGGGTGACTAGATTTCCCTAAGGACTATGTAGAAGAGAATGGAAGGTCGAGGATGTATTTGTTTTTGTTAGTAACATTTACAGATGGAATCAAATGCACGTTGGGAGTGTGCCCTGGAACAATGAGCCGGTAATTGTTCGTTGAGAGGACAATTGGCACATGATTGTAGTGCTGAACATTGGATGTAGTTTTGAATTTGGTAGTGGATTATGGACTTCCTGGGAAGGAAGTGAATCCTAAAATTAGTCTTGAGGGTGGAGGTGTAAGCCTCTAGATTCCCTTATTGCTAATGTACGCATAGTATAATTTTATTTGCTGGTTTAGAAAATGTGCGTATGTGTATATGTGGTTATTGTAAATACCGTAATGAGCTATTTTATAAAGCTCCAGTAGTGGTCATTGTAAATTCTGCAACGAGGTGGGTTATAAATCTCCATAGGTAGTAAGTTTTCTTTTCAATGGTTTTGATGAGGTATAGATATCATTGAACACCGAGGATGGTGTTCCCCCAAGGGGGAGGGTTCTGTAATAGCCCCTGGTTAAAATTTCATGTAATAAAAGTTAATAAAGGAAAAATAAGACCACGGTTAAGGGACACTTATTCCAAGCTGAATGGAAGGAAAAACATCCCAGTGGATGTTCATTCGTTTTATTATGGCTAAGGAAATTAGCAAAGGAAATGGAAAAGGCTTTGGAAATGCAAAGAGGCATTATTTAGCATTTTATTTATGAAAATAAAGGAAAATAGGAGAAAAGGAAGGTGAAAGGTCACAAGTTTCATGTGAGGAGAAAAATGAAGGAAACCAATGGAAAATGAAGAAAAAATAGGCCTCATTGATAAAAAGGCTTCTGAGGACCAATTGGAAAGATTTTCTCAAGTTTTTTCAATGTAACCTTTTGTCAGTTCAATTTTGGATCTCTCTCATTATTCTGTCTCTCTCACACTCTTGGACACACAGATGTTTCTTGGAGCATTTTAGCTTTGGAGCAAGGAATGGATAAAAAAGCAAATGAAGGACAAGGAAAAGAAAGGAACGCAAAGAGAAAGAAAGGAAGAGTAAGATCAAGCAGCTTCAGTAGGAATACTTGCAAGTAACATATTGCATGTGTGATTTCCTAGCTAGTTTTGACATGCATGTTTTGACAAGTTGGTATTTGGTTCTCTGGCTGTGGTGGGATGGTCTTGTCGGGTTATGAGAGTGGTGTTCAGCCTTGCCTTGACTTTTTATAGATAGTGATGGTGTGATGGGATTATTTCTTGGTTTTGACCTTTGGAATTGTTGGATGGTTTCGGAATCCAGGGTGGAAGTGGTCTCAGGAAAAGTCCCAAAGGCTTAGGAATCCCTTGATCGGTTTTGGCAGGATACACGATAAAGCCTGAGGGTGGCATATCAGTTTAGGGCCTAGTTATCTGTTTTGGATTGCAGTAAATACTGGGAGACAAGAAGATGGAAAATTCCTCAAGGATGGTGATGGAGTCTAGAGGAATTCCAAGCTTGGTTTGGTTTTGTGATCTCGGTGCCCTTTTTGGTGAGATCATAGTTTGGTGAGGGTGGAGGTGGTTTAACATCTGGATTCCCTTGGTTGTTTTTTTATTGGTTTATCCATGAGATCCTACATTCATGCTTGGAATATGGTATGAGGGTGAATCGTTGAAAGAAATATTTGGTTCAGCCATGTCTATGGTTGGGTGGTACGTGGAAGTCCCGAACTTGGTTGGCTCTTGCCTATGTTTAATAAAAGGTAAGTTCTCTCGCTTTTGTACTTGTTATTCTATGGCCTTAATGGTTGTTATCTCATTTTTATTTACATGGTTTAATGCTGGTTATAAGCATGGTTATGTGATTGTTTATAGTCATGGTTATTTCATGTATTTACTTGTAACTGGAGGGATAATGGATGCAAGACCCAATAGATGTCAAAGAAGTTAAGGGAAGTGGGTGGTGATCCTTCTTGTCAAGTCTCATATGAGTTATCAATCATTTATACTCTATCTTGTATTCATGTCCTGTAGATTGCATTGATGCAAAGTTTTTGACAAAATGTCAGTCCCGATTGGGGATGGTCAGGCCTAGTCCTGGAGTCATTTTTTGTTTTGTAAGTATTTTCATCATGTAAATTATGGATTCTAAAAGCTACAGGGGTTTTTGGGCAGTGATCTAGATTCTGCACTTGAAGAGTGGCACAAATCCTAGAGTCACAGGCACAGGTATGAGGAGAAAAGTCCGCAAACACACCCATGCCTTGCTATGGGAGTGATTGAAGCCTCCTAAATGCACCCTTGTCCATATCAAGGGAGCGTTCAATGGTTTAATGGTCTAAAACTTAGTGGGACCAAGATAATTTTCATGGGGATGACTGGGAAGGATTCTAGGAGTCCTGTAGCAAGTATAGAAAGTTTATATTATGGGTTTCCATCGATTCCACTTCCTTAAGGCCACTTAGGAGGTCGAGTCTTGTCATCGTAGTCCCTCATATCATATTAAGTTGGTGAAAGTGGGTGGATATGAGGGGAGGGGTCATTACACAACTGACAAGAGTGTCATCATACTTCAACGATCTATATCAAGTCGTGGCATCCATTCATATTTTCTAAGCTTTATAAAAAACAAGGTCAACAATAAGATCCTTAGTATCCATCTTATTTGTAACAACCTTGGTGAAAATTCCATGCAATAAAAGTAAATAAAGGTAAAGTAAGACCACGGTGAAGGGACACTTATTCCAAGCTGAATGTTGGGCAAAGATATCCTAGCGGGCATCGCTAGATGTGTTTATGGCTAAAGGAAATTGGCAAAGGAAAAGGCATTAAAAAGGAAAAAAATCATTTTTGGCACATTTATTTATGAAAATAAAGGATAATAGGAGAAAAGGGAGGAAAGTTCACAAGTTGCATGTGAGGAGGAAATTGAAGGAAAATAATGGAAAATGAAGAAAATAGAGGCTAATTGATAAAAAGGATTATGAGGATCGATTTGTAACCTTTTGTTAGTTCATTTTTTGGAGCTCTCTCATTATTCTCTCTCTCTCTCACTCACTCTTTGACACTTAGAGTTTTCTTAGAGCACTCTAGCCTTGGAGCAAGGAAGGAAAAACAAGAAAAGGAAAGCAAGGAAAGCAAGGATCAAGCAACTTCAATAGGAATACTTGCAGGTCACATATTTCATGTGTGATTTCCTAGTTGGTTTTGACATGCATGGATTTGCATGTTGGTGTATGGTTCTCTTGATGTCGGTGGCATAGTTCTGCTGGGTTATGACAGTGGTTTTCAGCCTAGCCTTGTGTTTTCCAATAACTATAGTGTGATGGGATTGTTTTCTTGGTTTTGAGCTTTGGAATTGCTAGATGGTTTTGAAACCTGGGGTGGAGGTGGTCTCAGGAAAATCCAAAAGGCCTAGGAATCCCTTGACCAATTTTGGTAGGATACACGGTAAAGTGTGAGGGAGGAATCTCGGTTTAGGGCCTAGTGAATCTAGTGTGGATTGTGGTAAATCCTAAGAGACTGATGTCTTGGTTTAGGGCCTAGTGATCCGGTGTGGATTGCAGTAAAGCCTAAGAGACAAGGAGATAGAAAATTCCTCAAGGATAGTGATGGAGTCCAGAGGCATTCTTAGCTTAGTTTAGTTTTGTGATCTTGGTGCTAGTTTTGGTGAGATCATGGTATGGTGAGGGTGGAGGTGGTTTAACCTATGGATTCCCTTGGTTGTTTTGGACTAATTTACCCATGAGATCCCACATTCATGCTTGGAATATGGGATGGGGGTTATTGGATAAAAGAAAGATTTGGTTTAGCCATGTCTACATCAGGTGGTACGTGGAAGTCTCAAACCTAGTTGGATTTTCCTATGTTTAATAAAAGCTAAGTTCTCTTGCTTTTGTACTTATTAATATCTGGATTTAATGGCTGTTATCTCACTTTTATTTTCATGGTTTAATGCTGGGTATAAGCATGTTTATATGACTGGTTATTGTCATGGTTATTTCATGTATTTACTTGTAACTGAAAGGATAATTGATGAAATACATAATTGATGTCAAGATAGTTAAGGGAAGAGGGTGGTGATCCTTCTTGTCAAATCTCATATGATTTCTCAGTCATTTATGTTATGTCTTGTATTCATTTCCTGTAGATTGTATTGATGCCAAGTGTTTGACAAAATTTTAGTCCCAGTTGGGGATGATCAGGCTTATTCCTGGAGTCAGTTTATGATTTGTAGGACTTATTATTATGTAAATCATGGATTCTAGAAGCGATTGAATTATAGGCAGTGACCTAGGATTTGTGCCTGAAAACGTGGCTAAAATCCCATTGACGCTGACACATCACTGAGAAAAATAGTCCCTGAACATTGGCATGCAATGTTTTGGGAGCATCCATATCCCTTTTGATGCTGGCATGCCCATAGCATGGGAGAGTCTGGGTGTTAATTGGTTAAAAAACTCAGTGGGACTCACGGGATGGTTACGTGATAGGTTGGGATGGTTCTTGAGGGTCTTGTTGCTGATGTGGGGGGTCTATATGGTGTGTTTCTATCGGTTCCACTTCCTTAAGGTGACTTAGGAAGTTGAATCATATCATAGTAACTTATCGTCACATGTTTACCCCAGTTGGCCGGTTACTTGGGTAGATGTGGGAGGAGGGTGTTAGAGAGTGGTATCAGAGCATGGTTCACCCCTCAGACTGCATGGGTTGTGTGTTGGTCATGCATTCATGTCGGTTGCACCTGTTTCAATCATCCTCGTGGTCTATGTGCTTATTACATACACATGGTGTTTGTCATGGTTGTAGTAATGTGCCATGTGAAGAAGATATTGTTGGTGTGAAGTGTTTCTTCATGGGTGTATGATTGGTTACATGTTGTGTATGCTTGCGTATTGTCAATGTGATATGGTTTTTTTGTCATGCATGAGGTCATAGTATGTGTAGTTTATATGGTCATGCATTGATGACTAGACTCTAGTTAGAATGATGGATATATGGTTACATTCTTACGTGTTATACTTCTATATTCTATCATGATAATTTTGTACATATATCATGCTGATTTGTTGATCTTGCAAACAAGGTATCCTCCCCGAAGTATACTAAGGTACATTGGTTTATTGTGATTTGATTTAGCTAACATGATATACCTTGCAGGAAGAATAATAAATATGACTAGCAAGATGGTAGACTATAGTTCCCAAGACTCTCCTTATGGATCATATGAGTAGCATGGTGTTGGGCACTCTTCTGATTTGACAGAGAGACTGAGAATATTAAAGGCATAAATAAGTTGTAAGGAAGACATTGACAAAATCATACAAGCACAGGAGAAACAAGCAGAGGTAATTGTAGTGATACTTTAGAATTTGTCAGTATTTTAGTGACAGGGACCACATTAGATCAGCCCTGAGTAGGAGGACAAAACTAATGGGGCATATGGAAGCATGTCTCATGGTGAGTACAATTTGGATGGAGAGGAAATGACCAGATATGGAAAGTCCTTGGATACTCTAGATAGGAGGGGTGATAGACACATGCACTATTCTAATTCTAGTTCTGACAGGAATTATGATAGTCATATTAGTCATCCTTATAGGAGGAGTGACAAGGGGAATTTTCCATATGAGTTTAAGATAGAAAATCCACCTACATTTGATGGAGAGATGAAGAAATCACAAGATACAGAGACATGGTTGCTTGGTATGGGGAATTTCTTTAGATTGCATGACTATCCATAAAACATGAAAGCAAACATAGCCACTTTCAATCTCAAAGGAAAAGCAAATATTTGGTGGGAAGATGTGAAGAATTTTAAAGGAATTTGGGAAGATGACTTGACTTGGAATGAGTTTGAGAGGCTCTTCAAGAAGAAGTATTTGTCAGAAAGGTACTATGATGACAGAGCTAAAGAGTTTTATGAGTTGTAGATGGGTTCCATGACATATGATAAGTATAATAGAAGGTTCTTGGAGTTATTGAGATATGTGCCTTACCTCAAGGAGGAGAAGACCAAGGTTCAAAGATTCATCAGTGGAATTCCAGTAGAATATAGGGATCAGATTGAGTTCAATGATTCTAGATCGTTGGAGGAGGCCATCCAAAAGATGAAACATTTTTATGAGTAGTCGAAGCACAAAGTTGAGCATAAGCGTGACTTGAAAGGAAATGAGAAAGTTAAAGGAAAATGGCCACAAAAGCGAGGAACGCCTCAAGATGCAAGTGAGGAAGAAAGTGTAGTCCCTTACAAGAATTTCAATACAATTGAGAAGGGACATGGAGAGAAGCACAATAGAGGCGATGGTAAAGCACTGTTGCAACATTGGATATGTGGCAAGGATCATCATAAGATGGATTGTATGTAGTATCAGGGTGGTAGACCCTAGATCTATAGTACTCAGGAGGCGCATACAGTTGGTGATGTGGGTCATAACATTCCTTGGATCTATGCGGTTGTGGAAAATATGTAGGCGTATCATTAGGCATCTATCATTGAGATGAATGGTAAGCTTTGTGATCAAGTTGTTTCTATTTTGATTGATCCTGAATCTAATTATAGTATATTAATCTAGACTTGGTGGATAAGTGTGGTTTAAGAAAATAAGTGCATGCATAATCTTGGTTGGTATAGTTGGCTATAGGTACAAAGAAGAGAGTTCACGATTGGGTAATAACTTGTGCATTTGAGTTAAATGGTATGCCTACAGTAGCACATTTGAATGTACTGCTATTGGGATCATATAGTATATTTTTGGGTATGGATTGGTTGTACCTGCATAGGACCAAAGTGGATTGCTTCGATAAGGTCATTGAGTGTGTGGATGATAGTGGGGAAAAGATAATTTTGCATGGAAAAAAGAAGCCTACATCAGTAAGGATGGTTACCACTTTGCAGGCTAAGCGCAGTTGTAGAAAAGGTTGTGTGATGTTTGCAGTACATATATCTAGTGACAAGGGTAGATATGTTGAGGATGTAAAAATATTCAAGAGGTAGCCTGTATTGCAATAGTATCAAGATGTGTTTCTAGCAGAGATTCCAGACTTACCTCCTCACATGGAAGTATAATCCTCGATTGGGTTGGTGCCAGGGGCAACACCAGAATCGAAGGCACCTTACATGATGAGCACTCCAGAGCTAGTAGAGTTGAAATTGCAGTTAGAGGAGATGCATGACAAGGGATACATTAGGCCAAGTGTATCACCTTGGGGTGCACCAATGTTGTTCATAAATAAGAAAGACAATGATCTAAGATTGTGCATTGATTATAGGCATATGAACAAGGTAACAATCAAGAACAGGTACCCATTGTCGAGGATTGATAATTTGTTTAACCAGTTGAAGGGAGCAGAAATGTTCTCCCAGATCAACTTGAGATCAGGATACCATCAGGTATGCATCGAGGAATAGGATATGTACAAGATTGAGTTCAGGACCAAGTATGGGCATTATGAGTTTGTTGTAGCTCCATTTGGTTTGACTAATGCCCCATCTACATTCATGTGTTTCATGAATTGTGTGTTTCATCCTTATTCGAATAATTTTGTTATTGTATTCATTAATGACATCTTGATATACTCCAAGAATGAAGAAGAGCATGCTAGACATTTAGCAGCAATATTGATATTGCTAAGAGAGCATCAGTTGTATGATAAGCTTAGAAAGTGCATTTTCTTTCAGACAAAGGTGCATTACTTGGGACATGTCATTTGCAAGGAAGGCATAGCAATAGATCTAGAAACGATAAGGGCCATCATGGAGTGGGAAACTCCTAAGAATCTAGATGAGGTGAGATCATTCATGGGATTGAAAAGTTACTACAAGAGGTTCATCAAGAACTTCTCACACATTGCATATCCTATCACATCGTTGCAGAGGAAAGGTAAGAAGTTTGAATGGATAGAGGTGTGTGAGGCCAGTTTTAAGTAGCTCAAGTAGTTGTTGATGCATACACCTGTGTTAAAGATTGCAGATCCTGACAAATAAATTGTAGTGTGTACTGATGCTTGCAAGAGAGGACTTGGTGGATTCCTTATGCAGGAAGGGAAAGTAGTGTGCTATGAGTCATGAAAATTGAGTGAGAATGAGCAGAAATATCCGACGCATGATCTTCTTAGTATGAGGTTTGTATTGATAAGTGATCACAGGGGGTTGAGATACTTGTTTGATCAGCTGAATCTAGATGTCAGGAAAGCTATATGGTTGTCTACCCTTAGTGGGTTTGACTTCAAGATTAGATACATTAAAGGAAAGGAGAACTAGGTTGCAGATTCTCTTAGCAGGAAGGTATAGGTAAATCATATAACAGTTATGTGCTCTTATGGGATAGAGTTACAAGATAGGCTCTTGCAAGCAGGACAATAGGATGATATGTATATGGAGATTATGAATAGGTTATAACAGAGTACATGTATACCATGTACAGGTAGAGTTGAAGGTACAGGTACATGTATCAGTGATCAAGATGTAAATTATCATCTCATAGCAGATGGCTTGGTGAGATTCAGGGACATGATTTATGTGTCGAATTGTAGTGAACTCAAGAAGCTTATCTTGAGGGAGTTTCATGTGAATCCATACTCGGGTCACCCATGATATCAAAAGACATTTACGACGGTGAAGAAGTTCTACTATTAGCTTAGGAAGTGGCATAATGCGTGGCTAGGTGTTAGGATTTTACGCAGGTGAAGGAAAAATGTAACCACTGAGGTGGTCTACTATAGCCTATTGCGATTCTAGAATGGAAATGGGAGGTTATTTCCATGGATTTCATTACAGGTCTATTGGGAATGGGATCCCCCAAGGACAGTTTTTGGGCTAAAAGCCTGTGTTCTGGGTCAAATTTTGTAATAAAATTGTAAAGTCTCCGCATTTTGTGGTCGTGGAGTGCGAAGGTGTTATGAGTCATAAAAGGTTGTATGCCCTTATTTTGTAAAGTGTAAATTCGGCTGTAAAGATCTACCCATGGTCTGTGGACCATGGAATTGTATAAAAAGAGCTAAGTAAGCTCTAAGTAGTTAAGAAGTGATAAGTCTTAAGTGATAAGGAGGAAGTCTTTAGAGAAGTCTAAGTGTCAGGTCTTAGCGTAGGTAGAGGCTCTGTAGTTGAGTACGCAGAGGCCCAGGGTGGAAGTCTGTAGCTAAGTGGGCGGACCCCTGCAGTTGAGTACACAGGGTGGATAGAGTTTGTAATAGTCTGAAGGTATCAATAAAGAGAAGTATTCTACAAATTTTGTGTATTTATTTCCTGTTAATGCATTTGGTTATATTGCATTTTGGGTTTAATTTACAATGTTTATGTAATGCGCAAATGTATGTGATTATATGGGGTAAATAAACGAAAATAAGAATATCAAATTACACGGCGCTAACCGTGATTGTCTAATGAGATAAGTAAAGCACTTAAGGTAACTTGGAAACCTATTTAAAACACTGTCATAGCAGCGCGAAAGTACCTGAATCGTAGGTTAGGGCTGCAAGAAGGTCAATCGTACTCCTTCGTGGAGGTACTGAAGGGTGGAGTAAAGGGCTAGACTAACAGGGGCCTCAGACTTAGTGACCTGCCAAAAAGTAGGTACAAAGGGTGTAAACCGACATCATGACCATATTAGGGTGTGGAAACTTGGTTCCAACATCCCCCCATACTATTTCGGGTGAGACTTCGGTCCGCACTCCACGAGCTGATGCCGAAAGGGCCAGTAGTGTAGGGATTTGTTTGGCTAACTAACATTGAACCTGGGTCAGGCCCCACACGGCCTACAAGGTCTTCCGAGGATGGTGAGGCAAATTGATTCTATTGTGGTCATGGTCGATAGGTTGAGCAAGGTAGCTCACTTCATTATAGTGAAGACTACATATTCAGCTAGTGAGGTGGCAAAAGTTTTTATCAGGGAGATCATAAGATTACATGGTGTTTCAAAGAAGTTTGTGTTAGACAGGGATGTGAAGTTCACTTCCAAGTTTTGGAAGGATCTATTTGTAGGTTTGGGTATAGAGTTGGCCTTCAATACAACTTATCATCCGCAGACATATGGACAAACATAGAAGGTCAACGGGATCTTAGAAGATACATTGAGGATGTACGTGATGCACAAGTAGAGAAGATGGTAGGAGTATCTTCCATTGGTTGAGTTCACATATAAAAATAATTATCATGCTTCATTGAGGATGAGTCCTTTCAAGGCACTGCATGGGCAGAGCTGTAATACTCCCATCAGCTGGAGTGATCTAGTGAACAAGGTACTTATTGGATCAGATATGTTGGTAGACATGGAATAGGAAATGCATATTATAAAGAAGAATCTAAAGGTAGCATAGGATAGGCAGAAGAGTTATGCTGATCATCACAGGGTATTCAAGGACTTTCAGGTTGAAGAGCATGTCTATTTGTGCATCAAGCTCAAGAAGAGCTGTTTGAGGATTGGATCATGTGCCAAGTTGGCACCACGGTATTTCGGGCCTTTTGAGATCCTTGAGAGGATTGGAATGGTGGTCTATCAACTTACACTGCCTTCAACAATGAAAGTGCATGATGTTTTCCATTAGGATTTAAAAGCTTATTGCAAGTCATGTGATGCGTGTCAATGGACTAGCGAGTCGTTGCAGAGAGATGAGATGCCTCTGAATCCATAGATGATGTTACAACCCTTTGAGAAATGGGCGATAGATTTTGTGGGACCCATTCAGCCCTAAGGGAAGAAGACGGGAGCGTGGTACATTATCACCGCAACGAAGTATTTGACTCGATGGGTGGAGGCATAGAATGTGAAGGATTGCCTATGCGCGACTACTGTGAAGTTCCTCTTTGAGTATGTATTGACGCGATTTGGGTGTCCAAAGATTTTGATGAGTGATCACGGTACGCACTTTCTGAATGAGACGATCAGCACGTTGACGGAGGAATTTCAGGTATATCACCAGAAGAGCATGCCTTATCACCCACAGGCTAATGGGACAGTGGAAGCATTCAATAAAGTGTTGGAGAACACGTTGATCAATGTTTGCAATGCTCAACGAAGTGATTGGGACTTGCGCATACTCGCAGTACTATGGGCCTATCGGACGACATGCAAGAAGTTGACTGGACAGACATCCTTTAGGCTTGTATATGGCATTGAAGTAGTGATGCCCATGGAATATATTGTGCCTAGTCTGCGCATAGTGTCACTCACGGGTAGGATGGATTGCGGAGCCCTGGAAGAGAGGCTCGTACAACTGGCTGAGCTTGAGGAAGAGAGATTTCTAGCTGGATTTCACCAACAGGTCCAAAAGCAGCGCAAAAAATCATGGCATGATTGGCACATTAAGCTGCACACCTTAAGGTAAATGACCTGGTTTTTTATATGACGGCAAGTTTGATAAATTTCCAGGGAAGTTCAAAATGCACTGGTTAGGGCCTTATGTCATTAAGGAAATTACCTATGGTGGAGTGGCTTAGTTGGTTAAATTGAATCGCAATCCCTTCCCAGGAAAGGTGAATGGTAGCAGATTGAAGCCATACACGGTGGTCTGACCATGTGGCTATATGAGGGTATCACAATCTTAGCGCTCCAAGTAGCTGAAAGGAGGTGTGGGACTATAAACTACAATGCCCGGGTTGGGGAGCTGCGGGATTGGAAGATTGTACGAAGCAAGGAAGTGTCATAGGGTTCGCAACAACCTAAAGGGAGCTACACTACCCATGGAGAAATTGTGCAGGTCAATTGGAAAGTGTTTGTTAAAGTCATTTTTCATGATTTGACGGTCGAAATGCAGCCAAACGGAGCGGGTGGCCGACATTTAAGATGAAACTTATGGGTTAGATCCTTGAAAATATGCCGCCAATCCGGCATTAATGAAGTGAATGTGGGGGGAACGGTCGGATTTGAATTCAAAATTCCCTATAAATTATAGGTGGCTTCCCAACAAAAAACACTTGGCATTTTGAGAATTGAGTTGTTGAGCTCTCAGGCGCACATGAACCGAGAATTCTTTAAGGCTCTGATAGTGAGTTCAGCATTTGAGCAATTACCACAATGACATGAGCACTGTTGAATAACGTCATGTTGACACCTACAATAGCTATGGACATCGAAGTAATGACAGCCGAGGAGGCTGTGCTAGAAATAATTGGGGAGGTAGTGTTAGGGGCTAAATCTACCTCAGGCTGAGAAAGGTAGGATCTAGGGTAACATCAAACCATGCTTAACCTGGTAGCTAGCCCTACCAGGTCGAGAGAGGGCTCTCTCCTTGTCAATCTCAGAAAAGATGGCCAATGAAAGCTTGCGATGACTAATGTGATGACTTATTTTAGGTTAGGTATGTGTACAAAGGTGTTTGATTGAATTTAATGATGTTTTGTTGGCTCAAATGTGAAAGGCATATTTGGGCCTGGGGAGTGAGGCTTAGTTTTGCAGAGATCTCTATGGGGCAAGGTAGGCAAGTGATTTGGTACTTCAAATTGAGTGAGATGGAGAGGTTTTAGACAGGTGAGAAGTTGAAAAGGGCATGAAAAACTCAGGGATCCTTTTCAAACAGCTGAAAACATAGATAACTAAGCAATTCCTAGGTAGAGCACTGCACTTTCAATGTATTCTACCTTTATCCTTGTTTGTTTTAGTTAAGATGAAGCAAAGAGACATGATGACATACATAAAACACATGTAGACTTGCAATTACAGAGGAAAACACAATACCAAAGCAAGATGCCACATGAATCCCATAAAGTGTTTCAAACCACTGGTCTATTCCTTAGCCAAATTGCTGAAATGAGTATACAATGAAGCTCCAAGCTTTCCCAAAAGCCCAACCATGCTAATAACTGAAAAATACAAGATATAGGCAACCAACAACTCATCCTAGCCTCTAGGGGTTGAGCTCATAAGATTAGGAGCTGTTCCAACAAAATCTAAACTGAGAACTACAAAGTAGGCAGTGGAACAGCTTGCCTCTAAAAACTAGGAAACTGATTCATTCAGTTGCAAACTACCTTTGATGGATGAATCCACCTCTAAGAGTGAAAATGTAGCATAATTACATCAAAATCCATCAATTCATATTAAATTACATCATGAGTTTGACATTTAGAAGAATAAAAGTCAAACTGTCAAGAAACTAGGTGAAAAACAGAGTATTTTTGGTCAAACTGAGCAAAATTCCTCCAATGCACTGCGCTGATTTCCCTATGCATAGCACTGTTTTGCAGCTGATTTTGGAGGCCTTCACGGTGTCCAAATTTTCTCCAAGTGGGATTTTTGGAAATTTCTTCATGTCTACTTTCCAACACAAGTGGAATTTTTGAGTTTGGCCTCAATTTGCCCCTCCAAACCTGAGTTTTCCCAAGATTGCTTCTTGTGTGTCAAAAAAGGGGCAGAAAGGTCATTTTTGAGGTGTTTTTGACCTTTTTGGAAGCCCAAAACCTATCAAAATTTCTTGGCCATTTGTGAGCATGCATATTTTTTCATGAAAAATCCAAATATGTTGATTTTTCCTCAAAATTAGGCCTCCATCAAAAGCGAGTACCAGGTGGCGCGGCACATTCGGCAGAAAACTCTGTTTTTTAAGGCAAAATTTCCAAAATTACAAAAGGTTCCTGAAATTTTTTGAAATTTGGGTTGAGTGTCCTCCATTAAGTGCTATGCTGGGCCATGGAAGCCTCGACCAAGATCTGAAGTTTATCTGGCGCTTTTTGCCTCCTTGATGTCTTCTTCAACTTAGCCTTCAAGTTCCTGATTCTTGCTTGGCACACCATATTTCTTGACAAATAGTGATATGCCATGTTTCTCAACATATTTTTCTCATTGATGGCCTTCTCCAGCATCCTCTCCAAGTGGATATTTTTCCTCTCCAACCAAGACTCACGATCAGCATTGATTTCTTTCTCAAGTGTTGTGAACTTGACTCTCCTCCTTTTGGCAACTTGCCGGTTTTCTCGTATGTTTCTTAGCTCCATTATGGTTTGTTGATCCTCTAGTTGTTTGTTTCTTTGCTCCAGATATTTGACTATCCACTTGGCTCTTTGTAGGTTGAGAGACAAATGCTGAATGTCAGCTTGTTGCTCCTGGATGATCTCTCTAAGCTTTGAGCCTTGTGAGCCCAAATCGGTGTCATCATCCTGAATAAGAATAAAATTTGTCTCCTGGCCTCCTGAAGGCCCCTCATCCTGTAATGGCCACTTGCCCTTGTCTTGTACCTGCTCTGCTAATGGAGGAAGTGAGACCCCTTCCACCTCGGGTGGAGATAATACTCGCTTTGCTGCTGCAAACAACCTTCTAGTGCCCTTTTGGTAGGTGACATATATTGGCACACTAGCGGTTTGTGTCTCATGAAGCTCCTACTGATGTGAAGGTTCACCTGTCTCATGAAAAGTTGCTAGAGGTACTTGAGGAGCGGTGAAGACCTCATGTGAAATGAAATCCTCCCATGAGATGTTCTGTAAACCAAGCTGATGCATGACCATAATCTTGATTAGTGAAAAATGATATATGCTGTTATACTGCTGCTGAGGAGTCTTCTTGTGCACTATGGTGGTCATCTTCTCAATGTTCCGGCAAATAAAATAGGGGAGGTTCATCATTCTCACCCTAGTGAAGTGCATCAAAAATCTGATATGGTAGGCATATAAGCGAGAAAACTGGCCCTCACAACTGAAATACTTAATTATGAGTTTCATCAAGGGAGCATATGTGTCTTTTAGATACCGGAAAGGAAAAACTTTGCTGAGATGTCTCAAATAGCCAGCCTTGATGTAAGGCTCATAATGTTTCCTATCAATCTGTTGCCTCTTATTCCACTACTCACCGATATTGGGAATGCTAGTTGCTAGAGAAATAGACTTTGGTGTCAAGGTGAATGTTACACCTACTAGAGTGACTTGGCCATTTTGAAGATGGAGGACAAACAACCTGGCCAACTCATGATGGTACTGGACTCTCTCTACCATCTCACAGAACTGATAACAAGATTGGTGTTGAAAACATGTGACAACAAGAGGACAGGCCTGCAGCTCGGCAAGTGAAGTAGGTTCCTCTTGTATATGTTTGCCACCCTTGTGAGGTCTTCTTTGTGCATGCATTTCTCTAGGAGAATCACTGTAAGTCTCCTCATCTCGGTCATAGGAGGGATCAGACTCCATGTTTGCTAATGTGTGAGTTTTCTTGATGATGGTGTTTTTAGTTTTCTGCTACCAAGGATGAGAATGTATGAGGGACTGTGGAGGGAGAGGGTATGAGGGTTTTTGGGAATGATATTGACAAGTTTTTTGGGAAATAGGGGTTTTATGGAATAGTATGTAGACTTAGGGACAACAATTAGGGTTTAGGAATTCGTAACTAGGGTTTCGGATAGTGGGAGTTAGGAATATGGGAATTAGGGAATTTTAGGAATATGGGAATTAGGGAATGAGTGGATGAAAGTGAAAAATGAATGGAGGAGTCAAAGAGCGAGGGAGTGATGGAGTGGACTTGATAGCAAAAACACAAATGCAAACCCTAGATAATTGTTTTTGAGCAAAAATTACAAAGAGGTAGGGTTTGAGTTTTATCACACTAAACCACCATTTAAGAAAAACTCTTTCACTAGCAATGGAAGAAATCTTGACTTACTTGCACACCACAGGATTGAGCAAATTTGGAAATTTGAGGGAGTTTATGGTGAAATCAGGCTTGCAACTCTATGCGCCGTGCCACAAACCCAACACGTCGCGCCTTCTATATGCATCGCACCAGTGTATTTTTTACATTGTGGAGGGCGGCCCAATGCATCGCGCCAACTCTATGCGCCGCGCCCACGACCCAATGCGCCACGCCCCTGAACTTGCCTAGTTTTGCTTCAAACTTGATCCCTTTCTCCAACACGACCTTCTCTTGCTCAATATTTCTCCTTTGAATGCAAATGAACTTTTTGAACATGACCAATGAGTTATATACAAGAGATTTTGATTTTTCACTCATAAAACCCACTTTTATAATTTTGCGTTGTTACTTTTTCAACTCTATTTTTGGGAAGTTTACTTCATTTTTGCCTTTGATGAACTGAATGATTTGATTTTTTGTTTGCCTTGCAGGGGATGGAGTTGCTGAAGCTTGGTAAGGTGACCAGGGTTGCCATTGAAGTTGCTTACATATGAAAAAATTGAAATTACATCAGATTTATACATAAAACATAAAATACTCTGTTTTTCCTCAAAACAGGGTTTTGAGGAAAAATCAATCACTGAGTGAGTGATCATGAAAATTATTGTTGCTGGAACTTTATTTGACCTCCCATGTGCCTGCTGACCATCACTGAGCATTTTGAGACCTTATTGACAAAAACCCTAGACCTAAAAAGACCTAAAACCCTAAAAATGACTTTTACATATTTAAAGACAAAAATTGACTGCAGCAGTTCTGAATGAATGAAAATAGGCCAACACATGAGGGAAAATGTATAATAAGCCACTACCGTCAGATGATCCATGACCCTAATGGAATGCAGCTGATCGGGTGAGACACCTAACATGAAATGCAACAAGAGCATTTGATCACTAACAGAGGAATGAAGATACCGACACTAACATTGGCTACAATGGGGATGGTAGCTCCTTGGAGGTGCCAAGAACTACAGATCTTTGGGAAAGCAGGCAGTGCCTTCGTCCATTAGGCTATGGAGTCAATAATTTTGACAAACCAAAACCAAATTCTTGACTCAATTTCAAGACTGAAATCTGACTCAAACTGACTCAATTTCAAGACTGAAATTGACTAAAAAACTTGACTCAAACAAACCAAACCAAAACTGAAATCAAACCTCAGCTTTATAGCCTTCACCTCAGGCCCCAAACTGAAAGAATGATAACAACACACACTTGCAATGAAATTAAACAAACCGGTATGTACAGTGATACATATGACAGTAGAAAACATTTCAAAAATAGTACCGTTTGAGTAGTCGACTATTGACCGGCCCACCTGGACAATCTTCTCCACTCATTTCTTTCAAAAGGAACGCATTTTGGCCCCGATATGCAGCAATTCTAAAAGGTCCTTTCCAGAGATTCTAAAATTTTCCATGCTTACCTTTATCTTCATTTCTTGCATCCCATTTCAGTACTACATCTTCTATTTGAAACTTGTTCGCCTTCACCTTTCGGTCATATATCTTCTTGATTCTCTCTTGTAGCCTAAAAGTGTTCTGGAAAACCTCCTCCCTAGTCTGCTATAAATGAATCATTTGATTGATTCTTTGTTGCAAATGATCATCCTCGCTGCTAGCTTCTTGCAGAATTTTAACCACCGGGACTTCGAGAGAGGTCGGGAATACAGTGTCAACACCATACACGAGCTCAAAAGGGGACATGCCTATAGATTTCTTTTGACTCACTCTGTCTACCCAAAGTGCATTGACCAGCTTTTTGTGCCAACTCTTCTTGTTCGTTTCTAGCAGCTTTTTGATAATATTGACCAAGGATTTATTTGAGGATTCCGCCAATCCATTGCCTTGTGGATAATATGAAGTTGAGTGCCCCAAAGTAATTTGGTATTTATTACAAAAATTAATCATTATTTTAGATTTAAAAGCTGCTGCACTATCAGTGATCAACTTATTTGGACAGCCAAAATGAGACAAAATATTGTTTTCAAGAAATGAAATGATTACCGAATCAGTGGCCTACCTAGTGGGAATCGCCTCAATCCATTTGGTAAAGTAATATGTCACTGTGAGGATCCACTTATGCTGCGTTGAAGAAGTAGGATGAATCTCGCCAATGAAGTCCAAACCCCACTACTGAAAAGGAGCACTTACTTCAATTGGCTTAAGCGGTAAAGGCTGCAATTTTCTTCTACCTTGAAAAATCTGACATTCGTGGTAGCTTGTAACAGTTTTGTACACATCAGCAAAAAGAGTTGGCCAATAATATCCCGCTCTCAAAATTTTGTTGGTTGTTGTCTTCCAGAAAAGATGACCTCCACAATCTCCCTTGTGAAAGTCTTCCATAACCTGTTTTGCCTCTTCTTCAACTAAACAATTGAGCAAGACACCACCGGGATCTTTCCAATAGAGTGCATTATTCATGATACAAAACTTGGCAGCCTTTAATTTCAGGGTCCTACTTTTATTCTTAGCCATTCCAGGTGGTGGTGATAGATTTTGGAGCACATACACAATGTCTGAATACCAAGGAGAAAGAAGAAAAAATTTTGATACCTGAGCAGGCGAACTTTCTTCATCTTCCTCAAACATAGCAGCAATGAGATTAATGTCCAAGGCATGCAAATTTGACTCGGCCATCAGTTTTTCTAGCCCTTGTCCTTTGATGAGCTTTGTTGGTTTGATCTCCACATCATATTCCAACAAGGCAACAATCCATTTGCCTCTTCTCCCTTCTGGATTTGTTTGCACGAAGACATCTTTAACCGCAGCATTAGGGACATAAGAAAGGATGTGGGAATGCAGAATATAAAATTGAAAATCTTTCAATGCCTTTACCAAAGAAAGAGCTTGCTTTTCAATAATATTATACTTTAAAGCTACATCTCTTATCGTTCTGCTGAAAAAAGCAATTGGTTTCTCGAGATGGTCCCTTTTCTACATCAAGACTGCTGCCATAGTATGATCCAAGGCAAATGAAATCTTGAGTATAGTCTGAGCTGATCAAAACCGGAGCTGAAGAAAGGGCCAATTTCACTAAATTGAAAGACTTTATTGCTTCCTCGGTCCACTTCACTACACTATCCTTCTTGAGCATGTTTGTGATTTCCCTTAAATGTTCTGCAAGATTGGGCACAAAGCGACGTAAGAAATTCATCTTACCATTGAATGATTGGATCTCCTTTTTACTCTGGGGAAAATCAATTTGTTGAATGGCTTCCACTCGAGCTGGATCGATGCGGATGCCATCCTTTGATATAATATGACCGAGAAGCTTGCCTTCATCCATGGCAAACAGACTCTTCTTTGGATTGAGAGATATACCATATTTTCTACACCGCTGAAATACAATCTTCAAATGATAAAGGTGCTCTTCATTTGAATTAGAAAAAACTATCAAGTCATCAAGATAAACAACTAAAAAGACATCTTTTTCATTAGCAAGTGTGATATCCATGGCCCGCTAAAAGGTCACACCAATATTCTTCAATCCGAAAGGCATCTTGGCATAATGGAAAGTTCCCCACAGAGTAGTGATTGCTATTTTATCTCTATCATCCTCATGGACTAGAATTTGGTTATAACCGGAATAACCATCGAGTAGCGACATGAAAGATGCTCCAACTACTCGCTGAAGTATGTGATCCATCTTGGGCAATGTATAGTTATTTTTCAAAGATACTTTATTCAGATTTCTAAAATCAATACATAATCGAATCTCACCTGTTTTCTTGCGCACGGGCACCAAATTTGAAATCCAATCTGAAAATCTTATGGGGACGATTATACCAACTTTGTACAATCGATTCACTTCATTCTCTATTAAGGGCAGCACCTTTGGATTTATTCTTCTTAACTTTTGTCGAAAGGGATTTTGATTTGGCTTGATTGGGATTATATGTTGAATTATGCTCGTATCATATGCCTTCAAATCTGAATAATCCTATGCAAAACATCAGTAAATGAAGATAATAAACTGATATACTTTGCTTTTACCTATGGAGGCAATGCCTTTGATAACTTGACCATTCTAGGATTTTCTGCTGATCCAATGTTCACATCCTCAACTCCTTTCTCAGTGGGCAGCAAGCTCAGTTTTCAGGCTACATCATCTTGATCGAACAACTCCTCTAAAGGTATTAGACCTTTAGGAATGATATTGTCTTTGAGCTGCAAAACTTCCATCTGATTGACTTCTATGTCTGCTTCACCATCGTCATACTCCCCATCAATAGAAGTGTCTTTGAATTTACCTTCATTTTGCAGAAATTCATCGATCTCTTTATCATCTTGAAACACCTGCCAATACCTTTGATTGTCAGGGACAGCCGGGTGATGTTTCACATGAATTTCAAACTTGTTGTTTGAATTCATCAGAATTTTCAAATTACTTGCTGTTGTTGCAAGTGAATCTGCAATGACATTCTGAACATGAGGGACACATGTCAAAGTGTAATCTGAAAATAATCTCAAGATATCTAATACCGCATTGCAATAGGCTTGCATTCGAGGATGGTTAGCTTGGTATTCCCCTTTTACTTGCTTGATAACCAACTCAGAGTCGCCATAGACTGAAATTCGTTTGGAATTTATCTTTCTAAGGATTTTCAAACCAGAAATTAAAGCCTCATATTCAGCCTCATTATTTGAACAGTCAAAAGCCAATTTATATGAACAGACCCTTACATGGCTTGGCACTTTGTTTGGGAAGAAAATAGGGCTGCGTATCCAAATGTCAATTCCAGCACCTTCTCTTCCTACTCGCCATCAAAATCCATGCTCCACAAGCCAACTTCGTCCTCCTCCAAATGTTGAAACTCAGTTTGCTTTTTAACTTTTCCATGTTGTCCATCATTATTTCACTGCTTTTGGAAGGCTGATTGCTCAGCGGTACTATCAAGCCTTTGTCTTTCTTGCTTCAAGACTTCTCTAAAATTTTCAGTGATCTCTGGAATGTCTTCTACTTCAACTACTTGGCTATTTACATCATTAAAGCTATCAGAATATAGAACAAATGATTCTAAATCAGTATGTACATAATTGATTGGATGATTTACCAGTTTCTCCTTGCTAGTGATCATGTACTTCATCTTTTGCTCTCGGTATAATTTCCTCATCTGACCGAACACGGGAATAGTAGCATAGGAGAAATCAAGCTATAATGTCCCTTTAAGTTTTGCTCCCCAAGATCTGGAAAGAAGCATGCCAAATCTAGGAGGAATATCCGCCACAACCACATCCATCAAAACATTTTTCGCTGGAATCTGATCCAAACTAACCACCAAATATTTAATAAGACCAATGCATCTTACTCTACCAAAATCAAAAGAATAAAGGTCATGATATTTTCTAGTGATATCCAAACCCAATTTCTCCATGATTGCCTTAGGCATGAGATTATGAGAGGCTCCGGAATCAAACATAGCGTTATGTAACACATAGTCATGCACCCTAAGGCTGATATAAAAAGGAGCTACATCGCTATCTTGAGATTGACCCTCCAATGCCGGACCAAAGATCAACTCAGGTTGATCATCCTCCACATTTACCATATCAGATAATGGATCTAAATTCAAAATTTTAGACACCTGACCTTTATAGCTGCTATTCTTCATTAACTCTGTCAAAGGAATAGATACTTTTAACTTAGCAATTTCATTTTCTAAGTTAAAAACTGATGTTTTCTCTACCTCCTTAGCTAAAACATCCTTCTTTTCAGTTTTCTCCTTTGGTATATTTGGCTGATTTGATCTTTCATTTGCTGATGGTGTTTTGTTGGTGGTAGGATCAGCTGTCTCTTTTCCCTTTTTCTACACAATGAGTGGATCATTCTTTGGTGTAGTCACCTCCTTTCTTTTCTGAATTGGATTAATGGGTACATCTCTACTCCTGAGTGAATATTGTTGCTGCTGGGCTGTCAAAGCATTCATGTAACCCCTCTGATACTCATCAGACTCTTCTTCAAGAGTTGTTTCATTTGCCAAGATGAAATTTTCATCCCTTTGTATAGTTGGGCTCTCTGAATACTCCTCATCTTCAGTGATAAAAATTGGCATATCATCAGGTGTAAAGAAATGATTCTCTTCTCCAATTACGTTCTCCTCATCATCTGATTCCGGACCATGTACAAAATTTTGCTGTAAGGGTGTCTTTACCTACTGCTGTGCTGCTTGGTCTTGTGCTCGTTGCTCTCTTTGCTTGATTCTGAATTGAGGTTGTTGCTGGCCACGAAAGTTAGGATTTCTGACTTGTGTTTCAAGCTTATCGACAATTGTGAGCCTATCAAACATCTTCTCAAGCTTACAGAGCACTTGATCTGAAGTGGAAGTCTCTTCTTTTATTGTTACCTTCTTTTCAGCCTTTGTTCTAGCTCTCTTGGCAAGCAAATTTGCTTCAACACTGACTGCAATTTTCTGCATGTCCTCCAAAGTGGCCGGATCTCTTTCTCTTAATTGATAGGCCATATCAGGATCGAAACCATTCAGAAACTTAATCAAAGCTAGCCCCATAGGTGGCTTTATATCAATAGGAATTGCATTGTAAACAGTATTGAATCTAACACAATAATCTTGGACACTCTCCCCAACATTCCTCTTGATGTTTTCATATTCGGAAAGAATTTGAAGAGGGTTCTTTTTTACCTCCCAGCGATCCAAAAACTATCTTTGAAGTGCCTCCAATGAGTTGATTGTTCTAGCCGACAATGCTCTAAACCATTTTCTGACCTCACCTCCAAAAGTTTGCACAAACAATCTCATTGTTACATTTTCTGCATCGATCTCATGGAGATCAAAGAAATCTGCCATCCTATCCACATGTTGCTGAGCTGTGATACCTTGAGGAGTACCGTCAAACAATGGAATTTTTCTTTGATAATTAGCGGGCATGTCATCCAAGTTTTGAGGAAACATAAGGGGTGCATATCGGGTAGCCATTGCTCTAGGTGGATTTACGACTGATTTTGGGGATGTAGGAGGAGTTGGAGCAACTGATGTATGAGGTGTAGATGGAGGTGAAGAAATTTTGGATGTTTGGGGGGTAGAAGGGGTGGATGGAGGTGACAACACTGCAGATTTCTGATCGAAGACGGAAGGCTACACAGGAATGGTGGGAATGAAAGGAGGTTTGGTAGGAATTTTTGAACTAGACGTGATATCAGATGACCCAAGAGTTGCGGATGCAGACTCTAAGAATTCAGGAATTTTGTAGCCACAATGGCAGTTTGAAGTCTCAAAATTTAATCGTTAATTGATCTATTGGCCTTTTCAATTTCAAGATCTTTGACAAACTCTGGATTAAGGGTAGTAGAACCAACAACACTTTCAGACTTGGTTTCAAATAGCGACAGCTCAAACTGTTCGTCAAACTCAAGATCTTCAAGATACTAAAAAACAACAGGACATGAACGAGATTTAAACACAGGAATCACAGAACTTTCTCGACGAAGGATTCTCGGAATAAGATTTTGATTTTCATACACAGGAGGTGGATCAGGATCAGGATTTTCTCTGGTGTGTCATCTGGAATCCAGTGTGTTGAATTATTCCCAAAAATCAAACGGAAAAAAATCAACTTATTCAGCCTATCAAATTCTAAACTCATCATCCAAAAGTCTAGAATTATCTGATGTATTGGGGAAATTTGCAAGTCAAGTGTTATGTTTATAAGAATAGACTGGAGATTGACTGAAGCAACGTGGGGGGAACAGTCGGATTTGAATTCAAAATTCCCTATAAATTATAGGTGGCTGCCCAACGAAAAACACTTGGCATTTTTAGAATTGAGTTGTTGAGCTCTCAGCCACACATGAACCGAGAATTCTTTAAGGCTCTGATAGCGAGTTCGGCGTTTGAGAAATTACCACAAATGACACGAGCACTGTTGAATAGCGTCATGTTGACACCTACAACAACTATGGACACCGAAGTAATGATAGCCGAGGAGGCTGTGTTGGAAATAGTTGGGGTGGTAGTGTTAGGGCCTAAATCTACCTGAGGCTGAGAAAGGTAGGATCTAGGGTAACATCAAACCACGCTTAACCTGGTAGCTAGCCCTACCAAGTCAGGAGAGGGCTCTCTCCTTGTCAATCTCAGAAAAGATGGCCAATGAAAGCTTGAGATGACTGATTTGATGACTGATTTTAGGCTAGGTATGTGTATAGAGGTGTTTGTTTGACTTTAATAATGTTTTGTTGGCTCAAATGTGAAAGGTAGATTTGGGCCTAGGGAATGAGGCTCAGTTTTGTAGAGATCTCTATGGGGCAAGGTAGGCAAGTGATTTGGTACTTCAAATTGAGTGAGATGGAGAGGTTTTAGACAGGTGAGAAGTTGAAAAGGGCATGAAAAACTCAGGGATCCTTTTCAAACAACTGAAAACATAGATAACTAAGAAAACCCTAGGTTGAGCACTGCACTTCCAATGTATTCTACCTTTATCCTTGTTTGTTTTAGTTAAGATGAAGCAAAGAGACATGATGACATACATAAAACACATGCAGACTTACAATTACAGAGGAAAACACAATACCAAAGCAAGATTCCACATGAATCCCATAAAGTTTTGCAAACCACTGGTCTATTCCTTAGCCAAACTGCTAAAATGAGTATACAATGAAGCTCCAAGCTTTCCCAAAATTCCAACCATGCTAATGACTGAAAAATTACAAGATATAGGCAACCAACAACTCATCCTAGCCTCTAGGGGTCAAGATCATAATATTAGGAGCTGTTCCAACAAAATCTAAACTGAGAACTAAAAAGTAGGCAGTGGAACAACTTGCCTCTAAAAACTAGGAAACTGATTCATTCAGTTGCAAACTACCTTTTAATGGATGAATCTACCTCTAAGAGTGAAAATGTAGCATAATTACATCAAAATCCATCAATTCATATTAAATTACATCATGAGTTTGACATTTAGAAGAAGAAAAGTCAAACTGTCAAGAAACTAGGCGAAAAACAGAGTATTTTTGGTCAAACTAAGCAAAATTCCTCCAATGCGCCATGCTGATTTCCCTATGCGTAGCACCTTTTTGCAGCTAATTTTGGAGGCCTTCATAGTGTCCAAATTTTCTCCAAGTGGGCTTGTTGGAAAGGTCTACCTATTTTCTTTCCAACACAAGTGGAATTATTGAATTTTTCCTCCATTTTCCCCTCCAAAACTGAGTTTTCCCAAGGCTGCTTCTTGTGTGACAAAAAAGGGGCAAAAAGGTCATTTTTGAGGTGTTTTTAACCTTTTTGGAAGCCCAAAACCTGTCAAAATTTCTTGGCCATTTGTGAGCATGCATATTTTTTCATGAAAAATCCAAATATGTTGAGTTTTCCTCAAAATTATGCCTCCATCAAAAGTGAGCACCAGGTGGCGCAGCGCATTGGGCAGAAAACTCTGTTTTTTAAGGCAAAATTTCCAAAATTACAAAAAGTGCCCCAATTTTTTTGAAATTTGGGCTGAGTGTCCTCCATTAAGTGCTATGCTGGGCCAAGGAAGCCTCAACCAAGATCTGAAGTTTATCTTGCACTTTTTTCCTCCTTGATGTCTTCTTCAACTTGGCCTTCAAGTTCCTGATTCTTGCTTAGCACACCATATTTCTTGACAAATAGTGATATTCCATGTTTCTCAATATATTTTTCTTGTTGGACTTCTCTAGCACCCTCTCCAAGTGGATATTTTTCCTCTCCAACCGAGACTCATGATCAGCATTGATTTCTTGCTCAAGTGTTGTGAACTTGACTCTCCTCCTTTTGGCAACTTGCCAGTTTTCTCGTATGTTTCTTAGCTCCATTATGGTTTGCTGATCCTCTAGTTGTTTTGTTTCTTTGCTCCAGATATTTGAATATCCACTTGGCTCTTTGTAGGTTGAGAGACAAATGCTGAATGTCAGCTTATTTCTCTTGGATGATCTCTCTAAGCTTTGAGCCTTGTGAGCCCAAATCGGTGTCATCATCCTGAATAAGAATAAAATCTGTCTCCTGGCCTCCTGAAGGCCCCTCATCCTGTAAGGGCCACTTTCCCTTGTCCTATACTTTCTTTGCTGATGGAGGAAGTGAGACCCCTTCCACCTCAAGTGGAGATAATACTCGCTTTGCTGCTGCAAACAACCTTCTAGTGCCCTTTTGGTAGGTGACATATACTGGCACACTAGCGGTTTGTGTCTCATGAAGCTCTTACTGATGTGAAGGTTCACCTGTCTCATGAAAAGCTGCTGGAGGTACTTGAGGAGTAGTGAAGACCTCATGTGAAATGAAATCCTCCCATGAGATGTTCTGTAAACCAAGTTGATGCATGACCACAATCTTGATTAGTGCAAAATGATATATGTTGTTATACTACTGCTGAGGAGTCTTCTTGTGCACTATGGTGGTCATCTTCTCAATGTTCCGGCAAATAAAATAGGGGAGGTTCATCATTCTCACCCTAGTGAAGTGCATCAACAATCTGATATGGTAGGCATACAAGCGAGAAAACCGGCCCTCACAACTGAAATACTTAATTATGAGTTTCATCAAGGGAGCATATGAGTCTTTCAGATACCAGAAAGGAAAAACTTTGCTGAGATGTCTCAAATAGCCAGCCTTGATGTAAGGCTCATAATGTTCCCTGTCAATCTACTGCCTCTTATTCCACTGCTCACTGATATTGGGAATGCTAGTTGCTAGAGAAATAGACTCTGGTGTCAAGGTGAATGTTACACCTACTAGAGTGACTTGGCCATTTTGAAGATGGAGGAAAAACAACCTGGCCAACTCATGATGGTACTGGACTCTCTCTACCATCTCATAGAATTGATAACAGGATTGGTGTTGAAAACATGTGACAGCAAGAGGACAGACCTACAGCTTGGCAAGTGAAGTAGGTTCCTCTCGTATATGTTTGCCACCCTTGTGAGGTCTTCTTGGTGCATGCATTTCTCTAGGAGAATCACTATGTGTCTCCTCATCTTGGTCATAGGAGGGATCAGACTCCATGTTTTCTAATGTGTGAGTTTTCTTGATGAGTATGAAGAGATTTATGGTGTTTTTAGTTTTCTGCTACCAAGGATGAGAATGTATGAGGGACTATGGAGGGAGAGGGTATGAGGGGTTTTGGGAATGATATTGACAAGTTTTTTGGGAAATAGGGGGTTTAGGGAATAGTATGTAGGCTTAGGGACAACAATTAGGGTTTAGGAATTTGTAACTAGGGTTTGGGATAGTGGGAGTTAGGGATATGGGAATTAGGGAATTTTAGGAATATGGGAATTAGGGAATGAGTGGATGAAAGTGAAAAATGAATGGAGGAGTCAAAGAGTGAGGGAGTGATGGAGTGGACTTGATAGCAAAAACACAAATGCAAACCCTAGGAAATTGTTTTTGAGCAAAAATTACAAAGAGGTAGGGTTTGATTTTTATCACACTAAACCACCATAAATGTTAAGAAAAACTCTTTCAGTAGAAATTGAAGAAATCTTGACTTACTTGCACACCATAGGATTGAGCAAATTTGGAAATTTGAGGGACTTTATGGTGAAATCGGGCTTGCAGCTCTATGCGCCGCGCCACAAACCCAATGTGTCGTGCCTTCTATATGCGTCGCACCAGTGTATTTTTTACACTGTGGAGGCCAACCCAATGTGTCGCGCCAACCCTATGCGCCGCGCCCCTGAACTTACACAGTTTTGCTTCAAAATTGCTCCCTTTCTCCAACACGACCTTATCTTGTTCAATATTTCTCCTTTGAATGCAAATGAACTTTTTGAACATGACCAATGAGTTATATACAAGAGATTTTGATTTTTCACTCATAAAACCCACTTTTATAATGTTTGCATTGTGACTTACTTTTTCAACTCTGTTTTTGGGTAGTTTACTTCATTTTTTCCTTTGATGAACTGAATGATTTGATTTTTTGTTTGTCTTATAGGGGATGGAGTTGGCTGAAGCTTGGTAAGGTGACCAGGGTTGCCATTGAAGTTGCTTACAAATGAAAAAATTGAAATTACATCAGATTTCTACGTAAAACATAAAATACTCTGTTTTTCCTCAAAACAGGGTTTTGACGAAAAATCAATCACTGAGTGAGTGATCATGAAAATTATTGTTGCTAGAACTGTATTTGACCTCCCATGTGCCTTCTGACCATCACTGAGCATTTTGAGACCTTATTGACAAAAACCCTAGACCTAAAAATACCTAAAACCCTAAAAATGACTTTTATAGATTTAAAGACAAAAATTGACTGCAACGGTTCTGAATGAATGAAAATAGGCCAGCACATGAGGGAAAATGTATAATAAGCCACTACTGTCAGATGATCCATGATCCTAATGGAATGAAGCTAATCGGGTGAGACACCTAACATGCAATGCGACAAGAGCGTTTGATCAATGACGAAGGGATGAAGATACCGACACTAACAGGTAGAAGAAGCTACTCTAGAGGTTGCCAAAGTATTAGTGGAAGTCCTCAAGTCACCACGAACATCGAGACCAAAGCCAACCCCAACCAAGGAGAGTGTGAAGGATAAAAAGGGCAAGCAGCTTGCAATACTGGTGTGCACATTGCTGAGAAGAAATCCATTGAAGGACAAACACACCGCACAAGAGAAGGGAAAAGCCATCAATCTAGAGTCATAGGAGGAGGAAATAAAAGACATCCCGATGGATGACGAGGAATTGGGGATAGATGTGGAGGAATTTGAAGCTCAGGGTGCTGACCCTATCACTCGGTTGCCTGAGTATGTCCCTCTATGTAAGGGTAAGACTAAGATGCCAAAATATATCAATGAAAGCAAGGTCCCCTTGCAAACCCCTCTGCTGCCGGATGAGATTGTCTTTGAAGGACCGCGCTTGAGGTGGGTTCCTCTATTAAAGCTCAAAGATTGGGACTTAGCTGACCATGAGAAGTTCCTACACTTGGAAACCGAGTAGCTAATGCACCACATTATTGACACAGCCACCAAGATGACCACATTGGAGCCGCAGAAGTGGCTCAGAGGAGTAGACAAGGCAGGTCTGCTCGACCTGCTATGGGTGCCGCACTACAACCGCACCCCAATTACAGTCTTGGTCATCAAGTAGCTACTATTCTTGGTGCATGATGGGTGTTTGTGGCTGGAGGAGTCAATACCCATCACTGACAGATTGATCCACAAGATCATGCGGTTGCCTTACATAGGAGAAAATCTGGCCATGATGTTTGGTGGAAAAGGTGGTGAGTAGGCCCTTGTGGAGGTCATGAAGGAAAAATTTAGTCTTGTGAAGAAACCACGGGGCTATGCCATATCAAGTATCAATGACCTACCGTAAAGGTGGCCACACAAATTTTGGCAGGGAAGGTGATGAGGAAGTGTCGCGTTAATGAGGTGCTAGTGCCTGGCATCACGCTAGCAGCCCAGTGCGCCGAAGGAGTCCATTTCAATTGGGTGCACTATCTCTGCGGTGAGTTCCTTGCAAACTACCGCGAGGCACAGGAGCTCAGCAAGACGTTCCACTACATGTGGCTCTTGCTATTTATTATGTTGATAGCATGGGAGCTGCCAAAAGACAGTCAATTCCCTTCGGTCGCATCAGACCTACTAGAAGAAGCGAAGTACGCTTCGTTGTGGGTGATTAAGGATGCACACTGCATCAAGGACAACAAGATATTCTGGATCTTGATGGATATGAACATCCGCATGGCCATCAATCGCAAACCATGGTTGTCGCCTACGGTGTTCGCCAACCTGTAGGGCTACGTGGAGTTTAAGGCAGATTTTCACCATGTGTCCATCAGGGCATGGAAGGACCCTGTGTAGACATGGTATGAGTTGCCTTACGTGGAAACGGATGACACCATTGATGCAGTACTTGATCACTGGCCGGCAGAATGGCACACTACAACAAACTTGACTGTGGGAACGAGCAAGTCCCTCGTGCAGTGCAAGAAGGAGGAGGCCAAGATCAAGATGACGCAGCTGGCCAAAAAGAGAAAGAAGGAGGCCTCTAATAAGGCCCAAGCGGAGTGCGATGCCACTCAGTAGATGGAGAAGCAAATAGGTGGAACAGAGTGGGGCTCTGACAAAGGTGTGAGGTCGCCTTCGCTCGAGACAAAGGAAGAGATGGATGAACAGACAGAGCAGCACAACACAGACCCACAGGTGATGTTCGCCCACATCAAACGTCCAAGGGAGAAAGAGAAAGGAGGGTCCAGGTAGAAATCCAAGGCCACTAAGACATTGCTGGACCCAATCACCCTCATAGAGGGCGATTTGCATGACATCAGAGACACGGTGCAGGATGTCATTGCAGAGGCCCTACAATAGTTTGAGTAGCGATAAAAACTAATATTGGGGGCCATCCAGATAGGTCTGCAGGAGTTTTAGACCCATGCGTCATAGGCTGGCACGGTGTCCACCAACCTTGCTATTGGAACTTCAGAAGCTATCAAGATGCTACGCATAAAGGTCTCCAGTGCGATAGTGCTCCCTGATGAAGCATTGACCATAGAGAATGAAGATGATAGGCCCACTGTCAGTGCCCTCAAGGGAGTAGGGTTGAATCTGGTGGTGCTCCCTGGCAAGGCGCTCCACCTATTGCAAGATGGAGTGATCACAGAGCTGAGGGCATGTGGACACTATGCTCTACAGGTGATCAGCGAGCAGTGGATTAATAACGAACAAATGGAACTACAGAGAGACTCTGCCATTGATGTTGTGACTGAAGTTACTGACCAATACAAGCGAATAATTTAGGTCGTAGAGGAGGCATGCAGAATGGTCACAGAGTTGGCCATTCCTGAGGAAGAACCGGTTGAGGTGCGCATCCGCAAGCTGGCTACAGGGGTGCGTGATGCTCACATAGAGATGGTGACGATTCACTTGGAATTGAACCTACAAATCATCGAATTACAGTTGAAGGCACAACCTTCAACTCCACCAGAAGTAAAGGAGCAACGTGCAACTACTATCACAAAGGCAACAGCGGCGGTTGACAGTGCAGTAGCAGACTGCACACAACTTTTTGAATAGTGGTTCGAGGTCTTGATGAGCCTACAGGAGGACCCTAATGTATAGGGACTAGAGACAGAAGCGCGAGAACTGTAGCAGTGCTATGACAAGGTAAAAGGCACAATGTGAACCGTTGCACTCACACAGAGACTAGCAAAGCTGCGGGAGGCCAAGCAGCTAAAAGAGTAGGTAGATGTAGCGCAGCACAAGGAGGCAGTGCTGAAGGCACAACTAAAGCCCTGGTTGGACGAGGCGTATACAGTTATGGCCTTTATTGAAGGAAATCTTGCGACGTTGCAAGCAACTCAGCAGAAGCTTCAGGCCGAAAATTTAGGAGCAGTGACCTAGCAGATGGCTGAAGAAGCAAAGTAGGTGGCCACACAGTGCATTGCCGAGGTTGCTGTCATACAGGTTGAGCTAGGAGGTCTTCACGCTAAGATCTCCGCACCCATAGAGTGACTCGAGGGCGAGTCACGATGTTTGTGTTGGGGGCTTGTGGGGAAGGGATCCCCCAAGGACAGTTTTGGGGCTAAAAGCCCATGTTTTGGGTCAAATTTTGTAATAAAGTCGTAAAGTCTCCGCATTTTGTGGTTGCAGAGCGTGAAGGTGTTATGAGTCATAAAGGGTTGTCTGCCCTTATTTTTTGTGTAAAGTTGGCTGTAGAGATCTACCCATGGTCCACAAACCATGGAATTGTATAAAAAGAGCTATGTAAGTAAGCTCTAAGTAGTTAAGAAGTGATAAGTCTTAAGCAATAAGTAGGAAGTCTTTATAGAAGTCTAAGTGTCGGGTCTTAGTGTAGGTAGAGGCTCTGCAGCTGAATGCACAGAGGCCTATGGTGGAAGTACGTAGATGAGTGCGTAGACCCCTACAACTCAGTGCACAGGGCAAATAGTGTCTTTAATAGTCTGAAGATATCAATAAAGAGAAGTATTCTACAAATTTTGTGTATTTATTTCCTGTTAATGTATATGGTTATATTGCGTTTTGGATTTAATTTAAAATGTTTATGTAATGCGCGAATGTATGTGATTATATGGGGTAAATGAACGCAAATATGAATATCATATTATGCGGCGCTAACCGTGATTGTCTAATGAGATAAGTAAAGCACTTAAGATAACTTGGAAACCTATTCAAAAAATTGTCATAGCAGCACGAAAGTACCTGAACTGTTGGTCAGGGCTGCATAAAGGTCAATCGTACTCCTTCGCGGAGGTACTGAAGGGCGGAGTAAAGGGATAGACTAATAGGGCCCTCAGACTTAGTGACCTATGCGAAAGTAGGTACAGAGGGTGTAAACTGACAACATGACCATCTCAGGGTGTGGAAATGTGTTTCCAGCATCCCCCCATACTACCTCAAGTGAGACTTTGGTCCGTGCTTCGTAGGCTAATGCAAAAAGGGCTAGTAGTGTAGGGATTTGTTTACCAAACTAACGATGAACCTAGGTCAGGCCCCACATAACCAACAAGGTCTTCTGAGGATAGTGAGGCAACATGATTCTATTTTGGTCATGGTCGATAGCTTGAGCAAGGTAGCTCACTTCATTCTAGTGAAGACTACATATTCAGCTAGTGAGGTGGCATAAGTTTTTATCAAGGAGATCATAAGATTACATGGTGTTTCAAAGAAGATTATGTCAGACAAGGATGTGAAGTTCACTTCCATGTTTTGGAAGGATCTATTTGGAGATTTGGGTACAAAGTTGGCCTTCAATACAACTTATCATCCACAGACATATGGACAAACATAGAAGGTCAACAGGATCTTAGAAGATACATTAAGGATGTCGTGATGCACTAGTAGAGAAATGGTAGGAGTATCTTCCATTAGTTGAGTTTACATACAACAATAATTATCATGATTAATTAAATATGAGCCCTTTCAAGGCACTGTATGGGTGGAGTTGTAATACTCCCATCAACTGAAGTGATCCAGTGAACAGGGTACTTATTGGATCGGATATGTTGGCAGACATGGAATAGTAAATGCATATTATAAAGAAGAATCTAAAGGTAGCACAGGATAGGCAGAAGAGTTATGCGGATCATCACAGGGTATTCAAGGAGTTTCAAGTTGAATAGCATGTCTATTTGTGCATCAAGCTCAAGAAGAGCTATTTGAGGATTGGATCATGTGCCAAGTTGGCACCACAATATTTTGGGCCTTTTGAGATCCTTGAGAGGATTGGACCGGTGGCCTATCAACTTGCAATGCCTCCAAAACTGAAAGTCCACGATGTTTTCCATGTTTCAATGCTTAAAAGGTATATAAAGGATGTTGATCATGTTATTTATTGGTCTGTATTGCAGGTGGATCAAGAAGGAGAATTCCAGAAGAACCTCAATGCATATTGCAGTGGGCGCAGCTCATGCTCAAGAACAAAGCCATAAAGCATGTTAAAGTGTAGTGGAAGCACTTTGGGCCCAAAGAAGCTACATGGGAGATGGTGGATTAGATGTGGGCCATGTATCCTTCTTTGTTTTCCGGTTGAGGCAAGGCAGTGTTGGTTTGAAGTTTGGTATATGTTTGGCATATGTTTTTCTCATGTTTTGGTATATGTACATATGTATATGGATGTAAATGCCTCCATGAGCTAAGTTATAAAGCTCCAATAAGCGATATGGTTGTTATCTTGTCATGTTGTCATGATGTTTTAATTTTGAGCAGGTCATTCATTGTAATTACTGCAATGAGCTAAGTATAAAGCTCCATGGGAAGTATGTTTGATTTTCAATGGTTTTTCTAAGGTCTTGGTGTGGTTTAACACCGAAGATGGTGTTCCCCAAGGGGGAGGGTTCTGTAACATCCCTGGTGAAAATTCCATGTAATAAAAGTTAATAAAGGAAAAATAAGACCACGGTTAAGGGACACTTATTCCATATTGAATTTTGGGTGAAGATATCCTAGTGGGCATCACTGGATGTGTTTACGGCTAAAGAAAATTGACAAAGGCAAAGGAAAAAATGAATTTTTGCCTCATTTATTTATGAAAATAAAGGAAAATAGGAGAAAAGGGAGGTGAAAAGTCACAGGTTGCATGTGAGGAGGAAATTGAAGGAAAATAATGGAAACTAAAGAAAATAGAGGCCTAATTGATAAAAAGGCTTCTGAGGACCAATTTTTAACCTTTTTTGAGTTCATTTTTTGGATATCTCTCATCATTCTCTCTCTCTCTCTCTCTCTCTTAGAAACTTATATTTTTCTTGGAGCACTCTAGCCTTGGAGTAAGGAAGGAAAACACGGATCAAGAAAGGAAGAGTAGGATCAAGCAAATTCAATAGGAATAATTGCAGGTAACATATTTCATGTGTGATTTCCTAGTTGGTTTTGACATACATGGATTTTCATGTTGGTTTATGGTTCTCTTGTTGTCGGTGGCATGGTTTTGTTAGGTTATGACAATGGTTTTCAGCCTAGCCTTGCATTTTCCCATTAGCCATGGTGCGATGGGATTGTTTCCAGGTTTTGAGCTTTGGAATTGCCGGATGGTTTTGGAATCTGTGGCGAAGGTGGTCTCAGGAAAATCCCAAATTCCTAGGAATCCCTTGACCCGTTTTGGCGGGATACACAGTAAATCCCGAGGGTGGAGTCTCTCTTTAGGGCCTAGTGATCTGGTGTGGATTATGGTAAAGCCTGAGAAACAAGGAGACAAAAAATTCCTTAAGGATAGTGATGGAGTTCGTAGGCATTCCTAGCTCGGTTTGGTTTTGTAATCTTGGTGACGGTTTTGGTGAGATCACGATTTGGTGAGGTGGAGGTGGTTTAAAATCTAGATTCCCTTGGTTGTTTTAGATTGGCTTACCCATGAGATCCCACATTCATGCTTGGAATATGGCATGGGGGTGACTGGATGAAAGAAATTTTTGGTTCAATCATGTCTACGGTCGAGTGGTATGTGGAAATCCTGAACCTGGTCGGATTTTCCTATGTTTAATAAAAGCTAAGTTCTCTTGATTTTTTACTTATTAATATTTGGATTTAATGGTTGTTATCTCACTTTTATTTTCATGGTTTAATGCTGGTTATAAGTATGGTTATATGACTAGTTATTGTCATGGTTATTTCATGTATTTACTTGTAACTGAAAGGATAATGAACACAAGACCTATTTGACGTTAAAATAAATAAGGGAAGAGGGTGGTGATCCTTCTTGTCAAGTATCATATGTTTTATCAGTCATTTATGCTCTATCTTATATTCATTTCCTATAGATTTCATTGATGCCAAGTGTTTGATGAAATGGTAGTCCTGGTTGGGGATGGTTAGGCTTAGTCCTAGAGCTAGTTTATGATTTGTAAGACTTGTTATTATGTAAATCATGGATTCTGGAAGTGTCATTGAATTCTGGGTAGTGACCTGGGCTCTAGGCTTGAAACAGTGGCTCATATCCTGGGGATGTTGGCACAACACTGAGCTAAATAATCCCTGGACATTGGCATGGCATGTTGTGGGAGCGTCCAAAGCCCTCTAGAAGCTGGCATGCCCATAGCATGAGAGAGTCCAAGGGTTAATTGGTTAAAAAAACTCAGTGGGACTCAGGGACTGGTTACCTTAGAGGTTGGGATGGTTCCTGAGGGTCTTTTTGTTGATGTGGAAGGTATGTATGGTGTGTTTTTGTCGATTCCACTTCCTTAAGGTGACTTAGGAGGTTGAATCATATCATAGTAACTTATCGTCACATGTTTACCCCGATTGGCCGGTTACTTGGGTATAAGTGGGAGGATGGTGCTACATTATTGTTACACTTTTATCATTAAGGTTACCATGCTTATTACAACCATTATCAATAATATGAATCTACCTTATATAAAAATCAATGTTCTAGCCTTCTCTATTAGATCAAGAAATCTGTCATGTCTAAAATAAAGATACTTGCCAAATATCAAGAGCACCAATATATATCACATGTACCATGAATCAAACTTACTTTCATATTTATATATGTGTCATTCATGAAGGTGATATTCCCAACATACCTTAGGGCTTACCTTGCCATCCAATATTGCAAGAACAAAAAGTATACTATACATACATTATAACATTCAAATACCTTTGCACTTTGTATCACTTACTTGTCATGGGAAACTATAGCTCTTATCTTCCTACACTAGCTATCTTTTCATGCACCTCAGATGATCATTAAGAAGGATACACTCATCACATCTCATTAGGAGGTTAGAAGTATCCAAATACTCAAATATACATGTAGGTATTCTAATCAATGATCAAATCAATAAATCTAAACAAAAGTAAAGACATTAAAAAGTGATGTAAATTGAAAAAGTACTTATCTTCAATGAGAGGTGATCATCTCCCTCTTGAACCATACTTCAAGAGTCATGACTGTCCATTTTCCATAAAACATTGTTGCCTTCATTATATTTCAACCAACTTCATCAACAACTAGGCCTAATTGAGACTATCCCATCTAGTGCTACATCAAACCTGTCATAAGTGCTAGAAACATATTCACACTCATCATGCTAGTCTTTCTAGATTGCATATATAAAATATTTGCCATAATCTAAGGGTTTCTTACAAACCCTAACCTCATAATATCCATCAAACCCTAATAACCTAATTCCATAGGGTTTCCTTAAAACCCTAGTATTATTTTTAGATCTCCTCCATCTTCTCTTGCTTCCATCAAAGGTGTCTTCATAGGGGTGATCTTAATGACTTTTCTTTAGCCCAACTATGATACCATGTCAAATTTTTCTTAGGGTTATACTATTCTTTTCTTTAGATAATTGCATTTCTTCGTTTACATATTAAATTCACCCCACAACATCATACATTATTTAGTAGCATATGAAATTATATAGAAAGAACAATATCATCATCAATGCAGTGGAACTTAAAGGAATAATAGAAGAAAAAATTCACACATAGAGACACCAGGATTGGTCAGAGACCAGGAAAAACCCACTACGGGGAAAACCCTTTCAAATTCTTCTTCTTATTAGATTGTCATAAAATGTTCAACAAAGAGAGAGTACAATGATCCATATATTCAACCATGAAACTATCCAACAAAATCAACTAATCAACATCCAAGAGATGAAACTAATAATGAAAATAATCAAAACCCTGATTCAGAAGCTTGCGGTTAACTGTCATTGTCTGCGGTCAACTGCTGAATTCTACGGTCAATTGTGGTCAACTAAAAAACCAAACCTTAGTTTCATGATCTTGTGTTCATGTGGTTGCAACTGAAAAATGGTTGTGTTCCTATGGTTGCAACCGAAAGATGCCCGTGTCATCCCCGTGGTTGGAAAGCAAAACCCTAGATCTCACATGTGATCTTTGGACCCTGCAAATTTAGACCTATACAAATCAATATCCGCAAACCACCTCAGATATGTGTGAGCCAAACCAAATTAATATGAATGATCATGATGATGTCTAAATGAGGGTCATTTTACTTATATTTATAGCCATATGAGGGTGTCCAATTTCTCTTTTGGGCCAACCTGTCGTTTTGTGCACATGTGGGATTCAATTTGAAAATACACTTTCCCTTGTCCAAATCAAGTGCTTCAAAAGTCAAAATTGGTCCTCTAAAAAATAGGAATCTAGTCCCATGATTAAAATTTATCGCTAAGCTTCCAAATTAACAGGAAAATATACATAGAACTCTTAATAGGTAAATTTTTTAGGCTTAGCGAAGAAGAGGACCAATAGATATAGTCTTTGAATCTAATTTTGTCTTTCGATTTTTGAATTCTTTGTGTGAGTCATATTTGAGTCTTGAAACCCTCCAATACTGTTAACACTTGCATATGTTATAACCATGTCAAATTTCAATGCATAAAAGCACAAAATTAAAAAAATTCAATGTTAGCCCCATTCACAAACCCATCTGTGTAGTGTCAATTAATTGTAGGTTTTAACCCCGTACAAAAATTACCTGCATACGAATTCTAAAACACAGAAAATTGCGAGAGCATAACGCATAAAACACATATACACAAAGATTTTCCCCTAGATCCCAAAACCAGGACTACCAGCTTGATTTTTCATTATGTTCCTTTCAATGTTACAATACATATTTATACGCGTCGAAGCATCTAATAACATGGACCGAAAACCATCGCGTCCAAAACCATGGACCGAAAACCATCGCGTCCAAAACCATGTGTGAAAATCATGCACAAAATCATAGATAGGTCTGCCCAACCTAATATAAGGTCCAAAAACAAAATTTTCTGGGGTGCTACCCCAAACCCCATAGAGTGGGGTTACTTGCACCTCTCCAACCACCTGTGACCCCCCCTGATACGCAATCGACACAATGAAGGGGGGGATCCCCACCCCTTCTAACCCCCTGGTTAACTACGTGGGTTAGTAGTGGAAAGAATATAACACAACCCAACATTCTCCCACTTGTTGTTTTCTTTCCACAGGAGGCCACAAGAGAGCTTAGCCATTTATCCAACCCTACAATGCCCATTGTTTCTCTACACCAATAGAACTTCTCAGAGCTCATAGATTTTGTCAATGCATCTGCAGTATTCTTCAAAGTTTCCACCTTTACCAGCAACACCTTTTTGTCTTCTATCATATCCCTCACAAATTGATACTGAACATCAATGTGCTTTGTCTTTGAATGATATGCAAGGTTCTTTGCCAAGAAAATTGCACTTTAGCTGTCACAGTCTATCCTTATAGCTCCCTGTACTAACCCCATACTTGAACACAATCTCTGCAACCAAACTGCTTCCTTTCTTACATGAGTGGCTACCATGTATTCTGCCTCTGTAGTTGATAGTGCCACTACAGATTGTTTCTTACTCATCCAACTGACTGCACCTCCAAATAGGTTAAACAGATACCCACTTGTAGATCTTCTTTGATCCAGATCTTCAACCTATTTTGCATCAACAAAGCACAAATATCCAACACTCTGTCCAATCTTGGTCTTCCTTGGTAGGACAAACCATAATCACTAGTGCCATGCAAATTCCTGAAAACCCGCTTCACTATTGTCCAGTGCTCCTTCCCTAGTTTTGACATAAACTTTCTCAATACTCCCACTACATGTGTAATGTCTGGTATAATACAGACCATCGCATACATCAGGCTACCGACTGCATTTGCATATGGAAAACGGGACATGTTCTCTTCCTCTTCTTATGTCTTGGGACACTGTTTAGCAGATAACTTTACACCTACAGGAATAGGAACCTTCACCAGTTTACTATCCTGCATATTAAACCTCTGCAGTATTGTCTCGACATACTTCCTCTGGTTTAAGCAAAGCTTCCTCTTTTCCCAGTCTCTTTTAATTTCCATGCCCAAAATATAGTTTGCAGCACCAAGATCTTTCATGTCGAATTTGGAGGACAATTGGGTCTTCAAATCCTGGATAACTTCTTTGTCATTTCCAACCAGCAACATATCATCCACATACAAGACCAGATAAATAACACGGTCACCAACTAATTTAAAATACACACAGTGATCTGCTTTGCTTCTGTTGAAGCCAAGTCCTCATATAAATGTATCAAATTTCTGATACCACATCCTTGGTGATTGTTTTAACCCATACAAAGACTTGTTTAACTTTCATACCAGTTCTTTCTTACCCTTCATCGCAAAGCCTTCAGGTTGCTTCATGTAGATCTCCTCTTCCAGATCCCTGTGAAGAAACGTTGTCTTCACATCCATTTGTTCTACCTCAAAATCAAAAGTAGTAGCAACAGCTAAAAGTAATCTAACAGAAGTTACCTTGGCAACAGGAGAAAAAATATCATCAATATCAATTCCTGGCATCTGGGAATAACCTTTTGCTACCAACCAAGCTTTGTATTTCTCCACCTTTCCTTCTGCATTTGTCTTCTTCTTGAACACCCATTTGCTGCCAATGGCTTTCCTTCCAGCCGGCAACTCCACCAAATCCCAAGCCTCATTTTTGTGCAAAGATGCCATTTCATCAACCATGGCCTCTTTCCAGGGTCTTCCATCCTTTGAATCTACTGCTTCCTTCATATTTCTGGGATCATCATCAGTAATAGATAAAGAAAATTTTTAATAGAAAGCAGATGGACTATACCTTTCTGGTTGCCTTCTTTCTTGAACTGATCTTCTCACACCCGAAGTTTGTGGCTCTTCATCTTCTGATTCCTCCTCTGCTGTAGAGTCTGATTCTTCCTTCTTTAGTTCAAACTATATCTTCTCAGGTTCCTTTGGTTGGACTTCATGTTTAATAACATATTTCACCTCTCTGAACACCACATCTCAGCTGTAAACAACCTTCCTTGTTACTGGGTTCCAAAGCTTATAACCCTTTCGACCATCCTTATACCCAATAAAGGTGCACTTTCAAATTTACTATCCAACTTAGTTCTTTTCTCCTTTGGAACATGTACATATGCATCACATCCAAATACCTTCAGATGTGAAAGAGAGGGTTTCTTACCAGTCCATACCTCTTTTGGAGTCTTATCCTCCAATGCTGATGAAGGTGATCTATTGACCAGGTAACATGCTGTCTCCACCGCCTCTACCTAGAATTCCTGTCCTAACCCGACACCACTGAGCATGCTTCTTTCTCTTTCCATCAATGTCTTGTTCATTCTTTCTTCAACTCCATTTTTGCTGAGGTGTATATGGAGTAGTCTCCTATCATGCTACACCACACTTCTTACAGAATTCTTCAAATTCCTTACTGCAAAACTCTCCACCGTTATCTGTCCTCAGAACCTTTATCTTCTTCTCTGTCTGGTTTTCCACCAAAGCCTTAAATTCTTTAAAATTTTCAAAGACTTCAGATTTCTTCTTAAGGAAATATATCCATGTGTTCCTTGAGAAGTCATCTATAAATGATACATAGTACACAGACTTACCCAGTGATGGAACCTTCACAGGTCCAAACAAATCACTGTGCACAAGCTCTAATATCTGTTTTGCCCTCTTACCACCAGAGGGGAAAGTCACCCGATTTTGCTTCTCATATACACAATTTTCACAGAAATAAAAATCCAGAGAGCTATTACTCATACCTTCTACCATAACTTTACCATGAAGTATTCGAAGGCCCTTCTCTCCAATATGTCCAAGCCTTTGATGCCACAGCATGGTCTTCTCTCCAGAGACCACTAGTTTTTTGCTCCACTTTCAGGAACCACAGAACTGTTGCACCCATCAACAACAGTGCTACCTTGCAGCTTGTACAGAGTTCCAATCCGAACTCCCTGCATCAATACTAATGCTCCCCTAACCATCTTGCAGGTATCCTTCTCGAACACTGTTTTTACACCTGCATCATCCATCTTGCTTACAGAAATCATATTTCTGGCCAATGCAGGAATATGTAGAACACCCGAAAGTGTTCTAACCCTTCCACCTTGCAACTTCAACTTTACTTTTCCACAACCAATGATTCTATACTTCCTATCATCCCCTAAGAAGACATCACCACCATCGTATTTCTCATACTCGCAGAACCACTGTCTATGGGGAGTGAAGTGAAAGGATGCACCTAAGTCAATCAACCATGCCTCATGATCTACATGTGAACTTGAAGAAGCCAAGTACACATCCCCACCTTCATCTGAGGTGGTTTTTGCCTCTGTAGAAAGAGCATCATCAGATCCCTTTCCTTTGTCAAGAGCTTTAGATTTACAGTCCCTTTTGTAGTTCCATTCCTTTTCGCATTTCCAACACACCACCTTTACAATTTTTCCTAGAGATTTAGATCTCCCTCTAGATTTAGATCTCCCACTCGATGACTTATTTTTGTTTCTGTTATGGAACCATCCTCGTACAGACAAGGCATCACTATTTTGGCTCTCCATATTTTTCCATCTCATCTCCTCCATCAGCAAGGATGAGAATATATCATCAAACTGCAAGGTAGTTGCATTGCTACCTATTGCAATAACCAGACTATCCCACGAATCTGGTAGAGAACACAACAAATTGATTCACTTATATTCATATGAAATTTTAATATCAACAGATAATAACTGACTTACCACAGTATTAAATGCATTCAGATGCTCTGTCACCGAGTCTCCATCTTTCATCCTCAGGTTATACAGCTTTTTCCATAGGAATAGTTTATTCACCGGAGACTTAGATTGGTACAAAGTCCCTAACTTGTCCCACAAAGCCTTCGTCGGAGCTTCCCCTGATACATTCAGCAATACTGAATTTGAGACACACAATCGTATTGTGCTCTTTGCCTTTTGATCCAAATTCTTCCATTTTTCATCGGACACTCCTGTTGGTTTAGTACTTAGATCTACCGCGATCCACTGATCTTTATCCACCAACAGATCCTCCATATTGAGTTTCCACAACTCAAAACTCTGACCATTAAATTTCTCTATCTCTCTCTTTCCACTGCTCACCGTCTTCTTTCACCACCAGAATTGGTCTTGCATATCTCCCACTAAATAGGGTCTACCACAGGCCCAAGCGAAACCCGTCAACAACAAAGGCGTTCCCTTGAAGCCAAAACAACTTTGATACCAAATGTAGGTTTTAACCCCGTACAGAAATTATCGGCATACAAATTCTAAAACACAGAAAATAAATAATGTGAGAGCATAACACATAAAACACATATACATAGAGATTTTCCCCTGGATCCCAAAACCGGGACTACCAAATTGATTTTTCATTATGTTCCTTTCAATGTTACAATACATATTTATACATGCTGAAGCATCTAATACCATGGACCGAAAACCATCGCGTCCAAAACCATGTGCTAAAATCATGCACAAAATCATAGGTAGGTCCGCCCAACCCATAGAGTGGGGTTACCTGCACCCCTCAAACCCCTTGTGACCCCCCCCCCACTACGCAATCGGTGCAATGAAGGGGGGGATCCGCCCCCCTTCTAACCCCTCGGTTAACTACGTGGGCTAGTAGTGGAAAGAATATAACACAACACAACATTAATTAAAGCATAATTTCCACTGATTGCTAAATTTTAAGTGAATTTAAAATTTAGCTGGCCCCGAGAGCATCAAGAGAATCGAAATCATGACCTCTCAATAGAAAATTAAGGTTCTTTGACAACATGTACTTGGCCAATACTTGAGATAACCCTTAGGGCTAAACACATACCATGATAAGGACAATAAAAGATAAAAAATAATTTCATCTCCTTGACACTTATGTTATAATTTTGTCATTTTATTATCAAATTATTTGTGTGAGTCATATATGGGTCTCAAAATCGTCCATACCATCAACGCATGCATCTATTATAATCATGTCAAATTTCAATTCATACAAGAACAAACTAAAAAAAAATAAACATTGGCCCCAATTTCAATCCCCTTTGTGTGGGGTCAAATAATTAAGGCATAATTTCCATTGATTGGTAAATGGACAACCCCAAAAATTGTTAGACAAACCAAAGGTAAAATTGGATATGATGGTATAAGCCTTAATGTGATTCTCTTGGTTTCAAGAATAATATTCCCTATTGACCAAGGTCAACCACGTGAAGGTGGAAGCTCATATGTCCCATCCTCCCCTCCCCTCACATCACTTTTGATTCCCTAATACCCAATTTATCTACTATAAATATTTGAAAAAAAAAAAATAAGAATCAATATAGCTACAAACCAAGTAAACAAAAATTTAAGGTAAATGAAAGAGGACAAATCAAATAAAAACATATAAACAAAAACCTCATACATTTCAACATTTTGATATCATTAATATTATTCTTTATCCAAGTAAACATCTATATCATCCAATTTAGAATTGATGTTGAAAGGATTGGCCATATCAACATCATCATCAATGTCTTCATTTCCAATCATATCATCGGTAGAAACATTATCTCCTACTTTTGGTTTGACTATTCAATTTCTTCATTTGACAATACATTTTTGATATCATCTTCATCCAGAACATTGTCTCGATTAACATCTTCTTGAACTTATTCAACTTATTTGTCTAACACACGAAGTAGTTTCTCCTTTGCACCATCTTCTTCTTCAATATCATCTTCTTCTGCTACATTATACTCCATCGATCTTCCTCTTGGATCATATCTAATAACATATGACCAATCCCCTCTACTTGGAACATCCAAGTAAAATACTTGTTTGCATTGGCTTGGAAGAACATAATGATCTGGTCCTAGCTCAAATGACCTCGTATTAATCATGGTAAATCCATTATCATGTTGAGTAACAGTTCTATCATGATCACATTCATTCATCCATAACATGTACCATTTGATGCTGAGTAGAACTAATTTGAAGGATTTAAAGTCACACTCAAGTATGTCATCCAAATACCCATAATATTAATTTTCAGAGACTTGTGTATGTGTGTCGCTTCCAGAAGAAACATTAGTGACCTAGAAGACTATAGTGCCTATACAATCAAATAACTCATTTCCTAAACTTTTTGAATGAAGGGATTTCATCTTAGGACCACAAACTAGACATGAAAATTTACCCTTTATTTGAAAACCTACAAGAGATGGATTAATGTCAATTATGCGAATGGATTATTTAAAAATCATGCATGATATATTAAAATAATTTTATACTATTAAAGTGCAATATTGAAATGTTACATACCACAAAAATGTGTTAAGTCTTGAGGCTTCATGAATTGTCCATACAAGTATTCCATGGAATATATATAATGTATTATGCAACAAACAAGAGAAATAAAAATATTACATTCGAAAACTTAATGTAAACAAATACCTGGAACAATAATTGTCAACATTATGTGCTCCCTCTTTATTGACATCCAAGGAGGAAGGTTATTATTGATTAAAAAATTGGCCACATAGAGTAAATAGAATTGAGATCTCCAAATGTATTAACACCAGCAACTGCCAATGAAAGCTTAAAATTACTAGGTTCATCTTCAAAATGCAACCATTTTTCCTCAATTTCCATAAATTCATAACCATCTGTAGACATTCAAAGAACACCATGTTGGGTCCCTATAATACTGGTGATTACCCCATTACTATTGTAGTTGTACCCCTTATTAATATTGTTGTGCCCCTATTATCCCCATATTGTTATTACTGTGCCCCATAGAATCCCTCTATTGTTATTTTTGTGGCTTTATATTATTATTGTTAGGTCGGCTGGGTTATATTGTGACTCCTTAGACTCCTATATATAGAAAGGAGGTTTTGTCATTTGAATCATCCAAGAATTGTTCATTTATGTAATGTAAAGGAGGTTGCCCCCTCGAAGAGGTTGAATTTTAAAGGGTTTATCTATCTTTTCTATCTTTTTCTTGAGCTGGTTCCATAACATTTGGTATCAGAGCTTTGGATTCTAGGGTTTCGCTGCTCCAAACAGGTCATTGTGGCATTTTTGCTATAACTTTTTTTTCTGTGATGTTTCAGAAGCTAAAAAAAAACCCATTTGAGAAGACATCGCACTAAATCTCAGGTCCGAATTTTAGAGATTTTCTCACTATATTTGCGGACGTATGATCTGATGAAGTTGGTCTTTTTGCAAACTTCTGAATTACATTCCAAACAGGTGACCTGCAAAAAATCGTCATAACTTTCTCTCTGAGCATCGGATTGAAATTTTGTAAGAAGGTCACTGTGGGAGATTTCACATAACTCTTCCTTGGAGAATCCAATTTGGATCACACTAGTGGCATTGGAAAGAGGACACGGAGGGCTACTGTAGGTCGCAATTTCAGAACTGGATAATTCGATAGTACAAAGATACATCAGAGGCAATATCGAGCTCCTACCAAGTGAAAAAAGGTGTGTAGATTTTTTTAAATTTTTGCTTAAGCTTGGTTTGAAAATTTATTTTGAAGGAATTAAAAGGGCATTGTAGAGCATTATTATTGGTAACTGATGCCCCGAGGAAAGAAAATGCAAACACCTAGTAAGCAACCTGAAATCTCTAGCATGACTCATGAAGAAGAGGAAGAAATGCTACATGATATATCAAAATTACAAGACCAGGTGCAACAAATGTCACTCTAAAAAAGCTAATAGAAGCTAAGGTAAAGGGCGTGGAATCTAAGATGGATGATTTGAAGATAGATTTGAAGAGAGACATGGTAGATTTGAAGATAGATTTGACAAATTTTCTACAAGAAATACTTACTAATGGTGAAAAGGTAGTAAAGGAAACTCATGATGCGAACAAAAGAAATGTTAATCATGATTTCATAGACTCTAATGTGGGATCGAAGACCCACCATACTCCAAAAATTGATATGAGGAAGTTTGATGGCAAGGATCCCGCAACATGGATATTACAGATGGAGCAACTTTTCGATCTCAATAATGTGCAAAACACACAAAAGGTACATATTACAAATTTATATTTGGAACCAAATCAGTTTGTATGGTATCAATGGCTTTGCTCTCGTAAACAAATTATCACTTGGGCAATTTTTATGGAAGAATTGATAGCACGTTATGAGGATACAAAAAGCAACACTTTTTTTAGCCAATTGATAAGTCTCAAACAAAAGGGTTCAATAATGGAGCACATTGAGGAGTTCCAAAAATTGAACATAAGGGTAAAAAATATTCCAGTGGAGCATAGGATTGATGTGTTCATAGGGACTTTAAAGGATAATATCCAACATGATGTTCGCCTTTGGGAACCTGATTCATTAGAGAAGGCATTCAGGTTAGCAAGAAAAATGGAAAGCAAAATTATGGCAACCAGGAAGCATACCACTCACAAATATAAAGATGGAAGTGTTGTTGCCCCTAGTCTTCCACAACATATAAGGTTGACACCACAACAATTGGAAGAAAAAAGAGCAAAAGGGCTTTGTTACAGTTGTGATAGCAAATATATTAAAGGTCATAAGTGTGCTGAGAAGAAATTATTCTACATAGATTGTGAAAAGGAAGAAGAAAAGGAGCAAGAAAGGTCAAAAGAGGAGGATATACTCCAGGAACAAAGCCTAGATAAAGAAGAAATGAATCCGACCATATCTTGTAATGCATTGGCGAGAATTACCACTCCTCAAACCATCAAGATAGAAGGACAAATCAAGAAGAAAAAGGTAATAGTGTTGATTGATTCAGGAAGTACCCACAATTTTATTCATTGTAAGGTAGCAAAAGAATTGAATTGCTTCTTATATCCAGCGCCAGAGTGTCAAGTGATGGTTGCAAATGGAGGAACAACAAATTTCTCTGGAAAGTGCTATAATATAAAGCTATCCATGGGAGAATATGTATTGACTAGCCCAATGCTTTCCATTCCAATGGGAGGTGCTGATGTTGTACTAGGAGTCCAATGGCTACAATACTTGGGTACAATAGCTTTTAATTTTCAAGAAATTTTCATGAAATTTTCTATAGAAGGAAAGTGTTAGCGTTCGAATCTGCCTCAGGCTGAGGAAGGAAAAACTCGAGGCCACATCAAACCAAGCTCAGCCTCGTAGCTAGCCCTACGAGGACAGGAGAGGGCTCTCTCCGGGTCTATCTCGGCAAAAGGTTTTCAAAGGGGCTGAGATGACCTATAGTGAATGCTGATCTTAGGCTAGTAAAGAGATATGAAATGAGGTTTTAAATAAATGTTTGGGTTTTCTGGGCTGCATGGAGCAAAGAACAGCTTGAACAGAGAAATATAATCAAAAACACAGATTATCTCTTGAGGCAAGATAGGCAAGAAATTAAACATCAAGTTTGAAATAATGTGGAGTGGGTGAACTGTTTGAGAGGTTGACAAGGGCATAGAAGATGAATCCTTGTCAAACAGAAGAAAACATTTAATATGAACACTTCCCAAGGCAGAGCAGTAAACTGGATTCTTCCTTTCTCATTTAAAAGTATTCAACAGAAAATGATTATCAAATGAAATGTAAAACATTACAAGCTACATATGACACATAAGAAAAGACAAAATGCTAAATCCACACCACAAGAATCTCAGGAGTCAGAGCTGTATTTTGCCATTAAATCCCTGTCAAAAAACTGTACAATGAACTCTGTCTTTTTCCTCCACCAGCTCTCAAAATTCTCTCCTTAACCTCTTACAAATCATTTTTTAATACAATAAATAATCTCTCCTGTTTGAAAACAGATCGATCCAAAATGAGGAGCTGTTTCAACTAAAGTTAAAAATAGAAAAGAGAACAACCTTCTCCTTGAAATTCTCTAATGACTAACCAAAAGACTAAAAACTGGAGTGCAGACCCATTTGTATTACTAACTGAAGTCATAAATAGGAATACGAATCCTATTCTTCTGCTGTGATGAATATCTTCATTTCACATTAGCCTTTCGATCTCTGACTGCCACTTGTTTTTCCTTTATTTTCTAACTTATTAACAAAATGCTATTTGAATAAAAAACTAATTTTAATAAAAATAGTTTTTAAACTAAAATGATGACAACTGTGCCCGGAGAGGGTTGCATGGTTGCAATCAGTCGGACAGTTTGCTCCTCCGAAGAAACACTCTTCAACTGAGAAGAAAGCATGTCTGCATCTTCAATTTCGCAGGTAGATGCAGTGCTTGTTCTTTTACCATCATTTTCTTGAATCTGTTCTCAAAGCAACTGGTTGTTCAACTACAGGAGCAGAGTTTGGTTTCTCTTCAATTGGGTTGCGATGAGAGTCTCGAGGTTTAATAGGCCCATGAAATGGGCATACTCGCAGATCCTGCCTCTGGCAGAGTCCACCATTTCTGAGGGGTGCATTACTTGGCTGAATTTCTGGTTACTGATCTTCATAGTATGTTGCGCGGACATTGAATTCCGCAGCCCTTTCTGGAGGAATGACAACATCTGAATCTACTTTGCCCCAATGGTTCTCAACTTCCAAGCCCCTTTGGTTTGCAGGAGTAGCACTGTTTGACCCCCAAGTATCTAGATAAGAGCCCCATGGCAGGACCAGAGCTTCCTGTAAAAGCTTCTGACTCAGCGAAGCAGTCTTTGCCTTCGAGCACTCCCCAGAAGGACATATACTCTCTTGAACCTCGGGAGCTTTGTCAACTTTGTCATCTATCACGCCAGATGAAAGTTTTTCTTCGAAGCGAGCAGCTTCTATCACTCCTTCCTCCCACATTACTTCATCCTCCTGAGTATCTGCAGTTAATTTACACCCAAGTCCTTTGCATTTACCCCTTGCAGACTGTAACGTATTCCGAAGATCAATGACCTCTTTCAACATAGATTCCGAAGCGTTATTATTATTGGGCAAATCAACCTTCATGAAAACTTGCAGCCATTCCTGAATTATGGGCAAATACCTTGTGGTAAGAAGCTTGTAGAGTTCTCTCACTACATCAAATACCGCCTCGTTGTCTCTGCTCTCAACCAGTTTTTGTTCCTCATTCATGACTTCCTCACGAATACGCCTTAATTTTGCGGAAGTAGAAGAAGTATATTCGTATTCTTCAAACTGTTTGCAGGTCGTGATTGGACAGAGACTAGATTCCCTTCATGCTTTCCCTGTTGCAAGTCGATGGAGCCGATTTGATACGAAACTGGGCGCAAGACAACAATTTTCTTGGTGTTGAGACTGAGTGCGTAGCGCCCGAACCCAACGCGTAGCGCACACCTGAGTGCGTAGCGCCTGTGTATTTTTACACTGGCCAGTGAGGCCCAGTGCGTAGCGCCCACCTGAGTGCGTAGCGCACACCTCCAACGCGTAGCGCATGACTATGAATACACGGTTTCGGCCCTTGAGAAGAAAAATCTACCATCACCGGAGCTGGCTTTTCATTTAACCCAATCATCTGATCATCAATGAAAGCGACTGCAGACCCTATTGCAGTCCTGATATAGTTAAAAACTAATGCTCCATCAGCTGCACTCAAATGAGCAGCAGGAAGAGTATAAGGTTTTGTAAGAATTGATTGGTCACCTCTGGGATCATTGCATACAATTATGCCTACTCCTCCTGCCAATCGAACTGTTTCACCTTTCACAACCAGTAGATTGGCACCGCAAAGGCAAGCAACGATTTTTCCGTTAACTAAATTGATATCCCGTGTTGAAGAATCTAGCTCCGATCCATTTCTTGTTACATTGTGCTGGGCCAATGTCCTTTCCACTTTGGCAGGTCCCCTTCCATTTGGAAGGAATATCCCCCTGATCAGTGTCATGGAAGCTTTCTGATTCGGGCCATACCCCTTAACGCACAAGAACAACGGCATGAATATGAACGCCAACAACATAATCCAAGTGAATTCATCTGGTTACACACAGCTATTTTTATAGGGATCTAGTGTTGCCGGGAAACAGAGTTGTCCTTCAGTTTCATTTGCATCTGGGGCACTCACGTCCACTGATGATACCAGCGGATACTTTTGTCCCTGAGGTAATCGGAACTGGGCAACACTTTGTCCTACATATTTGTCGTCGTTTCCGAGAGTAACAATTATAGGGAAGTCTCTATCAATGGTGCTAGCTGCCACAGTTATGATCCATGGTGCCATATTTGCAACTGTCCCTTTAGCTGGACCAGAATTTCCAGCTGAACAGACAACTACCCTTCCACTCTGGACAACAGGGAAGGATCCAATGGCAATTGTGTCGTGAGAATAATCTAGAGGAATGTCACCTGGCAATTTCCTTCTCTGATTTGCTGATGATGTTCTTTCTGTTTGTGCTTTTGCAGGGATAGGAGCTGATGAAGCTGCTGCCATTTGAAGAGCTGGAGAATTTTGAAACATTTTGACAAATTACATATTCTAAAAAAAACACATTTAATGATTTCTTCTTCAAAACAGGGTTTTGAAGAAGAATCAATCTCACATTATTGACGATGACATTCCTGAAAAACTTACTGAACCTTCCTCTGGCCTGCACAAGACCAAACCCTGGACTCAAGAATTAAAATGACTCTTTAATGATTGCAAATGAAGCTTGGTAAATTTGACTGTAGCGGACTGACAAGACGGAGTCTAACATCGGCTCCAATGGCGATGGCAGCTGCTACTTTTTGGAGGTGCCAAGAACCGCAGAGCTTTGGGAGAGCAGACAGTGCCTCCATCCATTGGGCAATGGAGTCATCATTTCAACAACCAACACAGACTTTGACACATTTATGGACTGAAACTTGACTGAAATGATTGAAAAACTTGCTCAACAAAATTCACACTAAAACTATAATGAAACTCAGAACGAAATGTTGCCTTTTGGCTGCTTATTTATTTACAAAATTTACCCTACTTTGCTGTAAAAACAATAGATCAGGTAATACTGAAATGCTAGATCTACCATTCAAGTAAACCTGAGAATGATGCCGGTTGAGAATGCTTCCACTAGGACATAGATGTATTTACTGGCAGCCCTTCATGTACGTAATGAGCCTGGTCACGTAAAAGACAGTTTGATTTGTCAGTCAAACTGAAAAATATTTCCATGTACATCGCAATAGGATCACGAAAGCCAGACTCCGTTTGCTGCCCCAACTCTGCAATACATACCTCCAGCTGCACACTGTCAATGCAAACATCTGTAGGCAACTCTATTATTTCTTGTTTCGAAGGAGGAAGAGTTTCCAAGAACTTTTTAGGGTCTCGGAAATCATATGACTGGATCTGCTCATTCAAATACTGAATCTCCTTCTCAAGTTTTTCAACAATTAACTCGCAGAAACCAGTTTTAGCTTCAAGAGGGAACTTTGGAGATTTCAAACATTGAAGCAAGGCACTGAAAAAATCTTCATTAATTTCAAAATCTGCTAACTGATTTCTTACTTCTTTTATAGCTTCACACAGTGCAGGGTTTACCACATACCCTACCATTGCATAAATGGATCAGCGAGCACTGGACTGTCTAGATCGAGTTGGAGTCGCCAGGTGAATGTCTCAGCCTTCATATGTGTCTGACTGCTGTCCACCATTAGCATCAGATCTGCAACTTGATTTCATGTACTGGAGCAAGACAATCTACAAGCTGAATGTCACATCAACAGCAAACCATCTTCCCTAGTATGGTCGTCACTATGTTAGCGTTCGAATCTGCCTCAGGCTGAGGAAGGCAAAACTCGAAGCCACATCAAACCACGCTCAGCCTCGTAGCTAGCCCTACGAGGACAGGAGAGGGCTCTCTCCGGGTCTATCTTAGCAAAAGGTCTTCAAAGGGGCTGAGATGTCTCAAATTTAATACTGATTTTAGGCTAGTAAAGAGATAGGAAGGTTTGTTTTAGATTTTTGAGTTTTTTTGTTGGAGAAATGGGAAAACCAATTTTGGGTGCGGGGATTGAGGTCAGATTTTTGCAGAGATCGAGTTGGGGCGAGGTAGGCAATAGTCTTGATGCCTTTTGATTAGGTGTATGGACAGATCAGAATGACAAGGAGTTGAAGAGGGCAAAAGAGAATATGGATCCTCTTCAAACTGACGAAAACATGGAAAATCAAATAAATTTAAAGGCAGAGCATAACAATCTATGGATTATACCTTAACATTTCATTTGTTCAATTGCAGAAGATGAAAGAAGGAAAATGATACACATTAACAACTTACAATTACAGAAAGAAAGACACCATCAACACCCAAAGCCACAAGGATCCCAACAGGTGCTGCAAAATCTCTGATCTTTCCTTAGCCAAAATATGAAAAATATGTACAATAGTGTCCAAACTCTTCCCAAGAGTCCAACCTGTGCTACTAAATGAAAATTTACATATAAAGATCAAGCTAACCTCATTCCCTACCCTCTAGGGGTCGATCTCCTCCTTCTAAGAGCAGTTTCAACAAATTCTAAACACGGAGCAGGAATTTAGGTGACCAAAACAACCTGCTTCTAAAAAGAAGGAAACTGATTCATTACATTAATTGTTTGCTAATTTGTGAATGAATCATCTAGAAGAAGGTAGATAGGTTCCATGTTACCTTACATATATCAATTTACATCATGGTGGGTCAAAAATCACATCAAGGAGTAAAACTGGTGAAAACTGGCCGAATTCCTGAGCTGGAGGATGAAAACTAGACCAAAACCCCCAATGCGTAGCGCCCTGATCCCAATGCATAGCACACCTTTCAGCCTGTTTTTTGGGCACTTCCCGACATCCAAATTGAGCTCATGATAGCTCGTTGGAAAGCCCTGGATGTCTACTTTCCAACCCAAGTGGAATTTTCCAATTTGGAGCTCATTTTCCCCTCCAAAACTGCATTCTCCCAGAAGTACTTCCTGCTGTTGCAAAAGGTGGCAGCAAGGTGGTTTTCATGGTGTTTTTAGGCCTTTTGATCATCCAGAATTTGATGAAATGCCTTGGAAATAACTGAGCATGTATATTTCATCATGAAAAACCCAAAAATATAAGGTTTTTCTCCAGCAAGTGCCCCAATCAAAAGCGAGCGCGCGGGCGCGCTACCCATTGAGCGGAAAAAACTGTTTTTGAGACCAAAAATTTCAAAATGACAAAATTTTCTCCGAATTTGCTCAAATTCAGAGCGAAGACCCTCCATCATGTGTCATGCTCAGCCAACGAAGCCTCGGCCAAAACTCGAAGCGGATCTAGCCTCTTTCGCCTTTTTAGTGCTTTGCTCAACCTCCTTTGCAAAATCTTCATTTTTGCCTTGCAAACATGCATGCGAGCCCAATAATGATTCTTCATGTGACAAAGCAAGTCTTTGTCTCTATTGGCGTTCGCCAACAACTCCTCCAAATCTCGATTGACTTTCTCAAGCAAAAATTGCCGCGCAACAGGTGTCAAATCACCCGGTCTTTTACGGGCCAACCTTCGGTCTTCACGGATTCGTTGCAGCTCTATAAGTGTGTGCTCGTCCTCTAACTATTTATTGTGCTGCTCCAAGTATTTGATCCGACATTCTGCCTTCAGTAACTTCTCATTCAATCTATCAATCTCGGTCTTTTGTTTCGAGCTAGGAGAGCTCCTATCCACATCACTAAATGCAACATCAATATCATGACCACCTGAATGGCCCTCCTCGTAAATTGGCTCCTTGCCTCTGTCCTGAAACTGTACCTGTACTGAAGAAGAAGGCGAGACCCATTACACGCTATGTGGAGATAATAATCACCGTGTAGCTGCAAATAAGGCCCTGTGGCCTCGCTGATATGTCACACATGCTGGAGCGCTAACATGCTCGGTCTCAGGAATGTCAAACTGATGTGAAGGCCCTCCCTCATCATGAACTATCTCGGGAGGTTGCTGTGGCACTATGAAAAAGTCGCGAGAAATGAAATCCTCCCAAGTAATGCCCTGCTGTGCCAACTAATGAACCGCTATGATCTTGATCAGCGCATAATGATAAATACTCCTGTGCTGCTGTGCAGGGGTCTTCCTTTGTACTAATACAACCATCCTCTCTATGTTGCGAAACATGAAGTATGGAATGTTCATCAGACGTACCCTTGTAAAATGCATCAACAAACGAACATGGTACGCATAAAGACGGGAGAATCTACCCTCACAACTAAAGTACCGAATGATGAGCTTCATCAAAGGTGCAAACTGATCATTCAGGTACTGGAAAGGAAAAACTCTACTCAAGTGCCTCATATACCCAGGTTTGATGTATGGCTCATAATAGGATTTCTTTATTTGCTGATGTGTATTCCATTGCTCTCCAATATTTGGTATCCTGGTGGCCTCTGCAATAGTCTCTGGTGACAAAATGAAATTAACTCCAACAAGGTTTACATGGCCATCATGTAAATGTAGAACAAACAAGCGAGCTAATTCACGATGATGGTGAATTTGTGAAATTAGCTCACAATAGTGATAACATGACTGGTGGCGAAAGCAATCCATTGCAAGCGGGCAAGCCTGCAATTGAGCTAAAGAAGTGGGCTCTTCTCTGAGATGCTTTCCACCTTTGCCACCTCTGCGAGACCTCCGAGGCACATTACCTTCTATTGTGGAATCACTTTCATTCTCCTGCTCATAAACTGAATCTGTGTCTGACATGGCTTTGAAAACACAATGACTGCAATATATAGGAGGTCTGTAATATGTAGGATGTATGCTGTAGCTGTGGTGAAATCACAATTTCAATACATGCTCAAAAGCCAACCGAAACATCATAAGACTTATGCCATACTGGACATTATGTTTTAGTGTATTGGGCATAAAACAGTCATAAGGACAGTTTGACAAATGGACCAAAATATGAAGTGTTGTCGGCTCAAAAATTACAAATGGATATGAGGCTATGTTTCGCCAAGGGAGAGCAGAAAAACCTTCACCAATCATCCATAAACACCCTTAAGGAAGATTTTGGTGAGGCCTAGGGTTTCATTTGTTTTTTACACCCAACACATCACACCTCTCTTCAAACACACTATAAACAATATCAAATTGATTGAATCGGTCATAGAACACCTACTTGCAGATTTGGAGGCAATTAGACATGATCTGGGCACATGAATATAAACAAATTTTGTGCTGGACTGAGTGCGTAGCGCACTATCCCAGTGCGTAGCACACAGCCTGATGCGTAGTGCCCATGTATTTTTACACTGGCTGCGCTAACCCAATGCGTAGCACACTGCCTGGTGCATAGCGCACACCTCCAACGCGTAGCGCACCCTCCAACACTGTCCACAGGTATGCAACTCGCGGTTTTGGCCTTCAAACGCTTAGACACGATGTTGCTTTGGGAATTTGTGTGCAAATGAACTTGTTTTCCCTTTTTATAAGTAAACAAAATATCTCAATTGATTTAAATTTATTTTCAAAACCCACTTTGTAAGGTTTGGCACCTTTCACTTTTGGTCTTTAAATACAACATTGCTTTTTGATTTTATCATGCTTTTTTGAGGTTTGGACTGATCATTTTGTTGATTTTTGCAGGGATCTGGCATTTGGCTTTAGAGAAGATCAGAGACTTGCTCTGAAACATTTGAAATGACATAAATACAGTTATTTACAATAACAATTTTTAGTTCCAAAACAGAGTTTTGGACTAAAAATGTTTTAAAATGCTCTATGAAAAAATTATTAAATAAGAGTCTTTTGAAATCAACCTCATGGCCTGCAGGCTTGTTTCATGTATATGCAAAGGACTGACAACCCTAGACTCTAGGACACTTTTATGACAATGAATGCATGATTATGGACTTCAATGATTTTTGAGAAAATTTGTTTTTTCACTAACCCTGCAGGGACAAACATGAGGAAACACAAAACAACCAGACCCCCTCGTCAGTCAATGGCATGCCCCTAGCGGAATGCAACGAAGTGGAACAAGCGAGACACCTAAAAATGATATGCAAAAGCAAAAAGATCTCTGACGGAGGGCTGTAAGGACCGACTCTAACATTGGCTCCAATGGGGATGGTGGCTCCTTGGAGACGCCAAGAACGGCAGATCTCTGGGGAGTAGACCAGTGCTTTCATCCATTGGGCGATGGAGTCATTATTTCAACATTTAACACAAAACTTTGATACTTTTATTGACTGCAGATTTGACTGAAAACTGAATACAACTCTGACCTAAACTGACTCGATTTTGAAAACTGAAAGGACTGATATAAATGACTCGACAAATCTCAAACCAACTAACCTTCATCTCCAGAATTATAGCCTTCGCTGCGGGCCCCAGACTGAAGATGAGAGATCAGTACACACATGAAATAGAACAGAGGTAGACTGGTATATACAATGATGATGAAATGAGCAGAAAATACTTAGAAATGGTATCGCTTCAACAGCCGACCATTGACCGGCCCTCCAAAACAATCATCTCCATTCATTTCCTTGAGAAGAAAAACATTTTGACCATGATATGCCGCAATCTTATAAGGACCCTTCCATAAATTGTCAAATTTGCCGTGCTTTCCTTTATCTTCATTTCGGGCATCCCATGCGCTCTTGCAATTTAAAAGTATTTTGAAATACTTCCTCCCGTGTCTGCTGTAAATGAATCATCTGATTAATCCGCCGCTGCATGGGATCTTCCTCACTATCAGCTTCTTGAAGCAATTTGACTACCGGAATAGCAAGTGAAGTAGGAAAAACCGTGTCCGTCCCGTACACCAACTCGAAAGGAGACATGCCAATAGACTTTTTCTGACTTACCCTATCAGCCCACAGTGCATTCACTAATTTCTTGTGCCAGCTCTTTTTATTGATTTCCAGCAACTTTTTAATGATATTTACCAAGGATTTATTTGAAGATTCCGCCAACCCATTTCCTTGCGGATGGTAGGCGGCTGAATGCCCCAAGATGATATTGTACTTACAAAAAAATTCAACCATTCTCTTTGACTTGAATGTCGCTGCATTATCTGTGATTAGCTTACGAGGACATCCAAAACGTGACAGTATATTATTTTCAAGAAAAGAAATAATTACCGCATCTGTGGCCTGTCGGGTGGGAATTGCTTCGATCCATTTGGTGAAGTAGTCCGTAGCTGTTAATATCCATCTATGCTGTCCTGATGATGCCGGATGAATTTCCCCTATGAAATCCAAACCCCACTGCTGAAATGGTGCGCTGACTTCAGTTGGTTTGAGAGGCAATGGCTGTAGTTTCTGCTTTCCTTGAAAAATTTGGCATTCGTGACAATTCTTAACAGCCTTATACACATCTGAAAATAACGAAGGCCAATAAAAACCTGCCCTTAGAATCTTGTTCACTGTAGTTTTCCAAAACAGATGGCCCCCGCAATCACCTCTATGAAAATCCTCCACGACTCTTTTGGCTTCCTCCTCTACCAAACAATTCAGCAATATTCCACCAGGGTCTTTCCAATATAATGCAGAATTAAGGATGCAAAATTTGGCAGCTTTCAATTTCAATGTTCTACTCTTATTTTTAGGCATCTCGGGAGGTGAAGACAAATTTTGAAGTACGTATATAATATCAACATACCAAGGAGAAGAAACAAAGATATCAGATACCTGATTTGCCAGACTCTCCTCATCTTCATCGGACATAGCAACAATCAAATTTATATCTAGAACATGCAGATTTGTTTTAGCCATCAATTTGGCAAGTCCTTGACCTTTGATCAGCTTGGTTGGTTTAATCTCCACATCATACTCTAACAACGCAGCAATCCACTTACCTCGCCTTCCTTCTGGATCTGCCTGTACCAAAACATCTTTTACCGCTGCGTTAGGAACATATGCTATAATGTGGGAATGCAATATATACACACGGAAATCCTTCAAGGCCTTTACAAGCGCAAGTGCTTGTTTTTCAATGATATTGTATTTCAATGCTCCGTCTCTTATAATACGACTGAAAAAGGTAATAGGCTTCTCAACTCCATCCCTTTTTTGCATTAGTAGAGCTGCCAAAGTGTGCTTAGAAGCAAATGAAAACAAAATGAAGTCCTGTGTGTAATCCAGACTAATTAAAGTAGGGGCTGAAGAAAGAGCTAACTTTACCAAATTGAATGATTTCACCGCCTCTTCTGTCCACTTTAACTGACTGTCCTTTTTTAGCATGTTCATGATTTCTCTAAGATGCTCGGCAAGATTTGGAATGAAACGACGCAGAAAATTCAGTTTGCCATTAAATGACTGTATTTCTTTCTTGTTCCGGGGCTGTTCAATCTGCTGGATGGCCTCAACACGTGCAGGGTCCACACGAATGCCATCTTTTGATATGATGTGGCCAAGGAGCTTGCCTTCATCCATGGAGAAAAGGCTCTTTTTTGGATTCAGCGAAATGCCATATTTGCTGCACTTTTGGAAAACAATTTTCAAATGATATAAATGCTCCTCATCAGAATTTGAAAACACGGTTAAATCATCAAGATAAACAACCAAAAATACATCTTTCTCGTTGGCGAAAGCCATATCCATCGCACGCTGAAAAGTGGCACCTGCATTTTTCAAACCAAACGGCATCTTTGCATAATGAAACGTTCCCCATGGAGTGGTGAACACAGTCTTGTCACGATCATCTTCATGCACTAAAATCTGGTTGTATCCTGAATAGCCATTGAGTAGTGACATCCTTGATGCTCCAACTACTCGCTGCAATATATGGTCCATTTTGGGCAAAGGATAATTGTCTTTTAAGGACACCTTATTCAAATTTCTGAAGTCAATACATAAACGGATCTCACCGGTTTTCTTTCTTACGGGTACCAAATTTGATATCCAATCGGAAAATCTGATAGGCACAATGATTCCTGACTTATACAACCTGTTCACTTCTTTTTCTATCAATGGCAGCAGCTTAGGATTGATTCTCCTCAACTTTTGACGGAAAGGCTTCTGATTTGGTTTTATAGGGATAGTATGCTGAATGATATTAGTGTCATATGTTTTCAGATCTGAGTAATCCCATGCAAAAACTTTAGAAAATGAAGACAACAATCTGACATACTCTTCCTTTACCTTTGGTGACAATGACTTTGATAGCTTTACCATCTTGGGATTCTCAGCTGTCCCAATGTTTACCTCCTCAACACCTTTTTCAGTCGGTCTCAATGTCGGTTTGCGGGCCACATCGTCTTGGTCAAACAGCTCCTCCAAAGGAATCAATCCCTTAGGAATAATGTTATCTTTAAGTTGCAGCACATCCATTTGATTTACTTGTATATCAACATTACCATCATCATGTTCCGTATCTATGGAGGTATCTTTAAACTTACCCTTATTCTGTAGAAAATCATTAATCTCTTCATCATCCTGAAAGACTTGCCAACATCGCTGATTATCCGGAACTGTGGGGCGGTGTTTCACATGAATCTCGAATTTGTTGCTGGAATTCATTGGAATTTTTAAATTACTTGCTGCCTTAGCCAGTGCATCAGCAACACCATTTTGTATGCGAGGCACACACGTCAATGTATGATCAGAAAAGAGTTTCAAAATATCTAAAACTGCATTTCGATATGCTCTCATGCGAGGATGCTTGGCTTGAAACTCACCTTTCACCTGCTTTATCACCAACTCTGAATCACCATATACTGCAATTCTTTTTGCCTTCAGCTTTCGAAGAATCTTAAGGCTGGCGATGAGAGCCTCATATTCCGCTTCATTATTAGAACAATCAAATGCTAATTTGTAGGAACATACTCTCACCTTGCTTGGAACCTTATCTTGAGCGGAAAATGGACTTCGAATCCACACACCAATTCCAGCACCATCACTACCTATGGTGCCATCAAAATCCATGGTCCAAAGACCATCTTCATCCTCCTCCAAGTGCTGAAATTGTGTTAGCTCTGTTTTTCCTGTTTGTTGCCTATTATCTTCAGCTGTTTGCTCCCTAATAGCTTGCTTTTCACTTCTTTCTTTCTACAGAAATTCTCTAAAATTCTCAGTGATTTCTAGTATATCTTCTGCCTGAACTAATTGACTATCTATCTCATTAAAACTATCAGCAAACAAAACAAACGACTCCAAAGCTGTATGTACATAATTTACAGGATGATTGATTGGTTTTTCTTTGCTTGTTATCATGTATTTCATCTTCTGCTCTCGATATAGCTTTCTCATTTGACCGAAGACTAGAATTGTAGCATAAGAAAAATCTAACTGTAGTGTACCTTTCAACTTAGCCCCCCAAGATATTGAAAGAAGCATACCAAAATGCGGAGGAATGTCCGCCACAACCACATCCATCAAGACATTCTTTGCTGGAATTTGATCTAAGCTTACCACCAAATCCTTGATCAATCCGATACACTTTACACGGCTGGAATCAAATGAATACAAATCATGGTATTTTCTTGTAATGTCTAATCCCAACTTTTCCATGATTGCTTTTGGCATCAAATTGTGCGAAGCACCCGAGTCAAACATAGCATTGTGTAAAACATATTCATGCAACCTCAAACTGATATAAAAGGGAGGAACATCACTTTCAGGAGACTCACCATCTAAAGCAGGCCCAAAAATCAATTCCGGTTGATCGTCTTCAACATTTACCGTGTCAAACATTGGATCAAAATTCAGAATTTTGGAGACTTGACCTCGGTAGCTGCTGTTCTTCATAATTTCGGTCAAAGGAATAGATACTTTCAGTTTTGAAATTTCATTCTCCAAACTAAATGCCGAAACCTTTTCACCCTCTTTGACCAGAACTTCTCTTTTTTCAGCTTTATCCCTCATTGTGTTTGGTGGCTGATTTACCTTGTCTGCTGATGATGATTTACTAGCTGCGGGATCAATTATCTCTTTTCCTTTCTTCTGTGGTACAGCTGAATCATTTTTTGCTGAAATCTCTTTCTTTTTCTGAATGGGGTTTATGGGCACATCTCGATTTCTTAATGAGTATTGCTTCTGTTGGGCAGACAAAGCATTCAGGTATCCTCTTTGGTACTCCTCCGATTCTTCTTCAAGTGCTGCATCATTTGATAGAATATAATCCTCATCTTGGTGTGTGGTGGAGCTTTCTACAAATTCTTCCTCTACCGTAATATAGGTAGGCAGATCATCAGGAGTAAAGAAATGATTTTCCTCCCCTACAGTATCACCATCATCATCAGATTCTTGACCAACAAAATTTTGTTGAAGAGGAGTCTTTACCTGCTGCTGAGCTACCTGCTCTTGTGTTCTTTGTTCACGCTGCTTAATTCTGAATTGTGGCTGCTGCTGACCACGGAAATTAGGATTGCGGATCTGCGGTTCCGGTTTGTCAAGAGTGAGCTTCTCGACCATCCTCTCTACCTTGCGAAGTATCTGATCTGATGTAGAAGCTTCTTCTTTGATGGTCACTCGCTTTTCAGCTTTCATCCTAGCTCTTTTATCATTCAAATTCGCTTCAACACTAACAGCAATTTTTTGCATATCTTCCAAGGTAGGTGGATCTCTGTCCCGTAATGAATAAGCCATCTCCAGATCAAAACCATCCAGGAATTTAAGAAGAGCTGATTTTCTAGATGGTCTTAAATCATCCGGAATAGCATTATAAACTGTATTAAATCTAATAATGTAGTCTTGGACAGACTCACCATGATTGCGTTTGATATTGTTATACTCGGCATTGATCTGAAGTGGATCTTTTCTGATTTCCCAACGATCTAGAAACTGTCTATGAAGTTCAGCCAATGTAGGTACACTTCTAGCTCCCAAGCCTCTGAACCATTTCCTTACCTCTCCTCCGAATGTTTGCACAAACAATCGCATAGTTACATCCTCCTCATCAATCTCATGTAAATCACAAAAATCTGCCATTCTGTCTATGTGTTGCTGAGCGGAAACACTTTGAGGAGTGCCATCAAATATAGGAATCTTACTCTGATAATCCGCGGGCATATCATGCAAATCTTGAGGAAGAGCGAGAGGAGCAAACCGAGCAGCCATTGCTCTAGGCGGATTTGGTCTGGGAGTTGTTGGTGGAGTAGATGTAACTGAAGTATGAGGAGTATGAGGAGGTGTATGCGGAGGAGAAGCGATGTGAGATGAGGAAGGAGAATTCACTGTGGACTGTTGATATGTGATTATAGGTTGCAGGGGAATAGTGGGAATGAAAGGCGGTTCGGTGGGATTTTTCGAAGCGGAAGCCGTGACAGCAGATCCAATATTCGCAGATGCAGCTTCTAGGAAATCAGCAAGATTTGCAGCCTGAATGTCACTCTGAAGGTGCCTCAAGATAAAATTTTCAATTAATTTATTATGTTTTTCAACTTTAAGAGCTGCAGCAAAGTCAGGATTTGGAACGAGAGAATCAAGTGCACTTTCGGATTCAGTTTTAAACAGCGACAATTCAAATTTCTCGTCAAAGTCAAGTTCTTCAAGATACTTAAAAATTGCAGGACAAGAATGAGACTTAAACAAAGGGATTATGGAACTTTCTCGTCGGTGTATTCTCGCAATCAGATTTGGATTCTCATATACCGGAGGTGGATCTGGATCAGGATTTAATCTCGTGTATCTTCTAGAAGCCAGTGTGGAATTGTTCTGAACAATCAAAGGGACACAACAAATTTCAGCCTATCAATTTGCTAGACTCAACCATCCAAGGTCTAGAACAAATAAGTGTACTGGGGTAAATTGCAAATGAAGTGCTACATTCACAAGCTCACCGGAGATCGACTGAAGCAGCGTTTATCTACTTTCGCTTATGCATAGCAAAAGCGTTTCGAAGGCTACCTGGCATGACTTCAGACTCCGTCTAAGACTCATGAAACAAACACATCATCTAGCAAACAATAACAATTTTTTCCCCAGTATGGTCGCCACTATGTTTTGAAAAATGCAAGTGCCACTTTTCAGCGTGCGATGGATATGGCTTTTGCCAACGAGAAAGATGTATTTTTGGTTGTTTATCTTGATGATTTAAGCGTGTTTTCAAATTCTGAGGAGCATTTATATCATTTGAAAATTGTTTTGCAAAAGTGCAGCAAATATGGCATTTCGCTGAATCCAAAAAAGAGCCTTTTCGCCATGGATGAAGGCAAGCTCCTTGGCCACATCATATCCAAAGACGGCATTCGTGTGGACCCTGCACGTGTTGAGGCCATCCAGCAGATTGAACAGCCCCGGAACAAGAAAGAAATACAATCATTTAATGGCAAACTGAATTTTCTGCGTCGTTTCATTCCAAATCTTGCCAAGCATCTTAGAGAAATCACAAACATGCTGAAAAAGGACAGTCAGTTAAAGTGGACAGAAGAGGCGGTGAAATCATTCAATTTGGTAAAGTTAGCTCTTTCTTCAACCCCTACTTTAATTAGTCCAGATTACACACAGGACTTCATTTTGTTTTCATTTTCTTCTGAGCACACTTTGGCAGCTGTACTAATGCAAAAAAGGGATGGAGTTGAGAAGCCTATTGCCTTTTTCAGTCGTATTATAAGGGACGGAGCATTGAAATACAATATCATTGAAAAACAAGCACTTGCGCTTGTAAAGGCCTTGAAGGATTTCCGTGTGTATATATTGCATTCCCACATTATAGCATATGTTCCTAACGCAGCGGTAAAAGATGTTTTGGTACAGGCAGATCCAGAAGGAAGGTGGGGTAAGTGGATTGCTGCGTTGTTAGAGTATGATGTGGAGATTAAACCAACCAAGCTGATCAAAGGTCAAGGACTCACCAAATTGATGGCTAAAACAAATCTGCATGTTCTAGATATAAATTTGATTGCTGCTATGTCCGATGAAGATGAGGAGAGTCTGGCAAATCAGGTATCTGATATCTTTGTTTCTTCTCCTTGGTATGCTGATATTATATACGTACTTCAAAATTTGTCTTCACCTCCCGGGATGCCTAAAAATAAGAGTAGAACATTGAAATTGAAAGCTGCCAAATTTTGCATCCTTAATTCTGCATTATATTGGAAAGACCCTGGTGGAATATTGCTGAATTGTTTGGTAGAGGAGGAAGCCAAAAGAGTCGTGGAGGATTTTCATAGAGGTGACTGCGGGGGCCATCTGTTTTGGAAAACTACAGCGAACAAGATTCTAAGGGCAGGTTTTTATTGGCCTTCGTTATTTTCAGATGTGTATAAGGCTGTTAAGAATTGTCACGAATGCCAAATTTTTCAAGGAAAGCAGAAACTACAGCCATTGCCTCTCAAACCAACTGAAGTCAGTGCACCATTTCAGCAGTGGGGTTTGGATTTCATAGGGGAAATTCATCCAGCATCATCAGGACAGCATAAATGGATATTAATAGCTACGAACTACTTCACCAAATGGATCAAAGCAATTCCCACCCAACAGGCCACGGATGCTGTAATTATTTCTTTTCTTGAAAACAATACACTGTCACGTTTTGGATGTCCTCGTAAGCTAATCACAGATAACGCAGTGGCATTCAAGTCAAAGAGAATGGTTGAATTTTGTTGTAAGTACAATATCAGCTTGGGGCATTCAGCCGCCTACCATCCGCAAGGAAATGGGTTGGCGGAATCTTCAAATAAATCCTTGGTAAATATCATTAAAAAGTTGTTGGAAATCAATAAAAAGAGCTGGCACAAGAAATTAATGAATGCACTGTGGGCTGATAGGGTAAGTCAGAAAAAGTCTATTGGCATGTCTCCTTTCGAGTTGGTGTACGGGACGGACACAATTTTTCCTACTTCACTTGCTATTCTGGTAGTCAAATTGCTTCAAGAAGTTGATAGTGAGGAAGATCCCATGCAGCGGCGGATTAATTAGATGATTCATTTACAGCAGACACGGGAGGAAGTATTTCAAAATACTTTTAAATTGCAGGAGCGCATAAAGAAGATTTATGATAGGAAGGCAAAAATAGATAAGTTTCAGCTGGATGAGGTGGTTTTGAAATGGGATGCCCGAAATGAAGATAAAGGAAAGCACGACAAATTTGACAATTTATGGAAGGGTCCTTATAAGATTGCAGCATATCATGGTCAAAACGCTTTTCTTCTCAAGGAAATGAATGGAGATGATTGTTTTGGAGGGCCGGTCAATGGTCGGCTGTTGAAGCGATACCATTTCTGAGTATTTTCTGCTCATTTCATCATCATTGTATATACCGTTTTACTTCTGTTCTATTGCATGTGTGTACTGATCTCTCATCTTCAGTCTGGGGCCCGCAGCGAAGGCTATAATTCTGGAGATGAAGGTTAGTTGGTTTGAGATTTGTCGAGTCATTTATATCAGTCCTTTCAGTTTTCAAAATCGAGTCAGTTTAGGTCAGAGTTGTATTCAGTTTTCAGTCAAATTTGCAGTCAATAAAAGTATCAAAGTTTTGTGTTAAATGTTGAAATAATGACTCCATCGCCTAATGGATAAAGCACTGGTCTACTCCCCAGAGATCTGCTGTTCTTGGCGTCTCCAAGGAGCCACCATCCCCATTGGAGCCAATGTTAGATTCAGTCCTTACAGCCCTCCGTCAGAGATATTTTTCCTTTTGCATATCATTTTTAGGTGTCTCGCTTGTTCCACTTCGATGCATTCCGCTAGGGGCATGCCATTGACTGACGAGGGGTCTGGTTGTTTTGTGTTTGCTCATGTTTGTCCCTGCAGGGTTAGTGAAAAAACAAATTTTCTCAAAACATTGAAGTCCATAATCATGCATTCATTGTCTTAAAAGTGTCCTAGAGTCTAGGGTTGTCAGTCCTTTGCATATACATGAAACAAGCCTGCAGGCCATGAGGTTGATTTCAAAAGACTCTTATTTAATAATTTTTTCATAGAGCATTTTAAAACATTTTTAGTCCAAAACTCTGTTTTGGAACTAAAAATTGTTATTGTAAATAACTGTATTTATGTCATTTCAAAGGTTTCAGAGCAAGTCTCTGATCTTCTCCAAAGCCAAATGCCAGATCCCTGCAAAAATCAACAAAATGATCAGTCCAAACCTCAGAAAAGCATGAGAAAATCAAAAAACAATGTTGTATTTAAAGACCAAAAGTGAAAGGTGCCAAACCTTACAAAGTGGGTTTTGAAAATCAATTTAAATCAAATGAGATATTTTGTTTACTTATAAAAAGGGAAAACAAGTTCATTTGCACACAAATTCCCAAAGCAACATCGTGTCTAAGCGTTTGAAGGCCAAAACCACGAGTTGCATACCTGTGGACAGTGTTGGAGGGTGCGCTACGCGTTGGAGGTGTGCGCTACGCACCGGGCAGTGCGCTACGCATTGGGTTAGCGCGGCCAGTGTAAAAATACACGGGCGCTACGCATCAGGCTGTGCGCTACGCACTGGGATAGTGCGCTACGCACTTAGTCCAGCACAAAATTTGTTTATATTCATGCACCCAGATCGTGTCTAATTGCCTCCAAATCTACAAGTAGGTGTTCTATGACCGATTCAATCAATTTGATATTATTTATAGTGTGTTTGAAGAGAGGTGTGATATGTTGGGTGTAAAAAACAAATGAAACCCTAGGCCAACAAATGAAACCGTAGGCCTCACCAAAATCTTCCTTAAGGGTGTTTATGGATGATTGGTGAAGGTTTTTATGCTCTCCCTTGGCGAAACATAGCCTCATATCCATTTGTAAGTTTTGAGCCAACAACACTTCATATTTTGGTCCATTTTTCAAACTGTCCTTATGACTGTTTTATGCCCAATACACTAAAACAGAATGTCTATTTTGGCATAAGTCTTATGATGTTTCAGTTGGCTTTTGAGCATGTATTGAAATTGTGATTTCACCACAGCTACAACATACATCCTACATATTGCAGACCTCCTATATATTGCAGTCATTGTGTTTTCAAAGCCATGTCAGACACAGATTCAGTTTATGAGCAGGAGAATGACAGTGATTCCACAACAGAGGGTAATGTGCCTCGGAGGTCTCGCAGAGGTGGCAAAGGTGGAAAGCATCTCAGAGAAGAGCCCACTTCTTTAGCTCAATTGCAGGCTTGCCCGCTTGCAATGGATTGCTTTCGCCACTAGTCATGTTATCACTATTGTGAGCTAATTTCACAAATTCACCATCATCGTGAATTAGCTCGCTTGTTTGTTCTACATTTACATGATGGCCATGTAAACCTTGCTGGAGTTAATTTCATTCTGTCACCAGAGACTATTGCAGAGGCCACCGGGATACCAAATATTGGAGAGCAATGGAATAAACGTCAGCAACTAGAGAAATCCTATTATGAGCCATACATCAAACCTGGGTATATGAGGCACTTGAGTAGAGTTTTTCCTTTCCAGTACCTGAATGATCAGTTTGCACCTTTGATGAAGCTCATCATTCGGTACTTCAGTTGTGAGGGTAGATTCTCCCGTCTTTATGCGTACCATGTCCATTTGTTGATGCATTTTACAAGGGTACGTCTGATGAACATTCCATACTTCATGTTTCGCAACATAGAGAGGATGGTTGTATTAGTACAAAGGAAGACCCCTGCACAGCAACACAGGAGTATTTATCATTATGCGCTGATCAAGATCATAGTGGTTCATCAGTTGGCACAGCAGGGCATTACTTGGGAGGATTTCATTTCTCACGACTTTTTCACAGTGCCACAGCCACCTCCCGAGATAGTTCATGATGAGGGAGGGCCTTCACATCAGTTTGACATTCCTGAGACCGAGCATGTCAGCGCTCTAGCATGTGTGACATATCAGCGAGGCCACAGGGCCTTATTTGCAGCTACACGGCGAGTATTATCTCCACATAGTGTGTAAGGGGTCTCACCTTCTTCTTCAGTATAGGTACAGGTTCAGGACAGAGGCAAGGAGCCAATTTATGAGGAGGGCCATTCAGGTGGTCATGATATTGATGTTGCATTGAGTGATGTGGATAGGAGCTCTCCTAGCTCGAAACAAAAGACCGAGATTGATAGATTGAATGAGAAGTTACTGAAGGCAGAATGTCGGATCAAATACTTGGAGCAGTGCAATAAACAGTTAGAGGACGAGCACACACTTATAGAGCTGCAACGAATCCGTGAAGACCGAAGGTTGGCCCGTAAAAGACCGGGTGATTTGACACCTGTTGCGCGGCAATTTTTGCTTGAGAAAGTCAATCGACATTTGGAGGAGTTGTTGGCGAAGGCCAATAGAGACAAAGACTTGCTTCGTCACATGAAGAATCATTATTGGGCTCGCATGCATGTTTGCAAGGCAAAAATGAAGATTTTGCAAAGGAGGTTGAGCAAAGCACTAAAAAGGCGAAAGAGGCTAGATCCGCTTCGAGTTTTGGCCGAGGCTTCGCTGGCTGAGCATGACACATGATGGAGGGTCTTCGCTCCGAATTTGAGCAAATTCGGAGAAAATTTTGTCATTTTGAAATTTTTGGTCTCAAAAACAGTTTTTTCCGCTCAATGGGTAGCGCGCCCGCGCGCTCGCTTTTGATTGGGGCACTTGCTGGAAGAAAATATTATATTTTTGGGTTTGTCATGATGAAATATACATGCTCAGTTATTTCCAAGGCATTTCATCAAATTCTGGATGATCAAAAGGCCTAAAAACACCATGAAAACCACCTTGCTGCCACCTTTTGCAACAGCAGGAAGTACTTCTGGGAGAATGCAGTTTTGGAGGGGTAAATGAGCTCCAAATTGGAAAATCACACTTGGGTTGGAAAGTAGACATCTAAGGCTTTCCAACGAGCTATCATGAGCTCAATTTGGATGTCGGTAAGTGCCCCAAAAACAGGATGAAAGGTGCGCTACGCAATGGGATCAGGGCGCTACGCATTGGGGTTTTTGGTCCAGTTTTCATCCTCCAGCTCAGGAATTCGGCCAGTTTTCACCAGTTTTACTCCTTGATGTGATTTTTGACCCACCATGATGTAAATTGATGTATGTAAGGTAACATGGCACCTATCTACCTTCTTCTAGATGATTCATTCACAAATTAGCAAACAATTAATGTAATGAATCAGTTTCCTTATTTTTAGAAGCAGGTTGTTTTGGTCACCTAGATTCCTGCTCCATCTTTAGAATTTTTTGAAACTACTCTTAGAAGGAGGAGCTCGACCCCTAGAGGGTAGGGAATTAGGTTATCTTGATCTATATATGTAAATTTTCATTCAGTAGCACAGGTTGGACTCTTGGGAAGATTTTGGACACTATTGTACATATTTTTCATATTTTGGCTAAGGAAAGATCAGAGATTTTGCAGCACCTATTGGATCCTTGTGGCTTTGGGTATTGATGGTGTGTTTCTTTCTGTAATTTTAAGTTGTTAATGTGTATCATTTTTCTTCTTTCATCTTCTGCAATTGAACAAATGAAATGTTAAGGTAGAATCCATAGATTGTTATGCTCTGCCTTTAAGTTTATTTGATTTTCCATGTTTTCGTCAGTTTGAAGAGGATCCATATTCTCTTTTTCCCTCTTCAACTCCTTGTCATTCTGATCTGTCCATACACCTGATCAAAAGGCATCAAGACTATTTCCTACCTCGCCCCAACTCGATCTCTGCAAAAATCTAACCTCAATCCCCGCACCCAAAATTGGTTTTCCCATTTCTCCAACAAAAAACTCAAAAATCTAAAACAAACCTACCTATCTCTTTACTAGCCTAAAATCAGTATTAAATTTGAGTCATCTCAGCCCCTTTGAAGACCTTTTGCTGAGAGAGACCCGGAGAGAGCCCTCTCCTGTCCTCGTAGGGCTAGCTACGAGGCTGAGCGTGGTTTGATGTGGCTTCGAGTTTTTCCTTCCTCAGCCTCAGGCAGATTCGAATGCTAACAGAAAGGAAGTTGAATTAAAGGGTATTGTAGGGAAACCGGGAAAGATAATCAGCTCTAACGATATGACAAAGCTTCTAAAAAAGGAACAAAGAGGTGTAATTGCACAATTATGTTTGCTAGATGTTTCCACATTGGAATCACCTATTTCTCCAGATCTCCAAAAAGTATTGGACAATCATTCCAAGGTATTTGAGACTCCCAAAGGTCTCCCACCTATTCGTGATCATTATCATGCTATTCATCTGATTCCAGGAAGTGTTCCTCCAAACATCAGGCCGTACAAATATCCCTATGCCCAAAAGAGTGAAATTGAACATATGGTTGCAGAAATGATAGAGGCTGGTATAATTCAACCAAGTCAAAGTTCTTTCTCTGCTCCAGTAGTATTGGTGCACAAGAAGGATGGATCATGGCGCATGTGTCCAGATTATAGGGAGCTCAACAAGCTCACTATTAAAGATAAGTTTCCCATTCCTGTCATTGATGAATTACTGGATGAATTGCATGGATCAATTTACTTCACCAAGTTGGATCTTCATTCAGGATATCATCAAATCAGAATGAAGACTGAAGACATTCCGAAAACAACATTTAGAACTCATGAGGGTCATTATGAATTTTTGGTCATGCCTTTTGGCCTTACCAATGCACCTTCAACATTTCAAGGTTTGATGAATTCAATTTTCAAACCATTCCTTAGAAAATTTGTGTTAGTATTTTTGATGATATACTAATCTACAACAAGTCTTAGAAGGATCATGTTGAACATGTTGACAGGGTGCTACAATTATTGGAGGAGAAACAATTATATGCAAAAAGATCCAAATGTTTCTTCGGAGAACAAGAGGTGGAATATCTGGGTCATATTGTATCTCATGAAGGAGTTAAGGTAGACCCTAGCAAAATTAAAGCCATTAAGGAATGGAAAATCCCCACATCCATAAAGCATCTGCGAGGATTTCTTGGGTTGACAGGGTATTATCGCAAGTTTGTTAAGAATTATGGGAGAATAGCAGCACCTCTAACAACATTATTGAAGAAAGATGCATTTTCATGGACTCCAGAAGCAACAAAGGCCTTCGAACATCTTAAAGAGGCAATGTGCCAAGCACCGGTCTTAGCTACACCTGACTTCACAAAAACCTTTATTGTGGAATGTGATGCTTCAGGAAATGGAATTGGTGTTGTTTTAATGCAAGATGAAAGACCCATTGCTTTTGAAAGTCGTCCAATCAAGGGAAAGTTTTTACACAAAGCTATTTATGAGAAGGAAATGTTGGAAATACTCCATGCACTTAAGAAATGGTGACCCTACCTAATGGGAAGACACTTCAAGGTAAAAACGGATCATGATAGCCTTAAATACATTTTAGAACAAAGATTATCCTCTGAAGAGCAACAAAATTGGGTCACAAAGATGTTGGGTTATGACTTTGAATCATCTACAAAAAAGGGAAGAAAAATGTGGTGGCAGATGCACTCTCAAGAAAGGATGAGGATGTGGAAGCATTGTTGTGCGCCATTTATATTATCCAACCAGATTGGATAAACGAAGCAAGGGAGGAATGGAAGAATGACAAAGAAGTGTGGGCACTTATTCGAAAGTTACAACAAGATTCCAGTACGTCTGATACATTTAGCTGGAAAAATGATTTGTTATGGTACAAAGATTGCTTATACCTCTGTAAGAATTCCAAGCTAAAACAAAGTATTCTTATTGAATTGCACACTTCTCCCTTAGGAGGGCACTCAGGATTTTTAAAAGCTTACCACAGGGTTAAGAAGGAATTTTTTTGGGATGGCCTTAAATCATATATTCAAAAGTTTGTGGCGGAATGTTTGTTTTGCCAACAAAATAAAGTTGAAACAATTAAGACACCAGGTCTATTACAACCTTTATCCATTCCAAGCCAATGTTGGGAGGAGGTTTCAATGGATTTTATCACAGGTTTACCCAAGTCTGAGGGAAAGAGTATCATCATGGTGGTAGTTGACAGACTTACTAAGTATGCACACTTTTGTGCATTATCACATCCATTTAAAGCCAGTACAGTTTCTACTGCATTTATGGAAACAATTCAAAAGCTACATGGAAACCCAAAGATTATTGTAAGTGACAGAGATCCCATTTTCACTGGAAATTTTTGGACAGAATTATTTTCTTTTCTTGGTACTCAATTAGCTCATAGCTCATCTTATTATCCTCAATCTGATGGGAAAACTGAGATAGTAAACAAATGTTTGGAAGGATATCTTCGTTGCTTTGTATCTGATAAACAGACACAATGGGTCAAATGGTTGCCTCTGGCTGAATGGTGGTATAACACTTCCTTCCATACAACAAAAAAAATGACCCCATTTATGGCACTTTATGGGTATCATCCACCATCCATCACATCATATTTAAGAGAAAATTGTAAGGTTCAAGCAGTGGAACATCACATTGAACATCAACAACAAGTCCTACAACTCTTAAAGGATACCCTCGTGTTGGCACAGAATAGAATGAAACAACAGGTAGATCAACATTGCAGCGAAAGAAGTTTTGATGTAGGTGATTGGGTGTTCCTATGGCTACAACCATATAAGAAAATGTCCCTCAAGCAAGCTAAGAAGGATAATAAATTATCACCAAAGTATTATGGTCCGTACAAGGTGTCGCAAATATTGGTACTACGGCATACAAATTGGAGCTTCCTGCAGCTTCTCGATTGCACCCATTTTTCCATGTTTCATGTTTAAAGAAGGTTATAGGCGACAAGCTCCCAGTTCAAACAATACTGCCAAAACTTGATGAGGAAAGAAAAATTATATTGGAACCGTAAGCAGTCACAGAAACAAGAACTCGACAGCTACGAAATCGGTCAATTTTGGAGTATCTTATCAAGTGGAAGAACATATCCGCTGAAGATTCCACATTGGAGGATAAGAATTTATACAGAAGCATCCAGAACTACTCAAGCATTGAGGACAACACTTTTTTGAAGGAGAGGGGCATGTTGGGTCCCTATAATACTAGTGATTACCCCATTACTATTGTAGTTGTACCCCTTATTAATATTGTTGTGCCCCTATTGTCCCCATATTGTTATTACTGTGCCCCATAGAATCCCTCTATTGTTATTTTTGTGGCTTTATATTATTATTGTTAGGTCAAATGGGTTATATTGTGACTCCTTAGACTCCTATATATAGAAAGGAGGTTTTGTCATTTGAATCATCCAAGAATTGTTCATTTATTTAATGTAAAGGAGGTTGCCCCCTCGAAGAGGCTGAATTTTAAGGCATTGATCTATCTTTTCTATCTTTTTCTTGAGCTAGTTTCATAACACACCATCTCCACTTCTGTTTTGTGTAAGGTAACCCATAAATTTTGCTATGTTTTCACACCCGAAAAGTTTCTACAAACATGGAATTATGTGAATATGATGAAGAACCTTTTGAGGCACCATTTTTGTTATTTGATCGGTTCAATATCTACTTCTCTGACATTATGGGTAATTTTGCTTATGCATGTTTTCCATAATGTATAATATGATCATTAGGACATGTATCTATATCTTTATACTCCATTCAAATTTATTTCATAAAGGCATATAAATCTCGGTATGTGTGAGGTAAAATATTTGATGATGGTAATAAAATTTCACCTAACAATCTACAACAAAAAAAATCACTAGTTACTCTAAATAATATTAATCATAAATGTTATATTCTAATTTTTCACATTAATTAACACAAGATAGGGGAAAAAATCAACCTTTGTGTACAATATGTGATGAAACATATTACATACCTTAGGATATATTCCATACAAGTGTTTTATAAACCATTCAAAACCTTTAAGTTCACCAACAATAATCTATTAGAGAGATGATTTGCTCTTGAACCTTCATTAAGCAGTGTCACTACCTTTTCTAGCAGAGGTTCATCAGTAATACCTTCATTTTCCTCATCCTAATCATTGAATGGTTGAGTGAACAAATCTTGGATGAATTCATTTGTCTCATCATATTGAACTATGTTTTTATTGTCATCTTCTTCCATAGGATCATAAACTTGATCTTCAATATTTTATCCATGTTCCTTAGCTTGTACAACATCATTGCTACTACTACTTGGTGCATTCAGACACCAACTATTGTTAATTTTTCTTAGGGCTATATTTTTCTTTTCTTTGATAATTGCATTTCATCATTTACATGTTAAATTCACCCCACAACATCATATCATTATTCATATTTACAACATTATTCAACAACATTTGCAATTATATAGAAAGAACAACATTATCATCAATGTAGTAGAACATAAAAGAACAATAGAATAAAAGCATTCACACATAGAGACACCAGGATTGGTTGGAGACCAGGGAAAAACCCATTATGGGGAAAACCCATTCAAATTCCTCTTCTTAATAAATTCTCAATGAATGATTCGACAAAAACGAGTTCAATGATCCATATCTTCAACCATAATTCTATCCAGAAAAATCAACTAAAAAAATCCATGAGTTGAACCCAAAAATGCTAATAATCAAAACCCTAATTCAGAAGCCCGTAATGAATTTTCACTATCTGTGGTTAACTGTAGAACTCTATGGTCAATTGTAAACTTCAAACCTTGGGTCCCAACCACACGCAGAGAGTGATGTGTGTGTGGTTGAAACCCTCCAACTACATGCATCAGCCTGTGTTCCTGCGATTGTGACTAAAAATTTCCCGTGTCATGCCTGCGGCTGGAAACCAAAACCCTAAACACACGTGTGAGATTCGAACCCTGCAATCTCATACCTGTATGAAAAAATATCTGCGACCTAGCCTCATACCTGTGTGAGTCAAACCCAAAGAAAGAAGAATGATCATAATGATGATGACCTCTAAATGAGGGTCACTTGACTTATATTTATTGCCATCCATGTGTGTCTAATTTCTATTTTGGGTCAATCTAACCTTTTGTGCTCATATGGGATTTAATTAAAAAATACGCTTTCCATTGACCAAATTGAGTGCTTCAATAGTCAAAATTGGTCCTCTCAAAAAGAGGAATCACGTCCCATGATTAAAATTTGTCACTAAGATTCCAAATTAACACTCCCTCTCATCTAGTGAGAAAATATAACTACATTATGTAGTCATTGCAATTATCATGTCATCAAATCATATCCAATCTCAAGTAACTCATCATCAAATGTCATCATTGTTCATCACAGTTCATCTCTGCTTATCCCTCCATATATCATGATTGTCTATGCTCATATGCTAAAAATTCTTAAATCTAAAAGAAGAAGGACCTGTTGGACACTCTCATCTCATATTTATGACAGTGGGGAAGGTCCTATGGGACACTCTCACCCCAAGTCATCTCATCGAGTAATAGGTGAGATCAAAATTACCAAGCAATGATCACAACCATCGCATTGTGCAACCAATGGGCGAGATACCACTTTTTATATGAGGTAAGGATCACAACCATCCTATTGCTTGTTTATATTCCCAACAATTATGCTCAATAGTCATGTGGTAGAACACCTACATCTAATCAACTTGGTCTATACACATCCAAGCACTCTCTCAACCCATTGGCTAGACGGGGAGTGGTATTCCCAACAAGCCCATATTATGGGTATGATGCCAAATGAGGTATAATTTTCATATACCTAGATAGGGGAGCAACATCTCTGACCCTATGGGTAATAGATAGAGGTGATACACTATTGTCTACATATCCCTCAACCCCATAAGCCCTCCATATTAATTCCTCACCCTGGGAGCTCAGATAGTGGGGGAGATTCAGATTAGTGTTATCGATCAGTCTTTCTCTTTGTAGATCAGAAACATATCAACATGCTCATATCTAGTACCAAATTAGACAACTTGTTTAATCATCATGTCTCAATAGAAGCAATCTTTTGTTCATGCAGGATATCAAATCAAATATTGTACTAGAAAAAATACATATAACAAAAAGGATACCTTATTCATCCTCCCTCTCACGGAGGCGAAAACCATAAGCCTAATCTTGTTTTGTACAACAACACTGGCTTAATATATGAAGATATCTCAGTCCCAACTATATACATGATTCTCTGCTAATCGAATCCCACCCTTTGTTATCCCAATATATCACTGTCACATCCAAAACCTGCTAAAAAATAACTTTCCAAATATTTCTTTCAACCTGCCTCACAACTAGCCATGCTAGCAACATTGTACTCAACCTCAACCATGCTTAACACTATAGACTTTTCATCCAAAATATCATGGAAAATCTCATACTAAGGAAACACCCTGATGTGCTCATCTCATCAATAACAATCCCAAATAGCATCAGTGCATCCATGCAGTCATATATCATAGGAAGAATATTTCAGACCAAAAAATTGATCATCCCATGCAAATATCTCGAAGTGAGTTTGGTGGTAACCCAATGTGTATGAAGTGGCTCAATCATTAATTGACTCAAATTCTATGCAAAGCATATATAAATAATATGTGTGTGTGTGTGTGTGTGTGTGTGTGTATCAATGCTTCAATGAACTATTGGTTACCAAGTTATGTTCAACAATATCTCTTCATAACTTGTTGAAATTCAATTAGAGTTTCAAAGGATTTTCATTTCCACTTTCAAAAAAAAATTCAATAACTTCATGATATATATTATTATTTTCCAAACTTTATAAAGATTCATCATGCCATGATTCTTCATTTCAAACTTCAGAGGCCAAATCCCTCTTACTTTGACCATCAAAGGCTCATTACTAGTCAAGAATAGACCATCAACATATAAAACCAAAATCAAAGCCATACCTTGGACTAATTTTGAAGTAGAGGTCTGGATTGAGACTTCTTCTAGGCTTCACCAGGTAACTATCAATACAGACATACCAGGATCAAGAATCTTGCTTCAAATCATATAATGTTATTTGCAAACAATATACTAATCTTACACAAATCAATATTATGCAATTAAATCAGCTAAATAAGCTTATCAAGCCTTAGATTCCAGATCAAATCTATTATCAAAGTCATAAAGTTTTTTACAAATATCACTATAACAAACTCTTTAAACTAGGTGTCAAGTAGAGCTCACATTAAAATACCAAGTTACAACCTTATCTATTGTCATGTCAACAATTGTTATTTACCAAGAAATATCAAGCCAAGCTTTATCAATCCATCCTCATGATCATAATATAAATAAACTTTGTTACTAGATGCAAATGCATACATTCATTGTGAGATCACTGCATATTGAATCACAACTATTTACACTTCAACCAATGTGCCAATACCAATGTTAATCACTGAAAGTCAGTAGTGACTAATATTGTCGTGTCACATCAAGGTAAATCATTAGTTATCAAGTCAAAACATATTTATGAACTATCAAGCATCATGTCAAAATTTCAATATTTCTCATTTATATTAAACCAATAATCCAAATCTTGTTAGGTTCTTGTAATGCCATCATATATTGTCACATACTAGCTCAAATGATAAAATAAAGGAAAACAACATATTGACATGCATATTTCAATCCCCTACAAACATAAGATTAACCAAGGAATTCTATAATAAGTCAAACATTATGTGGATCTTAAACACTTCCTGAATCATAGAACTTTCCAACATTTGCTTCAAGTCTGTAGGATTTTCATACACCCAATGAATTCCTAATTTTATGCATAACGTTTTGAATTTTGTGTCCTACAGGCACAAACACACCCATAAGCCTTTTTACATGTGGTTGGAAGGCATATAACCACGCTCTTAAGCCTTCTTCCGTGCGGTTAGGGCTTAGATTAGGAGAAACCTTCTTTGCTCAAAACAAAAATTACTACCGACTTATAACAACATTAGATATTTGTCTATTCATGTCCAAAAATCTTAGTTCAACAATAAATGATCTTATATACATTTAATGCAAATGATAATAGGTGTAGGGATCTTATGGAGAGTTTATCCTTCTGAATGGGAAGCCACTCTAGTCATCATCATTCAAAACATCAACATGTCTATCATAGTACTATCGTGCATTAACAAAACTGTTAAATCATGAAATCAAACTATATCAGGTTATAAAACATGTATTTATCACAGTCATAACATGTTAGCATAAGCTACTTCATCGTCACATATGAACATGATATCAAAATTTCATCAAGGGCTAGAGTCATATGATTCAGTCAGTTGGTAGGTGTATCATCATACTTCAAATATTATAATCACTACATTTCTTTATCATATTACTCAACCATCAAGTCAGGGAATCCATATTTATCACATTGTCCAATTTACTAATATTATCAAAACCTAAGCAATGTAAACAATAAAATCATGAATATCAATCTTATTGTTATAATTTTACCATCATGGTTATCATGCTTATCACAAAAGTTAACAATATTATCAAGCCACCATATATAAAAAATCAATGTATCTAACTGGATTTATAAAACCAGGAAATCCATCATGTCTAAAATCTAAGATATTTTTCAAACATCAAGTACACCAATATATCATATGTACTAGAGATCAGACTTACTTTCATATGCATTATTCATTCATGAAGGTGATATTCCCATCATGTGTTAGGGCTTATTTTTCCATCCAATATTGTAGCTAAAACAATATACTATACATACATTATGACATTCAAATACCTTTTTACTTTGTATCACTTACTTGTCATGTGAAACTATAGCTCTTCTCTTCCTACACTAGCCATATTTTCTTGCACCTCATATGGTCCTCTAGAAGGATCCACTTATCACATCTCATCAGGAGGTTATAAGTATCCAAATACTCAAATATACATGCAGGAAGTATAATCCACGATCAAATCAATAAATCTTAAACAAAAGTAAAGACATGAAGAAGTAACATAAATATGAAAGGTACTTATCTTCAATGAGAGGTGATCATCTCCCTCTTGAACCATCCTTCAAGAGTCATTGTTGTCCATTTTCCATATGAAATTATTTCCTTTATTATATTTCAACCAAATTCATTAACAACTAGGCCTGATTGAGACTACTCCATATAGGACTACATCAAAACTGTTACAACTACTTGACCTTCACTTTAATCATGCTAGCAAAAACCCTTCCAAATTCTTCTTCTTATTAGATTGTCATTGAATGATTCATAAAAAGTGAGTACAATGATCCATATCTTCAACCATAATCCTATCCAACAAAATCAAGTAAAACATGTCCATGAGATGAACCTAACAATGCTAATAATGAAAACCCTGATTCAGAAGCCTTTGGTCAACTGTCACTTTGCACGGTCTACTGCTAAACTCTGCGGTCAATTGAAGAAATCTACGGTCAACTATAAAATTCAAACACTAGGTCCCAACCGCACACAAAGAGTTATTTGTGTGCGGTTGAAACCCTCCAACTACACCATGAGCCTGCATGCCTGTAGTTGTGACCGAAAACTACTCGTGTCATGCCTAGGACTGGAAACCAAAGCCCTAAACACATGTGCAAACTTCGGACCCTGCAATCGCAAACCTATATGAACCAATCTCCAGGACCCAACCTCAGACCTGTGCAAGCCAAACCCAAAGAAAGAAGAATGATCATAATGATGATGATTTCCGAATGAGGGTCACTTGACTTGTACTTATAGCCATCCATGAGTGTCCAATTTCTCTTTTGGGCCGACTTGACCTTTTGTGCACATGTGGGCTTTAATTCAACAATACACTTTCCCTTGACCAAATTGAGTGCTTCAATAGTCAAAATTGGTCCTCTCGAAAATAGGAATCTTGTCCCATGGTTTGAATATGTCACTAAGATGCCAAATTAACAACTATGGGGCCAACTTAAACTTATAATTACAAACAAACATGCAAAATTAGTCCGCATAAGAAATATTATAACAATATAAAATTTTACAAATACGATTAATATAAACACAATAAATAATGAATATATAGTTTATTAAGGGACAAATGATTCCCTCAATTTCAATTCAATGTTTCCATGTTTCCTACAATGTCTTTTAGATATTTCTTTTAAAACTCTTATGTGACATAAGCCTTCACATTTAATGGAAGGGAAATAACATCTCCCATCATCCCCTTGATTTTTCCCCCCGCTAATGTTTGTTGACATTCTTCCCCACAAAAAAATTATTTAATGATTATGTTATAAAAATGAGTGGTGTACTATAACTATTATATTTTGTAATGCAATATATACATACATACATACATACATACATACATACATACATACATACATACATACATATATATATATATATATATATATATATATATATATATATATATATATATATATATATATATATATTTGTTTTTCACTCGACAAGAATGTATAACCTTGTAGAGTTGTTGTAATTATAATGAAAATGTCATAACGTCTCTTAAAAGAAACACATTTATAAATTTATGTATTGTTGGAATTCTGATGATAGTTTGACCAAGTCAAAGTTGACTAGTAAAAGAGTTACCCATCATTCCATTAATAGCTCAACGGATAGAAGTGAATGGTAAAAATGGGATTTATATCCATATTGTGATAAATGTGGGATACCATCATGCTTACGATGATATGGAGAATATCATTTTAATTACAAAAGTGTGGAGAAATTTTGTCGATGAAATTAGGATGATTAAAAAATAAATAAATAAATTGACATTAGTTCTTATAATTTTCGATGGTACGACAAATTTTAGCCATACTGTCCTACTATTTCATTGAAATTTATTACTATATGTAGCAATGTGAAGGGTCAAGGTGTGATTATAAAAATAAGAGGGAGGAGTAATCAACAGGTTTTTCTTCTTGATTCTTAGGCTTCTAATTTTTCTCTCTTCTATTACTTTCCCATACATTTCTCTCTCTCTCACATTCAAAAATTCATTTTGGCAAGAGAAATGGTGTTAGAACCTAGAGAGGTTCAACCCTTGTAACTAGTTAAGAGTTGTAATTTACAATGTATATGACAAAGATTGAGTTTTTCATGTGTGTGAAATAGAGTGGCCTTCACTTTTGGTGTTAAATATGGTATGAAAACTATGTGCTAAATACCCGATTTTAGTTTTACCTCAAGGCATCACGATCTGACATGGGGGTGGCCGATTGTGAGAAACATTGTCACACAATTGAGCCTAAGATGGGGTGAAACATGACTCATTCTACTTCAGTTCCAATATTTTATGGTTACAATGGATTTATTTTTATTTATGTGTTATTGATATGAATGATTTGGTGATGTACTAGGAATTATTGTTGTTGTTATATTATTTTATTGATGAGCATTGTGTTGGTTATGATAATAAAGTATGGAGCAGTGGGTTTGAATTCACTTAGATGTGTAACTTAAATGAATTGGGATGCATGGGAAATGCATGGTAATATTGGGTAATTGCATGTCTTCCATGTCAATTTCATGATTTCCTTGTTAACTACATGTTTCATTTTCTTTAATTCCCTCTACAGGATATAAGTGATTTTCATGGAGTTTAACGATGGAAGTCCAAAATGTGATTTATGGGGTAAACAAATCATTTTGGTATTTTCTATATAACGTTTTTTAGGATTTTGCATAGGATAAATGTAGTTTATAGAGAGGGGTAACGAATTTGATAATTGGGTTCAATTTTAATATCTTGGTTCGTTATTTTTTCTTATATATGATTTGAGGAATTTAAACTTCATAAACACTTCTTCAAAAAGTCATCTTGGAATTTTCACTATAACTTTTCTTCTAGGTGTATTCAGAAGTTGAAACTTGGACCATCCTTAAGGTAAATTCCAAGGAAATTCATTTATATATTCTTGATCTTAATTTGTTATAACTATGGAGTTATCCTCTAAGAAAATCGAGCTTTTTGAATGCTCTTGAAATAAGGTTAGTTTGGAATTTTCACTATATATTTTATTCTGGGTGGTTTTAGAGGCTAGAACTTAGACCATACTTAGGGGAAATCTTGAGGAAATTCTTAAAAATATTTTAGATCTTGTTTTCTATGTCCTAAGGAATTTGGGTCTCCTAAATGCTCCTAAAATAAGATCTTAAAACAAGTTAGCTTGGCATTCTTGCCATAAATTTCTTTCAAATAGGTTCCAAATTGTGAAACTTTGGAGGAGATAAGGAAAATATCTCAAGCTACCTATGGTATAAATTTCAGATTTTGGTCCACTATAATTTCTGAGATATACTTTGTAGAAGATTGGGGTTTCAGAGAAATAAATAGTGCACACAAAAAATTTGATGAAATGCCCCAACAAAATGTGGTTTTGTGGATGGTGATTAGACAATGTATAAGAACTATTTGATAAAATTCATTAAAGAAAATGGGATGCCACATAGCCGTAATGAAGGATTAGGGGGGTGGGTATGCTACAAAGTAGTTTTAGAGCCGATTGTTAACCTTGTGAAGAAGAAAAATAGTCGATCCCCTGTATCATTAATCAAGCATTAAGGAACTGAGTATGTTACAAAATTCCTGGAGAAATACAAAGATTATTGCAAATACAAATAAGGTAGGGAGTAAGTCTTCAAAATGACACTAAATAAAGATGAGAGTCTTGAGTATTATTTTTAAATATTCAACTATAATTTATATGGAGCAAGGTAGGAAAATTTGGCTCTCGAGACACTACATGTATTGTTATTGAGAGGGATCCAACATGATTGTGTTGAACTTCTCAACCTGATGGGTGGAGGAGATGTCTCTCAACAATCCTATGATGTCATCATTGAGCTATGTTGAACATATTTAAGGGGTACTTCAAAAACTGCTATATAACCTAGAGATATATTGGCAAGAGTTGGAAAGACTGCTAGGAATTGGGTTACAAGAGCATAAATTGGGAATATGTTAGAAGAATTTAAAACTTATGTACTCAGTTCATTAAGCTCCTTATTACCCACCAAAATGGGTAGCCCCATAGGAGAAATTTTTTTCTCCTCCCTTGGATAGCTAACAACCCTACACATTTTCTCATTAATGAAAATATGCCAGTTTCTTCACCATATGCGCCAACCATAGATCTCTCACCATTCGACATTTATCTTGGATTAAGGTGGACTACCATTCAATAAGTACTCTCATAATTTTGTAATCGAGTGATTCTACTTAATGTTTTGGGAATTTAGTATGGATAAATGGGTGATCTAGATGATTTACCAATATTGAATGTAAATTTATGATCTGAACTTAAACAAGAATGTAACAGATTACTGAAATAACCATAAATATAGAGATGCAGCAGAAATAACACTTCATTTCATTAATATCAAATACTGAAATATGCTTACAAATAAAAGAGAAACAAGACTAGCTCGGGCGATGGTAGCTTATCTATGAGAAGCGATGTGGCAGATACATGCCTCTGAACTGTGTTATAATGAGGCTCAAAGGCCTATTTATTATTGATAAACAATGGAAAACCATAAACATCAAAAAACCTAACTGTAGGAGATGAAGCGCCAAAACTATGGGCCCTGTTTGTGTAAATTGGTGAATCAATTTCTCGAGGTTGTAACTTTGGCATATGATCTTTGTTTGACGTGCACAATACCTCATTAGAAATATCTATCTGAGAACTACAATTTCTTACTACCAACATTGGTAAATAACCCTTGTTGGCCCTGATTTTCCCAAAATACGTCATTTGGGGCTTCAAAACGGCTCCGAAAGTTCAAGGCCTGAAAAACTGCCAAAAATATTAAATTGTGCTCCAATTTAGGAAACTGAAAAATTGAAAGAGATTGTGGTGGGGGTCCAAGTGGAATAGACAGGTGGCCACCAACATCCACATGAATCAATTTATTCTCTCACCTTACCAGGGGGGTTAATTTTTATCCCTAGTCTAATGGGACCTCCCCTAAGGCCTTAGGGTTATAAGAGGGGAACTACTTGGAAGATTTGGATTAAAATAGCATTTCCATTATCCCTTAAAATACTTCAAACTTTTCATGTAACATTATTACCCTTTAATATCATCTCCATTTTTTTGCTTACTATTCATTGGTTCATTGAGTTTTGGCACTCTTTTATCCACATCCTTGAGTAGGGTTGGAAAAAATTTCCCTAGAGGTTGAAGAAATTAAAATAATGGAAAAAAATAAGATGAAAAAAATAAAAGAAAAATAGAAGTTAAAATGAAAATATGGGTAGAACTTTAGTTAGCATGTGGGAAAAATCCTAACATGAGCTCTACCCTCCTCATTAGTCATCACCCAATTCCTGAGCACTTAATGCTCCATCTATCAAAAGTAACCCTTGCATGTCCCAACCTCGATGAGTTATAAAACTTACTCACCTTAAGGGGTAAAATAAATTTTATATCATAAAGAGTAGGCTTTGATCCTTGGGCTATGCACCAAATAAAAAACATTATAAAAAAAAGTAAAATGTATGCTAGAGGGGTGGAATAAGCAAGTAGAGAAGGGTAAGTCATGCCTCCATGATTTCCCCCTCCATTACATCTATACACTTAGGATGTGGACTCCCATTAGCCGGTCCCCTCACCATGGAACTTGGTCATGAATTCCTTCCCCTCCATTTCCACTTACTTGCACCTATTGTTATTTACGGGAATCCTGTGATATGCATCAATCACCATGATGTCAACAAACTCTATGGAAGTCATGCCCACTTAGAATCAAATTAACTTCTTGGTTTCATAGTGACATAAAAAAAATTTGGTTGGGGGGATTCGACGAGTGCCCAATTTGGCATCCTTTTAGCATCTTTATAATACCTTTTTGTGCATATTTTTCCCATTTTCATCTCATCAAAACACCTTTTTCCATAAAGATGCATTTTTGGTCAAGATACAGTTATCTTTTTATATGCCATTTTATGCTCATTCTTATGCATTTATGGAGATACTTACCTTTATATGCTAACCAATGGTATTTAGAAAGTAGAATTGCACAGGTACCTTCAGAGAGGAGTAGAACCTAGGTGCTACAACTCACTACTTGAATATATGTTTTGCAACTACCTATTGTTGGTTGTTGCAACTCACTGCTCTAACACAAAAGCTACAACTTTTAGGTGCTACAACTTCGAGTACTGCAACTTTGAAGTGCTTCCACTCATCTTGCAAATCCTTGTTGCTACAATTCGCATAACACCATTACTGCAACTCAATCTAGAACAATTACTACAATTCTCATGTAGATGACCATTTGGAAAGGGTGCTTCAAGTCTGAAAAAGATGGTACAACGTATTAGCTAAACCACATAGTTGTCATAAACTTATTTCCCAAAGTAGTCAACTGATCAATCTACTAATGAAGAAAGTTACAAATGAAACTTTTCACTCAAATTTCTCTATAGATCAGCTAGCTCTGATACCATGTAGAAATTCTACAAATTCTATACAAATCTCACTCTATGACCTATGTAGAAAATATGACTGTAGATTAACCCAATAATGAAATATACCAAAAAAAAATACTATAATCTACTTCTACTATCAATTTGCTTTGCAGAAGCTTAAAGATTGAGCAAGATCGATCTGAACACATATAACTAGAAGAAGAAGAATCAGTGCACATGAAACACATGAAAATACTGAGGGGAAAGCCTCAGCTAAAAACCCCACTATATGTATTATCACACAAGGTGGAAATACATCAGAATTATACAAAGCCTTATCTCTCACAGCTAGCCAGCTCTCAATACAATCCTCCTGGATGCTCACAGGCAAACTTGGCTTCTCACAAGCCTTCCTCTCTACCCTCCAAGCTCCTATTTTCTTGCGCAGTTCCTCTAGGATAATCTCCTTCACCCAGTGGAACACTACTCTCACACACTGCTCTAACACACTGTTAGAACTGTGAAATCCTCAGGAACCTTCCTTGACTACATGCATGCGTTTACTTTATATGAAAACACATGCAACTGATAGTACATTATCCTTGAAATTTAGCTCAACTGGGTCTTTCTCAGAATAGACATGCATGAGTTTCTGATGAGGGAATCTTTAGTTATCTGGAGTACACTGGTTGAGTGGATGCATGCATCAACTGACTGATAACTCACAATTAGTTCCTCAAACAGTTTGGAACTAATTTAACTGGACTTAACTTAGTAAACTGAGCTAAATAATTACAACTCAAATACAACTCAATCTTATCTCCTTAATTAAGGGATACTCTCCTTAATTTAAGGGATAATTGTTGCATGACTTCATAAAGACTTCTAACTTGAATTTATCCAACTAATCAATCCATAATGAATTACTTAATTATTTCCATGCAACAGGTGAGACTAAATTCGAATTTAATTCACAATTTTAATTCAAGGACAAATTAAATTGGAATATTCTAAATTCTATTTTTATCATTTCTTGTTGCTATTTTCAACACTCCCTATCAATAAGAAATGAATTCAACTCGATCTCAATCGTGAACCTTTGGAATGTTATGCATGAAACACTTCTCTCTAGTGTTGTTGCTTCAACAACTCTAGAAAAAAAAAAAAACATCCAACCTGAATCAATATGATGCATCTGTCATCAAAGTCTTTGATTGCTATTTCCTCTGTCAACTGAAAACTTTGCACTTCGGATGACTCTGCCTTTTTGCACTGTTGTCAATCCTTCTATGCACTCTTCAATATCTGACTTCTCTAGCCTCTATCACTTTTATCTCTAACTGCATCAATCCCACTAATTCCTCCCACTACTATGTACTTTGTGCTCCCATATCAAGGTATGATCCATGAGATAAAACCTCTCAATGGACCCTTCCCAATTTCGGCCTTCTTGGGACTATCACTTCACATCGCCCCACCTCACACCTGGAGGTATGGCTACAAGTGATCCCTCTACCCACTTCTCCAATTGTGGCTCCTCCACAATTGTCTGAGACTTCTTCTAGGACTGCATGTTGAGAGGTAATTTAATCTCCCTCTCAACCACCAAGTCTCTAACATTTGTCTTGCTCCTCAAGGCTTTGCATGCATCTTGAACCTCAAGAGCATATAGGTTCTTGACTCACGAATTGATCTGTTTTACCTTTCTTGTGGTGATGTGTCTGTATTATCATACAAGGTGGAAATACATCAGAATTATACAAAGCCTTAGCTCTCACAGCTAGCCAGCTCTTAGTACAATCCTCCTGGATGCTCACAGGAAAACCTGGCTTCTCACATGCCTTCCTCTCTACCCTCCAAGCTCCTATTTCCTTGTGTAGTTCCTCTCGGATGATCTCCTTCACCCAGTGGAACACTACTCTCACACACTACTCTAACACACTATCAGAACTGCGCAATCCTCAAGGAACCTTCCTTGACTACATGCATGAGTTTCCTTTATAGGAAATACATGCAACTGATAGTACACTATCCTTGACATTTAGCTCAACTGGGTCTTTCTCAGAATAGACATGCATGATTTTCTGATGAGGGAATCTTCAATCATTTGGAGTACACTGGTTGAGTGCATGCATGCATCAACTGACTGATAACTCACAATTAGTTCTTCAAACAATTTGAACTAATTTAACTCGACTTAACTTAGTAAACTGAGCTAACTAATTACAACTTAAATATAACTCAATCTTATCTCCTTAATTAAGGGATAATCTCCTTAATTTAAGGGATAACTGTTGCATGACTTCATAAAGACTTATAACTTGAATTTCTGCAACTAATTAATCCATAATGAATTAATTAATTACTTCCAAGCAACTGGTGAGACTAAATTCGAATTTAATTCACAATTTTAATTCAAGGACAAATTAAAATTGGAATATTCTTGATTCTATTTTTATCATTTCTTGTTGCTAGTTTCAACACTCCCTCTCAACAAGAAAGGAATTCAACTCGATCCTGATCATGAACCTTTGGAATGTTATGCATGCAACACTTCTCTCTAGTGTTGTTACTCCAACAACTCCAGAAACAAAACAAAAAAAAACATCCAACCTGAATCAGTATGATGCATCTGTCATCAAAGTCTCTGACTACTATTGCCTCTGTCAACTGAAAACTTTGCGCTTCGGCTGACTCTACCTTTCTGCATTGTTGTCAATCTTTCTCTGCATTCTTTAGTATCTGACTGCTCTAGCCTCTCTCACTTTGATCTCTGACTGCATCAATCCCACTGATTCCTCCCGCTACTATGTACTTTGGGCTCCCGTAGCAAGGTATGATCCTTGAGATAAAACCTCTCAATGGACCTTGCCCAATTTCAGCCTTCTTGGGACTATCACTTCACATCGCCCCACCTCACACCTGGAGGTATGGCCAAATGTGATCCCTCTGCCCACTTCTCCAATTGTGGCTCCTCCACAATTGTCTGAGACTTCTTCTAGGACTGCATGTTGAGAGGTAATTTACTCTCCCTCTCAACCACCAAGTCTCTAACATTTTCCTTGCTCTTCAAGGCTTTACATGCATCTTGAACCTCAAGAGCATATAGGTTTTTGACTCATGAACTGATCTGTTTTACCTGTCTCGTGGTGATGTGTCTGTATTATCATACAGGGTGTAAATACATTAGAATTATACGAAGCCTTAGCTCTCACAACTAGCCAGATCTCAGTATAATCCTCCTGGATGCTCACAGGAAAACTTGGCTTCTCACAAGCCTTCCTCTCTACCCTCCAAGCTCCTATTTCCTTGCGCAGTTCCTCTGGGATGATCTCCTTCACCCAGTGGAACACTGCTCTCACACACTACTCTAACACACTGTCAGAACTGCGCAATCCTCAAGGAACCTTACCTTGACTGCATGCATGAGTTTCCTTTATAGGAAAACACATGCAACTGATAGTACATTGTCCTTGACATTTAGCTCAATTGGGCCTTTCTCATAATAGACATGCATGAGTTTCTGATGAGGGAATCTTTAGTTATCTGGAGTACACTGGTTGAGTGCATGCATGCATCAACTGACTGATAACTCACAATTAGTTCCTCAAACAGTTTGGAACTAATTTAACTGGACTTAACTCAGTAAACTGAGCTAACTAATTACAACTCAAATATAACTCAATCTTATCTCCTTAATTAAGGGATAATCTCCTTAATTTAAGGGATCACTGTTGCATGAATTCATAAAGACTTATAACTTGAATTTATTCAACTAATTAATCCATAATGAATTAATTAATTATTTCCAAGCAGCTGGTGAGACTAAATTCGAATTTAATTCACAATTTTAATTCAAGGACAAATTAAAATTGGAATATTTTGGATTCTATTTTTATCATTTCTTGTTTCTATTTTCAACACTCCCTCTCAACAAGAAAGGAATTCAACTCGATCCCAATCATGAACCTTTGGAATGTTATGCATGAAACACTTCTCTCGAGTGTTGTTGCTCCATCAACTCCAGAAACAAAACAAGAAAACATCCAACCTGAATCAGTATGATGCATCTGTCATCAAAGTCTTTGACTGGTATTGCCTCTGTCAACTAAAAACTTTGTGCTTTGACTGACTCTGCCTTTTTGCACTATTGTCAATCATTCTCTACACTCTTCAGTATCTGACTGCTCTAGCCTCTGTCACTTTGATCTCTGACTGCATCAATCCCACTGATTCCTCTTGCTACTATGTACTTTGGGCTCCCGTAGCAAGGTATGATCCTTGAGATAAAACCTCTCAATGGACCCGGCCCAATTTTAGCCTTCTTGGGACTATCACTTCACATCGCCCCACCTCCAGTGATCCCTCTGCCCACTTCACCAATTGTGGCTCCTCCAGAATTGTCTGAGACTTCTTCTGCGACTGCATGTTGAGAGGTAATTTACTCTCCCTCTCAACCACCAAGTCTCTAACATTTGCCTTGCTCCTCAACGTTTTGCATGCATATTGAACCTCAAGAGCATATAGGTTCTTGACTCATGAACCAATCTGTTTTACCTATCTCGTGGTGATGTGTCTATATTATCATACAAGGTGGAAATACAATAGAATTATACAAAGCCTTAGCTCTCACAGCTAGCCAGCTCTCAGTACAATCCTCCTGGATGCTCAGAGGCAAACTTGGCTTCTCGCAAGCCTTCCTCTCTACCCTCCAAGCTCCTATTTCCTTGCGCAGTTCCTATGGGATGATCTCCTTCACCCAGTGGAACACTGCTCTCACACACTACTCTAACACACTGTCAGAACTACGCAATCCTCAAGGAACCTTCCTCGACTACATGTATGAGTTTCCTTTATAGGAAAACACATGCAACTGATAGTACACTTTCCTTGACATTTAGCTCAATTGGTTCTTTCTCAGAATAGACATGCATGAGTTTCTGATGAGGGAATCTTCAGTTATCTGGAGTACACTGGTTGAGTGCATGCATGCATCAACTGACTGATAACTCACAATTATTTCCTCAAATAATTTGGAACTAATTTTACTGGATTTAACTCAGTAAAATGATATAACTAATTACAACTCAAATATAACTCAATATTATCTCCTTAATTAAGGGATAATCTCCTTAATTTAAGGGATAACTGTTGCATGACTTCATAAAGACTTCTAACTTGAATTTCTCCAACTAATTAATCCATAATGAATTAATTAATTATTTTCAAGCAGCTGGTGAGACTAAATTCCAATTTAATTCACAATTTTAATTCAAGGACAAATTAAAATTGGAATATTCTGGATTCTATTTTTATCACTTCTTGTTGCTATTTTCAACACTCCCTCTCAACAAGAAAGGAATTCAACTCGATCCTGATCGTGAACCTTTGGAATGTTATGCATGCAAAATTTCTCTCTAGTGTTGTTGCTCCAACAACTCTAGAAACAAAAAAAAAATCCAACCTAAATCAGTATGATGCATTTGTCATCAAGTCTCTAACTGTTATTGCCTTTTTCAACTGAAAACTTTGCGCTTCGGCTGACTCTACCTTTTTGCACTATTGTCAATCCTTCTCTGCACTCTTCAGTATCTGATTACTCTAGCCTCTGTCACTTTGATCTTTGACTGCATCAATCCCACTGATTCCTCCCATGACTATGTACTTTGGGCTCCCGTAGCAAGGTATGATCCATGAGATAAAACCTCTCAATGGACCCTGCCCAATTTCAGCCTTCTTGGGACTATCACTTCACATCACCCCACCTCACACCTAGAGGTATGGCTACATGTGATCCCTCTACCCACTTCTCCAATTGTGGCTCCTCCACAATTGTGTGAGACTTCTTTTGGGACTACATGTTGAGAGATAATTTACTCTCCCTCTCAACCACCAAGTCTCTAACATTTGCCTTACTACTCAAGGCTTTGCATGCATCTTGAACGTCAAGAGCATACGGGTTCTTGACTCGTGAACTGATTTGTTTCACATCATAGCCTTTGTCCTCCAACATCGCAACCAATATCAAGTTCTTCTTCAGTCCAAGCACATACTTCACATCTGTCAAGGTGATAGGAGCTCCATGCTCCCTTTGAAAAGAAACCGTTCCCACTCCTTAAACACTATACCTTCCATCGCCACCCATCTCTATGTGCATCTTGAGGTCTTTCTCCTCCAAGGTACAAAATAATCTTTTATCATCAGTCATGTGGAATGAGGCTCCACTGTCAAGATACCAACCACAACCCATCATCGATGACACCATGCATGTGATGAGGGTAAAGTCCATTTCGAACTAAGAGGCTAATGCCTCACCTTCCGATCCTTCTGAGGATCCCTTCTTGGACTTCTTCGATGGGCAATTAGTCGCATAATGTCCCATCTTGTGACAATTAAAGCATCTCACTTTAGACTTGTCACCCTTCTCTATATATTGTTCACAGCTCCGATAACTTAGCTTTGATAAACTTGGCTCTAATACCATGTAGAGATTTCTCTATAGATCAACTAGCTCCCATACCATGTTGTTTCTGGGAAAACTAGTGTCTTTTCGAGCAACTAGCCCTCTAGATTTGGAAGCTACCCTAGAAACAACAGTTGAAAGCAATTCAATGATTTCTTCTACGTGTAATGGATAAGAGAAAGATAATGGGACCAACCTGGAACTTTCGCCTAATCTTTGCTTGATCTCTCTCCCCCTTGACAGAACTTGTAACTCCTCCTCGTACTTATCCCACTTGGAGAGTACCTGTAGAAACATAGTAACAAAGAACCGTCAAAGCATCTTGATCTATTACAACATACACATTACAGAATCAGATATATAATGAACATATAATAGCAGTCACAAATGATAACATTCACAATTGCACAATCATATGGAAGAAAACTTGAAGAACTTTATTAAATAAAAGGGAGAATTACAACCCAGTTGTCTGATCCAACATCATCCTCCCAACATCAAGCCCTCTTCACCTCATGAAATAGCAAGATCACACCAACAATACAATGTTCTTCCTCAATTACAAACTATCAGCACTTACTTGCAATTCACAACATTCCAGCCTTTGGATCTCTTAGATGGGGGATCCATTTATAGATGTGTGTAAGGGTGTGAGTCATCTCTGGGTTTTGATTAGTTTCATTCCACTTGTTACATTTGGTTCCACAAGAGGAGAGGTAACTGAAGTTTAGATCTCTTACTCATCCTTGGGTGAATTCAGAGAGGCAAGTGGCAGAGGAGAAGTTTCTAGAAGATTCTATGAGCATCCACTTAGAAAATTGTCCCGGACATTTGTCCATCCTCGCTCATCACACCCTATAGAAGGCCTAATCAGTATGCATCACACCTGAGCAGTGTATCACTCAGTATGCATTGCACTTGGCCAGTGTAGCAGTCAGTATGGTTCAGTTTAGGTTATTTCTAGATGTTTTTTTAGGTGGAACTTTTGGGGAATGATGTAGTCAGATGACCATGTTCTTTTAGGGTGTGAAATAACTCTTTTAGGGGTTGATGAGCCCTATTTTATCGACATATAAGTTTTTGGGTTGAAGTGCCCAAATATGTTATAACAGTTGCCCCCTAAAGCATAAAGTCGTAAATCTTGATTTTGGGTGAAATGCTTTATCATGAGGATATGAGGTTTCGAACTGGAAGGTGACCTGTATAAGATAAAATACAATACATCATCATAATATAATTTTCATGATCTAGCTGAGGCTGGCATTCCCATGCTCAGCTTTATAAATTCATTTCATGTACATAGATCAGATAGTTGTCTGCATATGTGGACTGGTGATTCTTCAGAGGTAGAGTCATCATCCTTGGTTCGGATGACCATCTGTGCAACATATTTGTTCATTTTATTTTTTTATATCCCTGAATGTATCACAACCCAGATGGATGAAACTAGATCCGGGTTCTTCAAACTCGTTCAATCTTCGCCCGATGTACAAGTCGATCCATGTGAACAGATGTTCTAAAGTCGAACATGGAAAGACATCACCTGATTACCAGCCAATAATGTGAGCTGTTAATAGACACGAGAGGAATCATCGATAATGATGATGACCCTAAAAGTACTATAGTACAATTCACGTGGTGTGAATATATGATCCGATGTCAAACACCACGCAAAATCTTTCGATCGAAGGCCATTGATGTCAACCTATTGCCGAAAGTGAGAAACTTTCCATTGAGGCATGCAAGCTTCAAAGCACTGAAAGGGTTATTTCTAAGTCAACTTCTTGGATAATGAACTGATGTCAACAAGAAGTGACTCATCGTAGGAGGGCCTTAATGTATCCCACATCTACGACACGAAATGAAGCAAATGATTTCTGGAGGTGAAAACGATCTTACGACACAAGGTTCAGGAATGGCGGTCATGAAAAATGAAGGTTGAAGGTATTATAGTGGATGAGGCATTAACTGGATTGTGGTTTCTTGACTGAATGAATTCTCTTGAACATGTCAACAACACTGAGATGGATTGGTAGCATTAACCCCAAAAGATGGATGGTGTGAAATACCAATGGTGAGATGACCGATGAACGGAATAACCCAACCCGACTCAAAAATGGTGATGGAGTGAAAGTGCCATGTTCAAGAGCGACCTGCTACCATAAAGTTTTCAAGTTTTCTTCCCTTTTTCCCCAGTCATTTCTGACTAGTACCTCTTTATTTTTGTCAAGCCTGAGGAGGATAACATATGCTTGTTCTATAATTTTCCCTTCGGGCAAACCTGTTGCTATGTTTTAAGGAGTCTAGCGACAATGAAACTTGTTCTTGTCTAGAATGGACAAGTTTATCACTATTGTTTTAATGATTTTAATGACAAGGATAACTTAGTTCTTTACATCTTTAGAGAGTTTGAAAAAGGGACAAAAATAAAACTCCAGAAGTTCTTTTTCGTAGAATAATCCCTTAGGTCCGAAAAAGGATAAAATAATACGAAACGGATGACTTTTCTTATCACTTTAACGAGCCAAAAAAGACAAGCGCTTGAACTTTTTCGTGAGATAATCCATTAGGTCCGAAAAAGATTAAAATATATAGGAGTGATGACATTTCCAATCACTTTAATGAGCTGGAAAGTCCAGTGCTCGAAAATCTTTTCATATTTAATAAGTCTGAAAAGGGTTTAAAGGAGACTCGGTTTAAGGAACGAGTGGTGTCTATGGTAGCAACTGGTTCCGCTGAATTTGGAACTTCTCAAAACATGTTGAATTATTTGAAGAGGCTGGCTAATAAGACCACTCGTCGCAACTATTCCTCAAAAGGGTAAACAACCAAGTGGAAGTGTATGATCGGCCAAAAGAATGGAGGTGATGAGAGGTACACGACCAAGGCTCAAAAGGCTGATAGCATGGAAATCACAAAGGTTAATTACCCGAAGGTGGGTTCATTTTTTAACGAGCTTGAACCATGGGGGAAGTATGCTTGGAGTTAGTTTCATTTTTACACTAGCTAGAAACGACAAAACTAAAAATTGAAAATGAAAATTGAAAAAGGAAATGAAAATTTTGCATGCCCCTAGCATGATGAAAAGGAGAGTCTCCAGTAGCCATATGGAAACTTACTAAGGTTAGGTAGGATGGTTTTTTCCAGAAGAAAAACACTTCCTTAGCTTCGTCCATAGAATAGACAAAGGTGAATGGTGTGTCAGGCCAATCACATAACCAACAGGGAAACTTATCTTTTCAGCTGGGTTCGTCCGCAGAATAGACAAGGGTGCATGCCCCCTAAGCTTCGTTACATTCACTAGACTACTCATGGCAATTAGGTGGATGGAATGAAGGTTCAAAAGATACTTTTGATGCAAAAGGACTATTTAGGGATGATGATTGACTTGGAGCTATGCTTGAACCGAGAAATGAAAGCTGGTCAACGGTGACAATTTTGCCTTCATGTGGGAAACACATCACTCGGAAGAGTGTTGAAACAATAGCCTCCATGTTATAAACTTAGTCACGTCCAAGGAGTAGATTGTAATGTAATGGTCCTAGGACTACCATCACGTTCAAATGAACGGTTTTCCCTCCCAAAGTGATCGACAACTTAGGAAGGATCCCTAATGGTCGACTGGTTCTTTTGTTAAAGCCTGATAGATTCTGTGTAACAGGCATAAGCGATGGCAAACCAAGAGCTTTCCAAGCAGTTGAGGAAAGGATACTCACTGATGCCCCTTCATCTAGAATAGTGCCAGACACGATCATTTTATGAACTTGTACTATGATCCAGAAAGGTACGTGATAAGGAAGGCAGGATCTTGCTAGTCGATTCCAATCAAAGGAAGCGATTAGACTACTTGGAGGGGGTACCGAATAAATGGGTGAATTAACCTCTTGAGTTATGATAATTGGAGGATTTTCCTCCTGTTGTGAAGGAACGGGTGGATTGCCCCCAAGTTCATCGGACTCTGAAGTAACAAAAAGAATTTGAATGGTATCGTTCTCACTCTCTTCGGGAAGGGTACGATTTTCTGAAGGTAAAACTGGGTCAGGTGTCACCTCGACCTGTTGACTTTGGTTGGGTATAGACTCATAAGATTCACTTTCAAAAAGAGTGGTTTCGACTGATGGTTGATTTAAGTCAGTCAGTTTTTCAACTAGTAAAGGACTTGGGGAGAGTTTCTAGTAACCAGATGGAAGTCGCTGCGGTGAAGCAGGATGGTTATCCAACACTCTTTTGGCTTCATCCAAAAAAGGACAATGGTGAAGGGAATGATTACCTTCACATAACCTACATGGAACTTTGACCTTTCCCTTCTGTCCATGAGCTTCGCTATCACTAGTCGAAGGAGTGTTACCAACATGATCACCAGAGGTTGATGACACCGGACAGTGCGAACAGGGAGACCATTCTCTCAAGATCCAAGGAAAGCAGGGACAATCTCGATGAAAATGGTCTCCTCTACAAATTATGCAAGGAAATTTGGGTTTAGGAGCTTTAATGTGTGGATTTTCACCAGCTGATGCATCCAAAGCAATGGTTGCTTGGTTGCCCCCTTGCTGAATTGGCTTCTTCTTCTTCTCCTTCCCTTTCTTCTTCTTCTTAGCCACCTGGTTACTAGCATCACTACTTTCACCAAGCGAAGAGGAAGAAGGGGAGGGAGAAACAAACGAAGAAGAAGGTGAAGGGTCAACTTCAGTATCAGCTGGAGGTCGATTCAATTATGGAGGAATCGTGACATTTTGAACCATTGAGGTTGAGAACAACCATACTGGCAGGCCAATGGTAAGTCCCGAAAGGGTTAATGTGTCCATATGAGGAGCACCAATATTTCCCCAAGAAGTGAAAGGACTAGGATTCCCTTCAAAAGGGATTCCTTGATTGGTGGACTCCATATATCTCAACCTAAGATCAACTAAGGAATAGGGATGTTATTCCAAATTTAATTAATTTTAAAGACGCTTTGACACAACTTTGCTTTTTCAGTTTTTAAGAGTCGAGAAAAAACTAAAGATGACTCTAGTCCCCTTTGATTTTTAATGAGCTTGAAGTGACAAGTGCTCAAATGGACCTTCTCTTTTAAAGAGTCGAAAAGGAATGAAAGTGACTACTCTGGAAAATCTAGACAGAGGGATTACCAAACCAATCGGAAAACTGCAATATACACCTTGGTGATAAATTATAGAGAAATTACCAAGGACTTATGTATGGCAGTCAATCTTCTCGAATGTTGTGTTCAGTGCATTGTGATCAATAAGGCGACAGACTCAGCTTCCTATGGATAAAGGATATAAGCCTATTGTGGTCTCCTAATATATATGCGACGGTATGGGGAGCATAAGTCCGTGCTAGCACTTGTTGTATCAAGGAGGATGAATCACCCAACCTTCAATGAAAACGATAGTTACTAGTTTTTACGACACCGGAACACGTCTCTAGCCTAGACCTCTAGATATGTTGCGTTAAGTTCCAAAGCATTGCTAAGTTCATTGATATTTATTTTAAAGTTGATCTTGTTTAAATTTTTCTTTCAATGGTTCACCGTGTGATGATGATTTGAAATTCCTAAAATGCAATCTATAATGATAAACAATCTTTGTTTATTTCGATCAATGAAAATCTTAGCTACTAGGGAAAGAATATTACAATTCTTTCAACAAAGAGCAAAGAGCACACACTAGTGCATTTTCCTAAATCATTTTTCGCACACAAACTAAATGCAAATGCAAATGCATGTATTTGTTTTCATTCTCCTTAATGTGAAAAATGCCAAAAAGGAAAACTAAATGCAGCAAAGATCTAAAATATTTCTTTCAAAGCGACATTTCGACAATTTCTTCTTCAAAAGAGAAAGGAAGACTAAATGACACTTTTCAACTTTGAATAAAAACAATGCTTTCGACACTTCGAATATCAAAAAATCAAACCAAATACATGACGAAAAGTTCAATCGACTATTCAGGGAAGGAAGAATCCATGACACTTCTCTTTTCGACACAAAACGACAGTTACAACACTTTTTGCATCAAAGCGACAAATCGATTTAAACAACTTTTCGACAAAGGATTGTAAATGATGAACAAATACAAAAAAACATTCACTAATCCTAATCAATGGAGGCTGATCTATGTGATGCAAGAAGGCTTCAGTAATGGGGCATTGTTCATAAGCAGCAAAACAACTAATCAAAATTGAAAACAAGGCCAAAAACCCCCAATTTCTAGAATGGAAATAGGTTCAGTCAGTCATCGCAGTTGGGCTTCACAGAAATAGGGATGCATCATACTTTACACACTCGAGAGGTGTGATTCATACTGGTTTACAATGACAGACAGTGCGATGGGCCAAGGAGCGCAACTGAAATGGGTTTTGGCTAAGATGTGCAGCTGTTTTCAGTGAGTTAAACTGAGCTATGATGGACAGTAAAGAGAAAAGTACAAAGGAATGTCTTGAAAGGTTACTGAGCTACCAAAAGGGCATCTAGAATGCTTGTGAATCAAATGTTTAATTCATAAACTAAACTAGAGATTGACTGAAGCATCATTCATCTACTATGCAATCGCAGAGCAAGAGCAGTTTGAAGGCTACCTAACTGACTTCAGGCTCTGTCTATAGTTTATAAAACAAACAATAACAACAAACAAACATCTATTCGATCCCCAGCAGAGTCGCCAATTTGTTTCTAGGAAAACTAGTTTCTTTTCGAGCGACTAGCCCTCTAGGTTTGGTAGCTACCCTAGAAACAATAGTTTAAAGCAATTCAACGATTTATTCTACATGTAATGGATAAGAGAAAGATGATGGGACCAACCTGGAACTTCCACCTAATCCTTTGCTTGATCTCTCTCCCCCTTAACAGAACTTGCAACTCCTCCCTGTACTTATCTCACTTGGAGAGTACCTGTAGAAACACAGTAAAAAAGAACCGTCAAAGCATCCTGATTTATTACAACATACACATTACAGAATCAGATATATAATGAACATATAATAGTAGTCACAAATGATAACATTCACAATTGCACAATCATATGGAAGAAAACTTGAAGAACTTTATTAAATAGAAGGGAGAATTACAACCTAGTTGCCTGATCCAGCATCATCCTCCTAGCATCAAGCCCTCTTCACCTCATGAAATAGCAAGATCACACCTACAATACAATTCTCTTCCTCAATTAGAAACTATCAGCACTTACTTGCAATTCACAACATTCCAGCCTTTGGATCTCTTAGATGGGGGATCCATTTATAGATGTGTGCAAGGGTGTGAGTCATCTTTGGGTTTTGATTAGTGTCATTTCACTTGTTACATTTGGTTCCACAAGAGGAGAGATAACTGAAGTTTAGATCTCTTACTCATCCTTGGGCGAATTCAGAGAGGCAAGTGGCAGAGGAGAAGTTTCTAGAAAATTCTATGAGCATCCACTTAGGAAACTGTCCCGGACATTTGTCCATCCTTGCTCATCCCACCCTATAGAAGGCCTAATTAGTATGTATCACACTTGAGCAGTGTATCACTCAGTATGCATCGCACTTGGCCAGTGTAGCAGTCAATATGGTTCAGTTTAGGCTATTTCTGGATGGTTTTTCAGGTGGAACTTTTGGGGAATGATGTAATCAAATGAACATGTTCTTTTAGGGTATGAAACAACTCTTTAAAGGGTTTATGAGCCCTATTTTATCGACATATAAGTTTTGGGGTTGAAGTGCCCAAATATGTCTATAACACATGTAGAAATTTCTCTATAGATCAGCTAGCTATGTTATAATGGATTTAAAAATTTATGATTATCTCTCATGACATATGTGTCAGTGATGTAGGAGAATCAGTGAACTGGCCAATACATGTTATGAGGCTGAATTCAAGGTAAATAAAATCATCTTAATGACATCATAGTGTGCAGTAGCATAATGGAGCTGAAGAATTTAGAAACTAGGCCATTGTGGTGACACTAGAACCTTTTGATATGAATTGATTTCCTGATATACTCACCCTGATTTTTGTAATATAATTTACTTTGATTATAAGTGATTATAAATTTATTTGAATGACCTAAAGAGTTCGACCATATATCCATGATTCCAGGGGGAAAAGGAAGAAGAACTTGAGTAGTTTTATTTGGCACCACTACTTAATGAAATGTGCAACTAGAAAAAAATATCCGCAAGAACATTCCATGAGGAACATGAAGAAACACACAATAAAATTGATAAAAAGGAATTCGAGCAACAAGATTTGGTTTGGTTTTTTGTTGAATGAAAAAGGTTTGAGGACAGAATTGGATTTTCATGAAAGGAGCCAAACTTGTGAGCATGATTTACAACTAAAGTTTCTTGAAAAATACCCTTGGACTTGATTCTAGCTCAAGGGTGACTATTGTAATAAATACAAGTTGCAACTAGTCTACGCTTGGGTGGAAAATGGAAGTCCCACCTTTAGTTTCAGCCATTTTTAGGTATCAATAAGTGTTATTAATTGTGATCTATGAATATTCTGATTATTTATTTATTGAAATTAATGTATAGCTCCATGATAATTTTTCATGGTTGCAGGAAAATGTTCCATGGAATTAATAGAAATAATGCCTTGACTTTTCTATGGATTATATTCAAATTCTACCTTGAGGTTGTAAGAAAGTTGTGTTCATTTTTATATGCAATTTAATATGTGCATATGGACATGTAGGGCTCTGAGATCACAATTGATCACCTTTCTACTATAACCTTTCTTTTGTGAGGTTCTAAAAATTTAAACTTGGACCATGCTATGGGGAAATATTGCTAATCATTTGGTCCAGTTTTTAGATCTTGTTTCACAGAATTTTAGGAAATATGATTAGCGGAAGTTGGGCTTCCTAAATTCATCTTTAAATAGGTCATGTTGGAACTCCTTCTATAAATTTTATTCTGGGAGGTTCCAAAAAGTGAAACTTGGTCCATAGTGAGGGAAAATCCTTCTTATCATCTCTTCCAACTCTCATATATTGGATCACGATATTTTAGGAGATATGATTAGAGGAATTTGAGCTTCTTGAGTGATCATAAACTCATGCATCAAACATGTCACATATGAATTTCTATTATAACTTTTCTTATGGGAGGTTCCAGAAGCTTAAACTTAGTCCATAGTGAGTGGAAGTCCTACTAATAATTTGGTCCAAATTTCATATCTTGTGTCATGATATTTTAGGACACATGATCATAGGAAGTCAAGCTCCCTAAATTCTCATAAAATTGTGCATGAAACAGGGCATGTTGGAATTTCTGAGATAAATTTTATCATGGGAGGTTCGAAAAGATGAAACTTTGACCGTAATGAGGGGAAATCCCACTAATTCTCTAGTCCAACTTTCAGAGCTTGGGACATGATATTTTAGGAGATACGATCATAGGAAGTCAAGCTTCCTGAATTCTCCTAAAATCGGGTACCAAAGGAGGTCATGTTAGAATTTATGCTATAAATTTTCATCTAGGAGATTCTAGAAGTTGAAACTTGAACCTTAGTGAGGAGAACTCCCACTGATTATCTGGTTTAGTTTTTAGAAATTTCACTTCTATAATTTAGGATATATGCCCTGAAGTAGTTTCTATATTAGTTTGCATGCAAAGTGTTCGAGGAAATGGATGAATGGTTTAATGATTAATTTCATACACAGTATTTGATGAAATGCCCCAACGAAAATGTTGTTTAATGGATGGAGATAGTATTTTTGTATGATAGTACTGTTGTAGTGAATATATGTTGAATTGCATGTAAATAATATGAAGAAATGTGTTAAATTTGTCAAAAGTTGCATGATTTAGTGGTATGTTTTAGTTAGTATGTTACAAGTGGAATTAGAGCAATGTTTTATATTTTATTTCATACAAAATGTTTGGAAAAATGTATACAAGAAAAATATTTCTTAATTAGTTGGAATCAAAGTATTTGAATAAACATATACATGTAAAGTGCTTGACAAAAAGTATGAGAGATGAAAACCAATTTTTTGCAAGTATGGTTAGGATAAATTTAGTAGGGGTATGTGATAAAGTGGTCAGAGAGCTTATTTTCAAGCTACTAAAAGGAAAAAGAAAATTTTGTGTATACCCTAACTTCTGCAAGTCATTGAGGAAATTGGGTATGTTACAAAAGTAATACATCATCTATGAATATAATATGAGTAAGGTGTTCTTCTCAATCAATCCTAATCCCTTTAATATATTTGTTTATTTTATATTTTCTGAATGGTATTGCTAATCCCTTCTACCATTAGTAATAATCAATAGAGAGACAAAGGGAATCGTTACCTTAGTCTTCTTCTTAGAGTGAAATAAGGAAGAAGAAAATGCATTCCTAAGTATAACAAATGAAATTTTAGAAACACAAACCATTATCCAATTGAAAAAATCCAATTTTAAACTGATTTATGGGAGTATAATCCTTAAGTTAACTAGTAATGCACAACATATGCCTTGAAAACATCTAGTTTTAACACTAATATAGACACTTTTTGGTCTAATAGAGTGAAGAACTTGTGCAAAACCAATTGCTTCATGGATCTTTCTCCCTTTCAAAAAGCCAAATTATTCCAAGAAAATCATATTAGAGAGAAATTTCTTCAATTTGTCAACCAACACCTTTAAAATGATCTTATAAATGCAGTTACAAAGTGAGGTAAGTCTAAATTCAGCGAATTTTCCAAGCTTATCAAGCTTTGGAATTAGAGAAATAAATTTTGAGTTGTCCTGACCTCCTCCACTACCCTTATGAGTCAAAGAAGCTCAGATAGAACTTGATTCTCTAGCCATTAGGGTTAGGACTTTTGGTATTCTTAAATGTGGAAAGGATGGAAAATAACTCATTCTTAGATGTTGCCTCATATATATCATTTTTATCTACTTATATCAACATTCAAGGAAACTATGAAACCAGTTTAAAATCTCCACATTGTTGAATCTTGTTAGCTCTTTGTAGATATTACCAAAATGTTTCACACCTAAATCTGATAAGTCCTTAAAATTACTAACAAAATCCCCTTTCTCATTTTCTATCTCTCAAATTGTGTTAGTTTTTTCCTAATGGTTAGAAAATGTATGAAAATATTATGTATTCTCATTCCCTAATTCCATCCAATAATCCCTACTTTGTAATCTCCATTCATCCTCCCTATTTTCAAATATTTCAATTTTTTTGTATTCTAAATTTTTTAATCTAACTTAATCAACTTCCCCAAAAATACCAATTTTATTACTCCTGAAAACCTCTTGTTATATAAAATTAAATCTCCTATATATTCTTACCTTCATTCCTATGTTATTCACCATCCCAAGAAATGGACTTTTCTTTTACAAATATTAATGAAACATCAAAATGCTCACTTGTTGAAATTCTACAATTTGTTTTGTAGCACCTCTAATTTTGCCTCACAATTTATTGGAATTCTTCCTCTTGTAGCCAATTTGAATTTAATTTGAAGGGACATCTTATATTCTAGATATTATTTTCCAATTCTAAGAAAATTAGGAACTGGCCTAAATCCTACCATCTGGAATCCATGACTTGTACTTGTCCACCTGTTGTAACAATGGAGTTGAGATCAAGAACTCATTGAGTATTTTTGACATTGCTTCTCTCCATGTCCTATTATTCCACCAAATTGGTTTAAGAGTGATTGTATTTATGCCAACTAAGTCAACCATTTCTATCTGATGTAGAAAAAATTCTATCAACCTATCCATTCTAGAAGTATGACTCCACACTTTGATCCATTTACAATAAAAGTTAAATTGATTGTTTGAAGATTTCTATGGAGGGTATCTTGAGCTTTAGTGTTCGGAACTAATTCCACATTATCCATTTATGAATTGATGTTTCGAGTCTATAGCAAGACTCATCTTCAACCAATAACCAATCACTCTTTAGCCACCACCTAAACACTGGAAATTCTATCCCATAAATTATTCTTGTCCTAAAAGGGGCCATACACATTTAAGATACTAAACTATTAGTATAAAAATTTATCATACAACGCTGAACATATGCTATAAATAACAACGAAAGAGTTTGTGAAATATAGACTATGGTTCCAACATGTAACAAGTCAATTAAAGAGTTTAGATGAATAAATAGAGGAAATTTTCCAATCATTAAATCTATTTTTCTGACCTTCCACAATTGTAGATCTACTACTCACTGTCTCTTAGAGCAAGATAATATAGATATATATATATATATATATATATATATATATATATATATATATATATATATATATATATATATATATATATATATATATATATATATATATATAGATATATATATATATATATATATATCCATTAATGTAGTTAGGGTTATCTTTTTAGGATAGTTACTCAAATCCCTAATGTTTTCCGAGAGAATTTTCTTGTCAAAACACCTTTAGGGGTTTGGATAGCTTTGAGTACCTTGGTGATTGGTTGTTGGTTGTTGTTGGCATTGGTTGATTTATTTCATGGCCTTCATCTATGCTTCTAATTAAACTGATTTCTTACCAACTTGTGCAGGACCAGTGTTCTTTATAATGATTATTTCCCAACCCACTATTTATATGAGGGTAACCAAGTTAGTTTTTCATAGTTTTACATGAAAATGCCTAAAACATTTGCTTGAAGCATTCAATTAGGAAAATCTCACAATTTGACCTTGAGATAGCTCAAAAACATAATAAAAATATAAAATAACCCACATATATGGGAATAAAGATGCTCCACCATGATAAAATCCTCCAAGAATGATCAATATCCATCAAACAAGTGATGAAATGGTCCATGAGTTCTCCTCACTCCAAGAAATCATCAAAGTGCATGGGTACATCTCTAAAAGGCACCTCCTCTATCAAGATTTCAATCACAAAATTGCTTATGCCACCCTCCTAGGGAATGTAAGGATGGTGTGTCATCATCTAGAGTAAGTGTTGGCATCAAGGCATGGTGTGATTCCCCTCCCAAATAATCTTAGTGAAATCCATCGTAATATGGGATTTGGAACAAGGAAACATCAATCAATAAGGGTGAAGGCCAACCTAGATGTGTATTGGGTCCATCTAGGCACATTAAGAAACTGAGAAACTAAGTGTTGGATATATTAAAGCTTGATTCCTCTTACTTGATAATTACTTGTGAGTATTAGTTGTGTTCTTTTTCATTTATTTTCTTCTCATCAAGAAATTATACAAAACCTCAAAGCATAAAGATTACAAAGAGACAAAGAACACTATTAGGCTCCAAGCCAGGGAAAAATCCCACAAGGGGGAAAACCCAAAAACACCTTCTCTTATAGAATCAAATCAAAATGAGATATATAAGACCCAAGACCAAGACCAAGGCTGCCACAAAGATCAATTCAACCCTGATCCAAGTCTCCTCTAACCACGTCAAAGTAAACACTGTTAAAACCTTCTAAAATATAGTTACATCGCGAAAATTTCAGACTTGCATTGAAGGACAAATTTTAGACCTATAATTTTTGCAAATTTTCCCTAGAAAATTTGCACGTGTGAGTATAAACAAGCTAGAAACAACATAATTTCTCTCTCCTTTGACTTCTCTCTCTCTCTCTCTCATTTGACTTCACTCCTTTTCTTCTTGTCTTTTGGTATAGAAATTAATGTGATGATGAGTGAGTGAATGAGGTTGAGTTGACTTGTACTTGTACATTTCTAGTATGGTCAAATAGCTACCTCTTAGTTTGACTTGTTAAAACAGGAGGGCCTACTTGGTCTTGTGTTGAATTTTTGACTCAAAATAAAAATCTTTTTCTTTTCATTTACAAAAATTCCAAATTGGATTTGGCTCAAATAATTTTCTTTTGACTTTTTTATAAATTATTTTTGAGTCAATTGACTCTATAAGCATGAAGAACTTGCTTTGACCAAAATATAATAATAATGAAAATAATAAATGATAGAAAATATGTTTTATTACATCATGAAGACTGACACTAGCTACATTTTTCAACACTCCCTTTTGACTAGGGAGGTATTCATAATGACACAACATGATGCTCTCAAGTTGAAATATTCTATTGGCATTATGGATTTCATGGTTGTATTTGGTTTGAATAGACATTGATGTTAACCTTGTTCAGTGAGCCAAACATGTTGGTTTTGATGGATTAGTGAGATGAATGATGTGTTATAGATTTGTTGCTACATTGTGTTACATTGATGTTTGGATATGGACTCAACTGTAGAGTCAATGATTGATGGAATTGAACTATGGGCTTTACATGAGCTTACAAAGGGCCTACAAGATTGGGATATGTTTAGGAAAGCAAATGATCAAGTTCAAGAGGTTCTAGAGAAGTTTAGACTAAATTTTGGATTGAACAAAGGGTAACTTTGGTCCTCTAACGAAAACCTCTATGGGTAACTCAGCTCTTATGAATGAAACGTGCATTAACCCTCTTAGTAATTCTTTTCTCAAAGGGATAGCATGTGTTACCCGATGTAGACTCTATTTACCATATTCTTCATGCATTACAGTGATTTCAAAATATTGAAACTATGGTAATTTTTCTTAGTAATAGTTGGAAAGTTTGATTTGAATTTATCTTAATATGTAATGGTTGATTTAGTGTGAATTAATTGATTAATTAAGTAGTGGAGATAGTGGAACAAACTGTTTAAATAGAGGATTAGATCGACCATTGGATAGTTGGTTAGTGAGTAGAATGCGAGTAGAGGTTTGTGTATAGAATAGAGGGTGACCTCCTATATCAGATGGATATACAAATGTTGAATTACTGAAATTTTTGCACATTCAAAGGTCAATGGTAGAGATCAGAACAAAGAGGTGCATGGAAAGGCCAGTATTAGTGGTAGAGAGGAAAATTTTGATTTTTAGTTAGTGAAAATGTTTGTAGAGCCTATAGTAGAGGATATTCATAGGTAGAGTCTTCATTTATATGGTTATATCTATTACAGTAGAGTCTTCAGTGCAATGTTAAAGTGATGGATTTTCTGTGGAGTTGCTAGCATACTTATGATTGCAAGAATTAATGGTGTATTGCAGGGAGACTTGGTGTTCATATGGCAGGTTTATATGTGAGTAATATTTGTGATTGTAGTGGAATATTCTCATGTGCATGGCTGAAGCATTACATCGATGTATTGTATGATTTCCCAGTAGCTACATGGTTGAGTTTTGTATTTACTGATAAAGTTTTATTGAGAGTATGCTTGCACGAGATTGGATGTTGATGATGTTGTAGGATTTTTGGATATGTTGCTAGTTACATTATGAGTAGAGTTGTATGTGAGATGTCTTGTGTGTTGATATGGATTACTGGTCGAGAGACATAGTTGTATGCATGTTGTTGTTTATTGTTGATAGTTTCTTTGAGCATGTATGTTATGCTACTGATGTATTGAGGGGTTGTGAGTTGTAGTATTGTATTTGGTTGTTTATGTTGATGTTGATGAGAGTTTCTTACTATTGGGTTTGATATAACAACTGGGTTTGTTGAGCATAGTGTCCTACAAATACAGTTTGAAAATGAATGAAATCAAGATCCACATAGAGTTGTGAAGGAGTGGCCTCTAGCAAGTGGGTTATTTCTAACTTGGAGTAGTGATTCCATGCTAGTGAATCCTAGCAACAATGTAGAAGAATTTCTCGCTTCTTCCCACTAGTAACTGGTAATAGTTGGTGGTGGCCAACTAATTGTATTTTGGGACTAAATCTCCTAGTTGGTGGTGGCTATCTAACTGTGTTTTGGGTTGAGTCTCCTAGCTAGTGGGTGGAAACAATCTATGTAAAAGACATCATTTTGCTAGACACATAATGGAAAATTCAGAGCAAGGAAACAACGACAAGGGTGGTTTTTCTCCTAAAAGGGTCTCCACCAGATATCCTTGTGTCTCATGTGTATGCTTGGTGTTTTATCCATTGTTTCTCTTATGATTGTCTTGGTTTATCTGGTCACATTATTATATGCTTATGTGTTGATATTTGTAGGTTAGTTGATGCATGAATCAATTGAAATTAAAATTGGTAAAAATATATCATAAGGTGCACTACTAATTCATCCCCCCCTCTCAGTAGTGCTTAAGGTTTCTAACATATTCATGTAAGAAAGTATCTGGGTTGGTAAGAATCAATGATGATTTACATCATCATAACCAACATTGTCAAAAATAGCAAGGCCTTGATTAACAAGCTCTATCTCTCTATTAGAGTAGAGCAAAAATGTTGGGAGGCATAAATTTGAACACCACCGCCTCTCAAGTACATACCCCACCTAAGTGTTCCTAAGGTATGATCTCACAAGACCAGTTCCTAAACCAATGAAAAGTATGTCCTCTGTACCATTATTTATTAAGTCCATGTATCCAACTTAGGATGTTAATCCTAGTCAATCACAATACATGACTCAAGAATGTACATCCATGATGCTTATCCAATCCACCATTCTCAACAAGCCCAAGCTTGTCTCACAAATAGTCAAGCTTCCTATTAGGAAGAGACTTCATCTTTATATCTATTATCTATTTGTCAATGGAGATGTATTGTAGCTTTAAGAATCCATCTTGCATGAAGCTTTGAATGTAGTGTAAGTTGATATTATTGTGCTTCATCCATGCATGGAACACTAGGTCCTTTGTAAACTTTATGCAACTCTGGTTGTCACAACATATGATTGTAGAGTTCAAAGGTCCTTTTGAATAGATTTGTAATTAAATTATGAATCCAAACTGCTTCTTGAATAACTTCATTGGATGCTATATATTCATCTTTAGTAGTACTCAATGCAACTGAGTCTTTTTTTTTCTCATCCATGAAACCATAGTGGATCCCAAACAAAAAAAACCTCCTATAGTACTTTTTCCATCTACATCACTGCCTACCTAATCCGAATCTATGTAGCCAAATAATTGAATCTCACTACCTACAATGTATCTCGAGCAATGATGTATGGTCCCACAGAGATATCTTAAGGTTTGTTTATCTATTATCCAATGGTCATGTCTAGGATCCATCTGAAACTAGCTAAGAGTGTTCACTGCAAAACACATATCTAGTCAAGTTTTCACGAGGTACACTAAAGAACTAATCAATTGTCGATAGATTGTTGGATAAAAAAAAAATTGAGTCTATACTCATCTTCTTCAAATTGGTGATCATAGGTGTTTTCATAGGCACACTATCCATCATTCCAATTTTTTGTAAAATCTTATTCACATATTTTCCTTTACCAAGATAAATTTCACCAAGTTTTTGCCAAACTTCGAGTCCTAGATAATAGTGCATTATTCCAAGATATTTCATATCAAATTTAGTTTATAGTTCCTTTTTGCATTGACAAATATGATGCTCCACATCTGTTATCAGCAATTCATCCACATAAAGTAAAATGATCATGGGCTCATTCATTACCACCTTGATGTAGAGATTTGGATCTGTGTACTTTTGATGAAACCAACTCTTAATAGATAAGAATCCATTTTGGCATACCCTTCTCTAGGGGATTTCTTTAATCCATATAGAGATTTCTTTAACCTGCAAACATGTGTTTCTTTTCCATGCACTTTTAATCCTTGAGCCTACTAAACGTAGACTTCTTCACCAATTGTTTGATTTAGAAAAGTCTTTTTTACATCCATTTGATGTATGTTCCATCCCATAGTAGATGTAATAGAGATGAGAGATCTAACTGTAGTGTACCTAGATATTGGAGCAAAAGTTTATTTGTAATCAATTCATTCTTGTTGATATAATCCTCTATCCATAAATCTTGCCTTATATTTATCAATACTCCCATTAGTTGCATGATTTATTTTTACACCCACTTGGAAGTCACAACTGATTTATCTTTTGGTATAGCAACAGTTTCCCAAACATCATTCTTCATTATTGATTGGTATTCTTCTAAAATTGCATTCTTCCGTACTTGATGTTAAATTTGCTTTTTGTATGATGTAGGTTCTGGTTCAAAGATTTTTGTGATGTATGCTACATATCCTAAATATCTCTTGGGTTTCTTTCTTTCTCTGAATGTTCCTTTTGATGTTGCATGTCCTTCGGTTTCCTATAGAGTTGATCTTAACCAAGCTAGTATTTTTCAAGTTTCAGGGATGATGATCAATTATAGGTTCTGGAGGGTTGACTTTCTCTAGATTCTCTTCATTAGGAAAGATAAGACCTTCTTTTTTATTAGAGTCAATAGGTATGTCCTTAGACATCTTGTATGCAACACTTTCAATGAATCTAGCATCTATACTTACTTCAATACGATGATATTGCTTGATGTAAATTCTATATGCTTTGGATGAGATACTATAGCCAATTAATATTCCTCTTGAACCTATAGGGTCCATTTTCTTCCTTTTTTCCTTGGGAACATTAATGAATACAAGACATCAAAATTTTATGAGGTGATCAACATTCGGCTTTTTTCTTATAAATTCTTCTTCCATATTCATGTTGTCAAGAATTCTATGAGGGCTTATATTCCGGATGTCAATTTTTGTTGTAGAGGCTTCACCCCAAAAGAATTTGGGAAGGTCTTGGTCATGTTGAATGTCTCTTACACATTCTTTAATAGATCGATTCTTCCTTTCATGATTTGAATGATCATAAGTTAAAAATGATGTAGAATTGAATAGCCATTAACAAATTGATTGTTAACTAAAAGTGCAGAAATCGAGAGAACTTCTTGAGAAGAAAGACATTACGATAGCTGATAAAACATAAGTAAGATACAAAACAGTAATGAAACTAGTAGATACATAGTGATACTAGACAAAAAGATTGATTACGGAGTTCGTCCCTGATGGACTACATCTCCAGGTCCGCTTTCAAGATGGGCAACCGCTTTATTAAGATTAAGACCAAGGATATTGATTACATAGAGAATTGACCAGACTGAATGTGCACACAGGTACTTCTGATCACTATCATAATCAAGCTCTCTAAACCAACTTTCCAACACCTGTAACGATTCTCAATTTCGACTCCCTATGCTCCTATTACACTGAAAACGAAACAACCTCCCACTTCTAGAATATGCATACCAAAACTCAAAAACCACTCTAATGCCTTCAATGAGCAAACTGCCTTTAAAAAGGCCTGCAAAAACACTACAACCTCCTCAAGCTGAATTCGGGATGAATAAGATGCATTCTGGGGTGTTTTAGGTCTCAGTCTAGTCATGAACTGACACATATGATAGGTTTCATGGTCTTCGAATTAATATTTTAAACAAACTGCAACCAAAACCCATTTTTAAACCTTATGATAAAATCAACCCATTGGTGGCTTGCTGACTGGGTGGAGGAGGTTGACCACCCGCATGTGAACAGGGTGGTCTAACCATTGTTTGACACCTATGGTTTATCCGCCCGAAGATTCTGGTTGGTTGATGGTGATAGCGCTATGTGAACAGCGCATTCCTCCGGCAGTTGCGGCAACAGTTGGTGGTAAACTGCAACAGTTACCTGACTGTTCCAGTTGCTTCTCACATGTTAACAGTTAATTCTAACGGTTCCATTGTGGTTAGACTAAAAACTGCCTGTTCACATGTTTAACATTCCCCACGTGGTTTCCAAGCCGACAGTTAACTGTAACCTCCGCTGTTGTAAATACACTACTCACATGTTTACGGTACCAACATGGTTTAGTGCTACGGTTAGGAACTGTGTCATTTGTTTTGTAATGTTTTACAAATGCTCGAGAGTGGGTTTAGAGCTAGGTTAAGATGTTTAGGTTTGCATTAGGTTTTTTAAACATGTTTTCACCATAGGTTTGTTGCATAGGACTTGTAGCATAGGTTTAATACAATGAGTTAGGTTCCCATTTAGGGTGGTTACCTTTAATGAAATAAACCATATACAACAAATTGTCACATTGTGACATTGATTTGGACCACATTTCCACCATGAAGAACTAACGACGAAACCAACACCAGAAGAAATGAAGAACACTAGTGAACTTGACGAAGCTGAAGACGACCTGAACTCTCTGGATACATTGGACTGACAAGATCCTCCTAGATCAATCCTCTCCACTTGAAAGCTTTTGGACCAAAAAAGTTTGATTTTAAGTAGATACCAGGTGAGGGTACATTTCCCTCACTTTTCAATCTCCATCCACCTTGCCTTGCTCGGATTCATGCCCTTGAGTCCTACTCGAAGATATTCAACATCTCCATGCCTCGAAGATCGAATCTTCCTATCCAAGATGATATCTTCCTACAACTCATTCATATACTCAGGTGCCAAATCATCAATAGTCGGAATCTGTGTATCTTCCTTGGGATCCATGATCATCGAAGGTTCATACAATTTCAGATTTTCCACATTTACAACTGAGTAAATTCACACATAAGGAGGTAAATTTAATTGAAAAGAATTATTTCCAATATTTTTCATAATCTTGAAAGGGCCATACCTGATGGGTTTCAGTTTCTTACCTTCTCCTTTCAACCTATCTTTACTGATATACAACCATACCTGATCGCTGACCTGAAAATAATGATTGACTCGATGCTTGTCATGGCACATTTTATACTTGGCCTAACTCTTCTCTAATTGATCCCGCACTGCAGCATGTATCTGTTGTATCTGTTGAATGAACTTAACTACTTTTTTTGCATCATCATGTTCACCCACTTTATCCTCTTCACCAAACATGAAATCCATTGGTGACTTCAATAAATACCCAAAACATGTTTCAAATGGTGATCGATTAGTGGATGAATGTAAGGATCGATTGTAAGCACGTTGCACATAACATAAAGATTCATCCCACAATTTAGGATGTTTACTGCAATAACCTCGAAGGATATGTATCACTGCCATGTTCACCACTTTAGTTTATCCATCGGTCTGTGGATGAAAGGCTATGCTCTTCTTCAGCTTTGTGTCTATGAGTTCCCATAAAGTGGACCAAAATTCTCCTACAAAATGAGTGTTTCGATCATAAATAATAGAAGTAGGTAACCCAAAATGAACCCATACCTGATCGAAGAACATCTTTGCAGTCTGTTCAACAGTCACTTGCTTTTTTCATGGAACAAGAATACACATTTTGCTGAATCTATTGACCACAACATACAAATAATCATGCCCTCTCCTGGACATAGGAAGTCCTCCAACAAAATCCATGGAAATACTATCCCATGGTCGCAAAGGAACTAGAAGTGGCATGTATAAACCAATCTTTCGATTGCCTAGTTTGCTGGTCGAACACATCACACATCCTTTAATGTATTTAGCAACAGTTTCATACATACGAGGCCAGTAACAATACCTTTGAACTTGTGCCATTGTTTTTCTTACTCCAAAATGTCCTGAAATGCGAGAAGAATGTGCTTCTCGGACAACATGCGCTCTTTCTGTTTATGGTATGCGTAACTTGCCCAGATGATATAATAACATGTCATGAACATGATAATAGATTTCTTCCACCTGAGCACCATGAGTTAGTGATTCATAAATATCTTTGAAATCAACATCCATTCTATATTTTTCTATATAACTTTCATGATTTAAAGAGATACTATGTAGAACTACGAAAGCATTCAAAGATGGCCTAGATAACATATCAGCTACTTTGTTTGTGACACCTTTCTTGTAGTTAATTACTAAGTGAAATTGCTAAAGAAATCCCATCCATCTGTAATGACAAGATTGTTGCAACTTAGTTTGAGATTGTAAGTACTGAAGCAGCTGATGATCTGTGTGAATCACTGTTTCCTTACCCATTAATTAATGTTTCCATTTCTTAACACTTTCAACCAAAGAAAATAGTTCTTTATCATATGTCAGATAATTCATTACTGCCTTAGAAAAAGTTTATGAATGAAAACAAATTGGTTTCCATTTTTGAAGTAACACTACACCCATTGCATAACCACTAGCATCTGTTTCAATTTCAAATGGCTATTGAATATCTCGTAAAGCTAAGATTGTGACTATTTTCTACTTAAGTGTATCAAAAAAAATTTGTTTTTTACCTCCCTATTGAAAGGGAACTTTAGAGCCTATTAAAGCATGTAATGGTGAAGCAATCAAAGAAAATTGAGCAATAAATTTTCTCCAATACTGAATTGCACCTAAAAAAATTCTAACTTCATTCACATTCTGTGGTCTTGGCCACTTAACAATCACATCGACTTTAGCTGGATCTATTTTTAAACTTCCACCTCCAACTATGTAACCAAGATAATTTAGTGAAGTTTTCCCAAACTCACATTTGGAGAGTTTAAGGTACAACTTTTCTCTATTCAATACTTCGAAAACCTGCTTAACATGTTCTTCTATACTGGAACTGGAAATCAGAATGTCATCTAAGTATATTATGACAAATTTATCAATGTATGGGCGGAAAACACCATTCATAACCCGCATGAAAGTTGGTGGTGCATTACACAGACTAGAAGGCATTATCAACCATTCAAATAGTCCCTATCTAGTTTTGAATGTAGTCTTCCAGATGTCATTTTCTGCTATGCGAATTTGATGATACACACTTCTTACATCTAACTTAGTGAAATAAATAGATTTTTTCAGTTGATCAAGTAAATCATCTATCCTGGGAAGAGGATACATGTTTTTGATTGTTATCTTGTTTAAGGCCCTGAAGTCGACACACATTATCCATGTCCCATATTTCTTAGGAACCAAAATTATGGGTGAGCCACATGGAGATGAACTAGGTCGAATAAAACCTTTTTCAACCAATTCTTGTATTTGTTTCTTTATAATTCTTCGTTCTCTATAACTGATAGGTGATACATTCAAATATTAGGAAGAGGGGCATCTGATATTAACAACCTGAAAAAGCATCCTATCGATGCTTATGTTGTTCTTTCACAAACATAATTACATATTTCTTAGTTGAACTTATTAATCTCTTCATTTGATTAAAAGAAACTATATCCAAGTGTGTTTTAAGTTTATGTGCCCTGACAATAAATTCAATCCCATCTTTCTTAAGATGATATTTATGCTCTTTCCTATAAAACACTGCATCACGATCATAGAGATAAGGACTTCCTAGCACTACTCCACATATATCTGCTGGAATCACATCTAAATCTACTTCATCAATGTAGTGATTTGTTATGGCAAATTTTAATCGACACTGCTTTGTGACATTAATCTGAGTCTCTTTATTCAGCCAACCTAGAGGGTATGGTCTTGGATGATTATGTGTCTCCAAACCCAATTTCTTAACTAAATCTTCAGATATTAAATTTTCCTGTGATCCACTGTCAAATAATGTATCTATCTTTGTGTGCTTAGAAGTTATCCTTATGTGAAATAATTCAACCCTTTTATCCTCATTTAGATGATTTCGGTTTGAAGAAGGTATAGAAGTGTTAGAACTTGAACCAGTATCAGAAGTTTTACTTATTGAAACCATTGCGGTTATTTTACCTTCATCACATGAGTCGGAGCCCAAATCTTGTTGGATTGTTGTATTGGCCTTCTTTTCACCTTTATTCTTCTGAAACTTATTTGGTTTGAGTTCTGGGTGAAGTTTCCAACATTTGGACTCATCATGTCCGATCCTCCGGCAGTGAGTACAAATAGGTCTTTCACCTTCCTTGTGAGTTATCGCTAATCTCTTTCCCTTCAAATTACCCTTCTTCTTGTTGTCTTTGGAATCCTTGATTTCCAATTGTTTGGATGATTTATGTGAAAACTTGAATGGTCTACCACCTGATTCAATATGTATGGCATGAACACACACTTCATCAAAATCATTAGGATTAAACATCAATAATGTATGCTGCAAATATGAATGTAAACTGCCGATGTATTTTAATAAAGTTTCACGTGTATCCATTGAAATACCAAGCCCCAATGCTTTCTTTTTGAACTCTTGAGTAAACTCCTGAACACTCTACCCTTTACCTTGCCTCAGATGTTGCCAATCAATAACAACTTGCTGCATGTATCCCAAAAGATAGAATTGTTTCTTAAGAGCTTTACATCTATTTGAGTTTTACTTTCCCACCATATTAAAGTTTTTCCCCCCATTCTAAGTGTAGCTAACTAAATTTTCATTTTATCATCAGAGATGTTCTGAATACGACAATACACTTCTAACTGCTTAATCTAGTTATCTAACTTTTCAGGATTCATTTCACCATCATAAATAGGTAATTCAAATTTTACATCAAGTTTCAAAAGAGAGGGCTTCTTTTTTCTTTTCTTTTTTTTTTTTTTTTTTTTTTTTTTTTTTTTTTTTCAGATTATGTACTGGAAGAAGAAGAAGAAGAAGAAGGGGATGATGGAGATGATGGAGGTGAAGGTGGTTTATCATCTTTTCCTTTACCTTTGTCCTTCTTCGATGTCTTTGAAGAAGAAGCTGCATCTCTTGCCTTCTTGTCTTCGTACATTTCTCCCAACATTTGCTGCATAATCAAGAATGATTGCTGAAACTGTTCATCACGCATCTTAGTTTCGATATTTTCACCTGCATCAGATCTTGTCATGGTCGACTTATGAACGACTCACCACTTTCCAATCTTTGGATCAATCTGCTCAAGGATTCCTTCTCCACGTTGCGACTTTGACCTGATTAACATTCAATGGAAAATTCTACAAACATAACCTGCTCTGATATCAAAACAATGTAAACTTTGAAATGAGAACTGATACTGTTACCCATTTCGTAGAGATAGTGAAAAAGTGACCTGATTTTGAAAAGGGGTGATGCAGAACACACACATTTTTTTTAAAGCATAGTTTTTGGCACTTTAATTTTTTTATGTACATTACGTTTTAGAATGTTAGCAATTTGCATGCTGATTTAAAAAAGTGATAATGTTGCATCATGTCGTTTTTTTAAAAGACATTTTTTTACTTTAAATTTTCTAATGTATGAAATGTAAATAATTATTTTCTAAATTTAACAATTTTTGACACGTTAAATTTTTTATGTCAATTTTTTTGACATAAAAAAAAATATTAAAATATATATTAAAAAAAAGACTTATATTTAAGTAAGTAAAAATAGAAAAATTTAAAAAAAAAACATTAACAAAAAAACTAAAAAAAAACAAATTAAAAACAAACTAGATTTAATTAAAAAATTAGAAAATTAACAGAAAAATTAAAAAATAAAAATAATAATTTAAAAAAATAAAAATAAAAATAAAAATAAAACCAAAAAGCATTTAAAATTAGAAAAAATATACGTGTGTTCAAATTAAAAAAAATAAAAAATAAAAAAACATTTAAAAAAAACACATTTTTATTTAAAAGAAAAACATTTTAAATTTTATATTAAAAATTTTAAAATTTAAAATTTCGTTTTAAATTTTTTTGACATTATTAAAAAAATTATTTTTTATTTAAAAAAGAAATTATCATTATATTTTAAGTGATACCAAAGTTGTTAACCTACTTTATTAATTCCTCATTTAAAAATTCAAGAGTTAAAATGATAAATAGTAACTTCATAACATTAACAGGGAATCAAATAACATGTTATTTTTTTAACATTAATAGGGAATCAAATAAATCTACATGCATCATTTTGGAGTGGCTATAGTTATAATAATTGCAACATAACAACGTCAAAGCTTTTCTTGTTTACATTGGGTGATTCTCGAAATCGCCCCAATATATTTTAAATTTAGGAATTTTAATTTGAATCTAATTCCTCTAAATTCCGGCAAAGTATCATTTATTCTAGTGTCACCCATTATAATTTTCAACCAAAAAACAACAAACTTTATTTATTAACACTGATTTATTAATTTAAAAAAATATTATTTTCCAACTAGAATCAACTAGTCTCCATCCTTAATTAAACCACTAGTAATAATAAACGAGACACAAAAACCGAAAGTTTTAATTACAACACCGGTGTTACAATATCACTCAAGCTGCATAATTTTCCTGCAACAGAATAAATCCAAGAATTTATTTTTTAGAAAAAAATTTGATTTTTTGAAAAAAAAAATCTTTTAAAAAATTATTATTAAATATTTGTAAATGATGGAAATTTAAAATGAATGCTTATAAATAATAGTTATTATTAGCTTGGAATTTAATTATTTTGTATTATAAAACAAATTTGTAAGAGTTGTTGAAAGAAAGTTTTCAAATAAAAGCAGGCAGACGCTCACAAATTTGATTGGATTAAAACGTAAAATGACATGCATAAAAAAATGCAAAAAAATCATCAAATTTTCATTAAAATTTGATAAGTAGAGAGAATGAAATTCCAAGCCTACATCGGCATACGTGGGAACTTTCCGCACACATTTTAAGATATGAATCACATCCACTCTCCCAGTTTAATCTTTTATGAATTTCAAAGTTGTGAATTATGCCATCACGTACAACAACAGGTCACAAGCGACGTGCATATAACCAGAGAAAACTGTTTTAGAGGTTTCTATTAATAGAGATCATATAAATGACCGAGCATAAGATATTGTTGAGATCATTTTCGTGGTAACACATTTGAACTCCATGCACACACCTTTCAATTTTTTTATTTGTGTGGGTTCCTAACAAGTCCGTTTTCCACCGATTTTCAAATGCGGAACCCACATTGTCCTTTCTGAATGATCCAATATCTTGTGTGTCACATTTAATTTGAAATAAAATAATTCAATGAACAAAGTAATCAATCATACAGAAGGACAAAGTTCTTTTAGATCGTTGTACGAAGAAGGAAAATAAATCCTAACACGTCTCCATCCTTTATCAGGCAATATCTTGTGTGTGAAAAACATTTTAAAACAAATTTAAAAATAAATATTATTTGTTTGAAAAAATTAAACGTATTTTTTTAATAAAATATTTTTTTTTAATATCAAATTTTGTTTTAAAATAAAAATAATTGCAACATAACAAGTCAAATCTTTTCTCCCCAAAAGCCAACAAGTTTACGTTAGGTGATTACCAACACCAATATATTTTAAATTTAGGAATTTAGAGGGATTAGATTCAAATTAAAATTCCTAAATTTAAAATATTATGAATAAATATTAGTTTTATTTTAAAATAAAAAATAATTGCAACATAACAAAGTCAAATCTTTTCATTCCCAAAGCCAATATATTTTAAATTTAGGAATTTAGAGGGATTAGATTCAAATTAAAATTCCTAAATTTAAAATATTATGAATAAATATTAGTTTTATTTTAAAATAAAAAATAATTGCAACATAACAGAGTCAAATCTTTTCTCCCCAAAACCCAGTAGGTTTACGTTGGGCGATTTTCGGAATCGCCCAATGCCAATATATTTTAAATTTAGGAATTTAGAGGGATTAGATTCAAATTAAAATTCCTAAATTTAAAATATTATGAATAAATACCAGTGTAAATACTCATGTGCGATAGGGTAGCTAGGAGTAGGTGCATCCGGATTTGTTATAATCTGAAAACACAGAGTTAGTATTATCATTTTTTAATCTAAATCAAAGAAGACTCCAAGCCTTTTAGAATAACAAAGCAACTAGATTGAGATTCGAAGCAGCTTTTAGACAATTAGGACTTCTATATCATGTAATTGATAAGAGATTACTCGGTCAAACTATTTGTTCCTTGAATTTATTTTCTCCCTAAAAACATTTCAAATTTATTATGAAGGCATAGATAGCATGATAACAAATCCATATTGATGTTGTGGTCAGAACTGAAATTATTGTAAGTTATATCTATCATAACTCAAATTATTGTATATGATATCTATCAAATATATTGGAATCTATTATGAGCATTATTTTGAGAAATCGAAGAACAACTTGGATGATTCTAATGAAAACAATCTAGATGACTCTGGTGATTACTTGATTAGTGAAGAACAACTTGGATGATTCCAATGAAAACAATCTGGATAACTCTGGTGATTACTTTAATAGTGAATGAATAGACGAAAAGTCATTTATCTCTTAAATGACTTCGCTGTAAATATGATAAACATAACAAAGCTAAACCTTCAGCCTTCCTCTTCCTTTGTTGTATCTAGGCATATTTTGTTTATTGCAAAGGATGTTTATTAAATGTTCTGACAATGGAAAACCTTTAGATACTGAGATTGTAGTACACTGATTAAACAACTTTAGATACTAAGATCCTAGTACAATGATTAAATGGTTGTTTTGATGAAGTTTTGTTATTCTAATAAAAAAATTATCGAAAAAACTTTAAATATAGAGATCTTAGTACAATGATTAAACAACAATCTCAATGAATAACTGAATATAGAGATTCTAATACAATGATTAAACGATAATTTCCATGAGAGATTCTTATTCTATGCATAGAAATATCTCGATTACACATGCATGAAATTAAAAAAAAATGGAATGAAAAATTTGAATGTAAGTATTTTATATAATTTTAAAGTATAACATATTCAAATAAAAATAAATATATAATAATTTGAATTTAAATATATAAATTAAGATAAATTTATAATAAAGTTTATATAGTAGTTAGTAGGTGTCATTTAATTTAAATATATTTTAATTAAATTAAAAAAATAATAAAGACGGTTTTTATCATAAAAATAAAACAACTAATAAAACACTTTATTGTTAAATGTCATCACCAAAACTTAAGAAATATGACTAATTAATACTGTATTTATATTAAGATATCTACACTTATATATATATATATATATATATATAGGTGTTTTATATTTTATTAATATATATAATTTTTTATAATTAAATTTATTAAAATATGTTCAATTGGTTAAAGAGTGAATATATATATATATATATATATATATATATATAGGGGTATGATATATTGATATAAACTAAAACATTCAATTTAAAAAAAACATATGCATAATGTTAATATTTTTAAGTATTTTTAATGAAATATGTTATGAGCGTTATATTATAATAATAATAATAATAATAATAATTTTTTAGTTTGAATCAAAATTATATTTATATTTTTATAGGGTAGTGTGAGTCTTTTTTTTGTTTTTAAAATAAAAATGATTTTTTTTAACAATCTTAAAAAAAAAAAATTGAAATTTTAAATTTTAAATTTTAAATTCGGTTTTACTGGCATTTTTTAAAAATGTTGAAAATTGACCCTAAAAAAAGAGCCATCATTCTAGTATCAACACTTTTCATTTTCAGGGTGTTTTTTGCACAATTTTTCCACAAAAAAATTGTTTTCACTACCATTTTTAAAACATGTTCAAAATTGACCCTAAAAGAAAAAACCATCATTCCAGTATACACACTTTTCATTTTTAGCACTATTTTTCATGTTTTTTCGGGGTTTTTGGGCCAGAGTTCCCATTTTGAGTTTATAGTTCCCGTTTCAAAGTTTACATTGTTCCAAATTATATGATCTAAAGTGATCATAAGTTAAAACTGATGTAGAATTGATTAGCCATTAATGAATTGATTGTTAACTAAAAGTGTGGAAATCAAGAGAACTGCTTGAGAAGAAAGACTTTACGACAGCTGATAAAACATAAGTAAGATTCAAAACAGTAATGAAAACAACAGATACACAATGATACCAGACATCAAGATTGATTACAGAGTTCGTCCCTGATGGACTATGTCTCTGGGTCCGCTTTCAAGATGGGTGACTGCTTTATTAGGATTGAAACCAAGGAGGTCGATTACATAGAGAATTGACCAGACTGAATGTGCATGTAGGCACTTCTAATCACTGTCATAAGGAAGCTCTCTAAACCATATTTCCAACACCTACCATGGTTCCCAATTCCAACTCCCGATGCTCTTTTTACACTGAAAACAAAATAGCCTCTCACTTCCAGAATCTGCATACCAAAAATCAAAAACCACTCTAATGCCTTCAATGAGAAAAGTGCCTTTAAAAAGGCCCGCAAAAGCACTCCAACCTCCTCAGGTTGAATTTGAGATGAATAAGCTGCATTCTGGGGTTGTTTTAGGTCTCGGTCTAGTCATGAACTGACACATATGATAGGTTTCATGGTCTTCAAATTAATATTTTAAACAAACTGCAACCAAAACCCATTTTTAAACCTTATGATAAAATCAACCCGCTGGTGGCTTGCTGACCAGGCGAAGGACGTTTACCGCCCGCATGTGAACAGGGCGGTTTAACCGTTGCTTGACACCTATGGTTTATCTGCCCGACGATTTCGGTTGGTTGATGGTGACAACACTATATGAATAGGGCATTTGTCTGGCAACTGCGGCAATGGTTGGCGGTGAACTGCAATGGTTACATGAATGTTCCAGTTGTTGCTCACATGTTAACAGTTAATTTTGATAGTTCCGCTGCGGTTAGACAAACAACTGCCTCTTCACATGTTTAACATTCCCTGCGCGGTTTCCAATCCGACGGTTAATTGTAACCTTCGCCGTTGTCAACACACCGCTTACATGTTTACGATTCTGACGTGGTTTAGTGCTATGGTTAGGAACTGTGTCATTTGTTTTGTAATGTTTTACAAAGGCCCAAGAGTGGGTTTAGAGTTAGGTTTAGTTGTTTATGTTTTCATTAGTTTTTTTACACATGTTTTCACCATAGGTTTGTTGCATAGTACTTGTAGCATAGGTTTAATACAATGAGTTAGGTTCCCATTTAGGGTGGTTACCTTTAATTAAATAAACCATATACAACAAATTATCACATTGTGACATTGATTTGGACCACATTTACACCATGAAGAACTACCGACGAAACCAACACCGAAAGAACTGAAGAACACTGGCAAAGTTGAAGAAGCTGAAGACAACCTGAACTCTACAGATACACTGGACTGACAAGATCCTCCTGGATCATTTCAGCTACACCATTCAATTGAGGATTGTAAGGAACTATTAGCTCCCTCTTAATCCTAGATTCTTTTCAAAAGGCTAGAAGTTCTTTATATTTATATTCCCCTTGATTATCTAATCTCAAAGTCTTGATCTTCTTTTCTGTCATATTCTCCACTTTTTCCTTGAATGAGTGGAACTTTTTGAATACTTCCTCTTTAGAATTCAATAAATATATCCAAGTATTTTTGCAATGATCAAGAATAAATGTTACATAGTATTGATGACCACCAAGTGATTTTTTGACATGGGTCCACAAACATTAGAGTGTATTAGGTCCAATATTTCCTTGGATCCTGTATCACTATTAGGGAATGGTTTCTTCACATTTTTACCAACGTAACACCCTTGAAAAACTCCTTCATGCTCCTCCTTTAATTGGGGTATGCCAATAACCATTTTATTCAAGTATGGAATACTTTGTAATGGAGATAGCCATACCTTCTATGCCACAACTCACAAGGATTGATGTATAAATGTACTAAAGCTTGAGGAGGAAGAGCTGTATATACAACCTCCCCTCATGAATCCCAATTTTCCTTGAATTTTCTATACTAGATCCCTTTGCCCAAACAATTACTTTGCCATCAACAAATGCTACCCTATCTCCTTTATCTTCTAAACAAGAAATAGAAAGAAAATTATTTTTCAAACCTGGAACATAAAGGATCTTGTTGAGATGAATGTTCCCACCAGATTCCAGCTCTATGGAGGTAGATCCAATACCTTAGACCAAGTATCTATTGTCCCCAAGTTTGAATTTGTGAGAATATATTACTTTAGATAGGGTATTGAGAAGTCCACTTTCACCTATCATATGCCTTGAAGCTCCACTATCAATTACCCATGTGCTTTCATCTTCAAATGAACCTGTAAGTGTCGAGTATAGACTACCATCCTTGAATTCCTTAGATAGTTTTGAGATGAATTTGGTGATGTATCCTTTGATGGATTCAAAGAGAGTCGTAAGAGGCTTGAGACCCTCATTCATGTCTTTTTCCATTGAAATGAGAGAGAGAAGATAGTTTCTACAATAAGATCTTGTTGATTTTGTTGGATCCCACCAACATACAAGGGTTCACTTGATATGAAGTCCCAATTAGAGCTCACGTAGTTTGATATAGGATTCCCACCTAGAAGTATGGTACGACTTCCATTTACTTAAATATTTTCATTTGCTGCAACTATTAACACAAGAGAGCAATGCACATGTACTTTTGAATGAGAAAGAAAGTATGCCTTGTGAAATGTTCAATTGTAATATGTATCAAGGTTCTTTCACTGGAATGGAACAAAAGTGAGCCTTTAGAAGATAATTATTATTACTAATCTAATAAATTCATACACACATCATAAGAAAGAATCGTTAGTCATCAAGTGAAATAGTTCACATAGATGCAATGATCATGAAAATAAATACAACATACATTCAATGAGATGAGCACTAAAGCCACCAAAATAGTTCAATTTCTTTAGCACATGTGAATACCAACAAATACCAAAAAAATCCAAAGAATAGTCTTAAAACATTCACGATATGCGCAAGAAAATGTGTTGGCTCAATAAAGCTTTAGATATTAGACTAAAGTTCCAAGGTACATTATTACAATGAACACCACTAGCTCCAATAGTGAAGCGTTAAGCCACTTCATGCTCTCCAAAAGAACTATCTTCCTGTCCAATGCTTGGATGGAGAAGCCAAGGTTAAAAGACCTCTCTTTGAGTAATGAGGTCTATTTTATAATAAAAAAATGGATTAACTTTCATATTATCATGACTCTTGAGCTTCTTCATGACTCTTAGACTTTTATTGTGACCTTTGGAATTCTGGGTGACCGTTAGACTTCTACATGAATTTTGGACTTCTCCACATGAATATTTTGTCCATATATGACTCATAGAATTCCATATATTACAATTTACAATATTATCCAAAATTACATCATAATTTCGACATCATCACGTGACGACAACATGATAAGTCAACAACATCGATGAATTGGACTCATGGTGACTTGTACATAAAGTTCTTTAGTAAGTGATGGCACTGCCACTATGTCTTCAATACTCATAATATATATTGCATTTTTGTTTCCATCTACCCTCCAAAGGGTCTTGAGAGATCTCATAGCCTTCATGGGCACTTTGGTCATCAAAATCCATTGTTCTTTCAATTGTTGCAACATCGTGCCTTTATCTTCAAGATGGTTCCTTAGGAAAAAATTCTTATCTGATCTCCCGAAATATTTTATACATGCTTCATTGAACACCTACAGATGTAGATCACTCATGGACAACAAACAGTACTCCAAAAATCTCATATCCTATCATGCTTCATGCAAAAAATTTCATTTTAGTGAAAAGTGTGCCAAGGGGGGAGAGAGAAGCATTTGTGGTGCAAGGTGAACTTGCAAGAGACAAGGAGGGGATTCACTATTTAGCGATGATGCCCTATTCACTTAAATGGAGGAGGAGAATGCTTGATGGAGGGCGTAGGGTGCAACAATAAGAGACAAGCTACATGGTTGTTCCTTAAAGATAAGTTGTGCACTTGGAAGGGAAGTTAGGGCCACAAGGAGGGCATAGGGCATAGGAAAATTCATAAGGGAGGCTTCATTTCCTACTAAGAGAGCATGATGCATTCAATTGGGAGGGCATAGGATAGGATTGGTGTAGGGCGCCAAAGCAAGCAACAAGGAGAAGGGTTTGTGGACTAGGAGTGTGCTTTGTGCTAAAGAGAAGGCCTCCAAGTGCAGGGCATAACCAAAACTAAAAAGAGGGTCTCACTAATCCTTGAGAGTGTGTTGTGAGCTCCTCATGGCCTTAAAGGTAGGCTTGCAAAGTGAAAAAATTGTCAAAGTGTGGAAGGATAACACATGGAAAAACACACTGAGTTAGGTGTAAAATAAAGAGTGACACAACTTAACTCATTGATATAACTTAGACAAGTTCCAAAAATAGGAAGTATACATCAAAATTCTAGTTCAAAAACATTCACCATGTATAACATACCAAGTATATATAGTTGCGACCAAAAGTATCATTTTATGACCAGAAAGTGTACTATGACCCTAAAGAGAATTATTGTTACTCTTAATGATGTGATGATAGTTAGAAAGGAACATGGGAACTTAGCTTATGTGTAGAAACATGAGAAAAATGACAGCCCAAAGCAACACTTCTCATGACAAAGGGTAGCCTCCAAAATTTGAATATAGCAAAATTTTGGAGGGTGTTGTAGCAGCGACAACACTTGGAGACACACTGGATGAACTTTAGCTTCTTTATCTAGGAATAGTTTTCCATCAAAGAGTTAGCCCTTTAGGATGTAATGATTCATAAAGGGGTTTTGGTTGGCTTCCCACTTAATCTGGCTGTATATGTAGTATGCACCATACCCTTCCTTGGTTTAACACAAAAGAGAATAGGGAGACAAGGTTTTCCTTGAGATTCTTGCAAAAGCTGCAAGGTAGGAAAGTAGATGTTCGGTGGAAGGATAGCCACTTTTCCATATATAAGGAAGTATGGATATGTTTTTAGGGAGGGATTAGGAGTGATGTTGTCAACCCATAATGTATTAACCAAAGAATTATGTCAGTTCTTTTGCTAGGACAAGATGATTTTATTGATAATGTAGATAAGGTTTTGTTGACGATGTTGTGCCTGCCAACATTCAGGGGATCTCCCCGATATGAAGTCCAAACTAGACCTCACACCGTTTGGAGTAGGATTTCAAAAATTGGGTGGTAATTTTATGCCTTGACCGTAAAAATGTGCAGAGGAAAGTATAATAACTTTGGATAAGAGCAAGTGTGTGACCCTGCGAAGAGTCAAGTGTGATACATGAAGGTTCCAAAACACGAAGGGAAAAGGAAGTGCGCCCCTTGGAAGCTTGTAATAGTAGGCAACTTGAAAGGAACACATGAGTGAAATGTCATCACAAGCTAAAATACAAAATAGACCATAAGTTAAAATGATGAGTTAATCCAAAAACATGCATTCAACAAGATTTGTACAAATGAAAACAAAATAGTTCATTATCATATGTGTAAGTTAAATAACATACATTTCCAATACAACAAGAATAGTACTACTATATTAACAACATATGCATGAAAGTGTGTTGTCTCTGATTTTATTATTATAAGTGAAAGTTCCATCCATGCATACACCATTGACGACCACTAGTCCCAATAGTGGAACATTACACTACAATCAAGAACACCTGCTCCTTTAAAGAAATATACTCGCTCTACGCTATGCAGAATCTAAGGTGCTTCACAATACTGCCAAGCTCTTTCTAAGCCTAAGCCTAGCTAAAAGCTTGGCTCCCAAAAGCCTCTTTTATGAGTTATAAGGTTATATTTATAACAAGAGGAGGTGACTCTTCAACTCCCCTTTGTGACCTTTGGACTACCCTCATGATTCTTCAACTTCCTCACAAAATGACACATTACATTACATGGTGACTTTTCATATTCCAATATTGACACTTGGGATTTCACTTACAACATAATTACAAATAATATTACATTTTCCACTCGTACCCATATAAGAAAAAATAGGGTAGAGATAACCTAACAAGACACAACACTATGATTATGGAGTTTGGGGGAAGTCCAGCTCAACAACCTCCACTTGTTGCTTCTCAGTCACATATTGGTGCAAGGCTTGGCACTATGTGATGGTGTCCTCAAACTACTTAATGGTGTCTTGTTGGAAGTGGAATCTAGCCTCCATGGCATCCGGGTACATCGTCTTGGAACCTATATCAAAATTTGTTCTAAAGCATGAGCAACATTGTCTTCACCTTGACAATGTCGCCGATGAACTTCTGCATGTTGTGTGCATTTAGCTCCAAGTCTTCCTTGGTGGCTTCCCATCTTATCTGCTCCAAGTAGTCTTTGTACTCCTGCTGGACTTGGTTCTTGGGTTTAGCTTTAGTGAGGGAACCGATTGATGGGATATGTTGTGTTCTCACCAAGACATCCAAACTGCTATACAACCACACATATGAGGCATGTATGTTATCAATGAATGAGGCAAGCTGCTTGTTGTTCTGAATCAACATTCAAACCTTCACTTTCTCCATCTCTACCCGTGGCTTCATTTTCTTCACTAAGTCAAGAGGGGCCCCTTTGAAACACATTGTCCACTCTTGTAGATAGGAAGTGCCAACTTGTATGGTTTTAAGAGTTTTAAAAAACTCTTTGTTCTGCAGTTATAGGCCATGGAAATGGACATATTCTTTATTCATGGTGACAAACTCATCACAGAGCTTCCGCATGGTTTCTCCAAGTATTGATACTTCAACAAGTATCATTTCTCTCATCTCCCCAAATGCGGAAACTACATTCTTCATTGTTGCTTAGAGTTGTTCTGCCTATTTCCTAGTAGCTTGTAAGTTCTTTTCCAGTTTCTCATTCTCGATCATCAGATACTGAACATTTGAGCTTGTTTCTCTTGCATAGGCCAAGTTGGCTTCGACAATGGATGTTGGATGCTTCCAACTGTCCAACACTATCACCCTTTCTTTGATTAATGCAGGTGGTGCGTGATCATCTGGAAAGTGCTTCCTATGTGCTTGTACAATCCTCTTCTAGAACTCATCAAATGATAGATTGTACACATCCATGATCGGATCATCATAAAGGAGAATAGCATCTCCTTGGTCGGGTGGGGCTAGCTTAGGCACTGGAGGTTGTGGAGACTGAGGGATGACCTGTGGTGCTCTTGGCATCAGATCAACATCTTCATGTTACAGCTCCTGTTCCAACTCCATGTCTGTCACTTCAATCGATTTCTCAATTTGTTGAGAAAGCTCCCGATCCTGCATCCTCAATGGTTGCTTGTTCCATCTCTTCAACCTGTACTAGTGTTGTTTCCTTCGTCATCATGCCTTGCCTTTGTTCTTCTCCTTGCTTTTGATTCTCTTCTTGTTCTCTCCATGTCAACTGATGTTCTTCCTTCAACTTCTTCTCTATCTCCTACAACTTCAGTTCTACTTCCTACAACCTCTGCTTTTCTCTCTTCCTCTACTCTGCTCTCTTCATCCTTTGCTCCCTCTTTTCTTCCATTGCCAAGGTTACATTTTCGATGAGAGGATCTACTTTCATTTTGCATCTTTTCTCTCCCTCTGGACTATCGACAATCTTCCTCTTTCTCTTGTCCTACATGGGATTGTTGCCTTCTACTGTTGTTGCAGTTGCTTCCTGAACTGCTGTTGTCTGTGGAGTAGCCTTCAAAGTCATTTTTATACTGACTGACTCATTGAGTATGGAGGAATTATAGAAATACCTCCAAGGATCCTCCTCTAGCCAATGAAATGCCTCGCTGATCCACAAAAAGTAAACTCTCCCATAATGGTCTTTGAAAATACTGTGGGCATCATACAGATTAAAGTCCTTGGTGTTGAAATCGAATTTCAATATGCCCTTAGCCTTGAAATATATGAATTTCAAGTTCTTAATCTCATATAATCCAATAGGAAAAGGAAGAGTGGGCCATGGTTCTTTCTTATTCCTATGTAGTGTCGCTAACAACCCTGTAGCGAGGTGGTATGATACTTCTTGCATGATCAATTTGTCAGTGGCATACCTTGGTAAGACATGTAGAGGCTTCTCTCTTCCAAACACTCTGATGAAGGTGCCACTTGGTGAGGCATACCAATCTATAATGTCTACTATCACCTCCATTTCTTCTCAGGACATGCAAGGTGGATCTTGTTCAAATACAAGCTTGTATAGTGGGTGATAAAGTGGTTAGTAAGTCGTGCCATTACTCCTCGATAACTGCAGTCAGAAAGCAACTTGCAATAGATGTTCACGATAGTCTCTCATGGTGTCCATGTCCAGTTCATGCTAGGGAATCACTATTGTGCATAAATTTCATCCAGTAAGTATGTGTATATATAGAACCTTTCTCACTCATCCTTGGGTGGATTCTAAGCCTTAGCTACATGGGACTTCAATTGTTCAGCCAACAGATCCAACCAGTTGAATGGCCTCCCATCACTTACCTTCAACTTGATCTGAACTTAAATATGAATGCAAAAAATTACAGTTATAACCATAAATACAGAGATACAATAGAAATAACACTTCATTTCATTAATATAAAAATATTAAACCATGCTTACAAACAAAATGGAAATAAACTAGCTCGAGTAATGGTAGCTTATCTCTGAGAAGAGATGTGGTGGCTACATGAGGTTAAAAGGCCTATTTATTATTGAATAACAAGAGAAAACCATAAACAACCAAAACCCTAACCCCAAGATATTTAATGCCAAGAGTTTGTGGGCCTTGTTGGAGTTAGTTGGGAAATAAACTTCCTAAGGTTGTAACTTGGTCATATTATCTCTGTTTGGCGCGTAAGATACCTTATTGGAAATGTCTCTCTGAGTACTACATGATTTTCGGCATGCCATTTCCAATATTTTTGGGCTTGTTGCGGACATCAAAAAAACTTGTTTAGAGTGTCAAAACTTCTCCAGAAGTTCAAGACCTGGAAAATTGCAAAAAATAGTAAATTTTGAAATAAATAAGGAAACGTATGAAACTGACTGGAGGTCTAGGTGTAATAGGTGGGTGACCACCAATATCCACCTAGATCACAATTGCTCTAGTAAGTCTTCCCACCCTTCAGGAAAGGCTTATGTGCTCTCTTGACCATATATTCTGCAAGCAAAGATGATCAATATCTGGTAAGCCTTCATGAGGGACTTTTTCTTGTACACATGGGTGGGTGTCTGTTGAAACTTCGATGGTTCTTTCACCCAGTGCTTGAAAATGCCTCTTGTGTTCACATAGCCGTGGGTGGCAGAGAGTAGTGAGTACATGTGCTTCATTGGCTCGAGAAAGTGATACATCTACTGAAAGTCTTCTGCCCTGAAGGTGGCAATATTATACCCGTTAGAACTACTCAATGTCATAGTTTGTTCATTCGTATGTGAGACAATCTAGCTGATGATGTATACACATAGGAAGGCGGGATACCTTCATGCATCCTTGTATGACCCTAACTGCCGGATGCTAATATAAACATGCCAGTCCTCTAATTCTACCTCAAATTCCTTTGCAAAAGTGTCTTTGATATGTTTCCATGTCAGTGTTGTTCCATTCTCAATAAAGAACTAAGTATATGCATACATTGGTAAATCAAATGATGTCTGCTCAACTAATTCCCCAATATTTCTCTTGGTGGTTTCCTTTGATGCATCTCTCTTGGATGCCATGTTAATTATGACTGTCAGAGATATGCTCAATGAGTATTGTACATATGGGATAGAGAGTACACTCATGGCAAGAAAATGTCAATTTAAAAGCAAAACAACTTCAAGGAAAGTTCAAGCAGTAATCTAGGCACTAGATTTGAGGGATTGCACAATTTTTCTTGACATAGGTGATTGGAGAACTGTGGGAAAAACACACTACGTAGTCCCAATAGCGAAGGTCAAAGCCTCATGACTCGAACTGCGCAATGTGTAGTTCATCTTGGGCAAAGCCCTTGGAAACACTGTGCATTTCACAGTCTCATTAGCCAAGCTAAGAGGCTGGTTCCTAAAACTGTACAATGTGCAGTTGGAGCCAGCTTAGGTTGTGCTCTATGTAATTCCAGAGGCCAAGCTTGTGGCTTGAGCCTCTAGATTGCATAGTGCTAGCTGTGCAAGGTGAGATCCAGCCAAGGGAAACCCAAATCTACCCAAGGGAAGTGTGAAAACAAGAAGATTTGAGAAATAGTGTGAAGTTGAGAGTAAATATAACTAAGTGTATATAAATGCATGTGAATCAAGTGAAACAATTGATAAAATGAAATGAAAATGAAGTATGTGACGAGAGTCGTCAGAATGACGGCCATTGGTGAAAAAAGAGGAAAACTGATGTGACACTTGGGAAAGGAAATCTATAACTTGAGACGACACTTCTACAAGTTAAAACACCAAAAATCATGCAGAGAAACAAGTGAAACAGCACTCACACAAACCAAAAACAAAAAGAGACAAAAAAAGTGGTAAAAGACAACAAAAGAAAAACTCACCCGAAAAAGTGACAATGATCACACCGAAGGCTCCTTGATCTCCTCGAGAATGCTAGAGCTCCAAGATTGAGTGTGAAAATGAGCTCTAGTAGTGTAAATTAAATAGATTAAGGAAAATTAGGTTTTATGATGTGCATGCCTAAAAGCAAGGAAAAAACAACACTTGGCAGAAGTTTCTAAAAATAACGCAAGTGCCTCCCTTAGGATACTAAAAGTAGATCACTATTTTTTAGGGAGTCTTTTTTGCTTTTTCCATTTTTCTTTTTCTGGGGAAACTTGTCATGCACACTACCAGGAAAGATAATGTAGTTCTAGGAACTAGGCAACTTTCTAGCTCAGTGCACTACATAGGTTTTGATCCCAATGAGGGTTGTGCAATTTTTGGGCTCAGTGTTGGGCTAACTCCTCATGACTATGCATTTTCGGAGCTCAAGGCTCACTGGCAGTAAGGATTTCAAAATTCCCATCAACAAGGCTAGTTTCCCTCAAGAATTACATAACTTCTGGGGCAAGCCCAAAACTGTTGTGGGACCAAATTGGGAGATCAACCTGTGACTTAGAAGAATCAACTAAGTGAACAAAAACAAGTGAAAATGAAAACATAAGTCACATTTGAAGCATGAATACCTAGATTAGTGCAAGATGAGTTGCGGTAGATAATAAGGAAGGCTCCAAAATCAAAGCATAGGCAAAATTTTGGAGGGTGGTTGTTGTCGTTACAACATTTGTGACACACTAGTAGAACTCCATCTCTCTGTATGGACATTGTCTCATGAAAAAAATGTGTAACTCTCTCGGAAGTACTGTTCAGTTCTTCGATTATCATGGCTTCTTCACTTAGCTTGAGTTAAAGAGGTAGTACCTACCATTCTCTTCATTGAAAACACACATACCAAGCCAATTCAAACTGAGTTGTTTCGATTGGGGATGAGGAGTATATATATTCACGAGTAAAAGAATTTGTCGGAGTTTTAGTTTCATCTTTGGTGTTTCTCCGCTGCTAGTAGGACTGGACAATACCCTGACGGAGTCATTTCAGGAGCACAAGCATTTCTCTATTGCCAGCGATTCTAGATAGTATCCCAACAAGTTACTTGCTTCACCTCTTTTCATAGGAAGCCTTTCTCTTCTTTTTCCATTTTTTTTTAATTTTTAATTATTTCATTTTTTCAAAGAATTGTGCACAGACACTTATTTATTTCATGAGGTGGAAGACCCGACTTAATGAGAGTAGAAGAGGTTGTCCCTTCACAGAAGGATATTTATATATACCTCTGACATACTTGTTAAAGTTTCCCCCTTTCCTTACTCTACTTGACTTAGTTGACAAGGATTAACCAAAAATAGAGAACCGATTAGAATAGGTGGTACTAGTTAAAAGTGTAATCATCATGATTTCACCATGAGTCTCTCTGAAATGACATATTTTCCATTAGCATATCATCAATTAAAAGAAATACAAGATTCACATAAAGAGAGGGAATAGACATATAACCAAGTGTTGATAGCGATACAAGTTCCTCTTGAACTTCACCCTGCTTGTCTAAAAATCCCAACATGGTTTCATGTGAAAAACCTACAGCTAAAAAGAAAACAAACAAAGGAAAAGAAGCGGAGTAAAAGCAAAGAAAAGTAAAGAAAATCAAGGAAAAAAACAAGAAAAGAAAATAGATACTCCTACTCCTAACCTAAGAAGAACATAGGCCAACTTACATGAAGTGATACTTCAAATGCAACCATCATGCGTTGGTTGGCCCATTTAGGTGAGAGTATGCATGTCAAGAAGGATATATAGGAAAACCAACAAACAAGAAAGATAAGACAATACAAACCAAAACGTCTGAAGCTTGAATGAACCCACAAAAAAAGTAAAGAAGAAAATCACATGAAAGGAACTTTACGGATGTACCAAGGTGTCCAAACACATTGTGAGTCGATGACAAGAAGGTACACACTTTATAACTTGAAAAACGAGCAAACATAAAGAAAGAAAATTTCTGTTTTGCAACAGTGCTTGTTACATACAACTCCTCCAATGATTGAGTGATAGGACCTTGTGATACAAATGGAGGATGCGAAAATGGTAAGATATATTTATTTTCAATGTGAATAACTGAGTGATGAGGAGCCTTGAAAGATTCAACACATTTCTAATCAAAAGTGGGACTGACCTCAAGACTATGAGAACCTAACATAAGCATCAATTCAAGCTAAAGTGCCTCGACAACTTAGGGAGGTTCAAATTCATCAAAATATGGATCATCAAAGACCAATGTCTTAGAAATATTGATAGTGGAAGAATTAGAATCGTGGTCATACGAGTGAATGAAAAAATCACGACAACCATGATCAGAAAGTTCAAGAACACGAATAGGGGCAGCCTCATGATCTGACGAATCATAAAGAGTGGATGATGGAAAATGTGAAATTGCACCCTCTATGTTTCTAGAAAGGTAAGATGAGAGATTGAGAGGATCTGGAAAAAAAAATTGTCCTCTCTTCATTCAAATGAAAAGCTGGCATTCCACGTGTTCTGTGAATGATTGAAAGTAGAAACATCCAAAAATGAATTTTCACAAGATTGAACAAGAATGACAGAATCGTGGAAGATGTCAAGATAATGCGGAATAGGTACGGACAGAAGGAGGTCATCCTTCACTGCAGATTCTTGTTCAGAATTCCACACATACTTATCAAAAATGATATTGGAGGTTGTTTTTTCAACACCAACTCCATCCAGAACTTGATACTCGTTAACATCACAAGAGAGATCTGAGACAGGTGAACACAACACACTAAAATTTGGAGGATTAGAGGGACCAAAGGATGGAGGACAAGGAGATAACACTTCATGACAACCATCGGAGTCACAGTCCAACTCTGCACAAAAATTATAAGTAAGTGGGGTAGGAGGAGATGGTGGTAGATCAATAAGTGAATTCTCAACTTCTCCCACCTCGACCTATGGAGCTAGAGTTGTTTGATGAGAAAGGGACAGAGCGTCACTCAGAACATCAGCCTTGTCCATCTCATATTTAGAATCTCTAACACTGAGGTATGCTAGGAGAGGTTTGAAAGATTCTAACTCATGTGAATTTTCATAAATGTGAACAAGATATTGAAATCTTCCAATTAAAATTTCCCAATCAACTTTATCTTCCGAAAATTCGAAACGGTAATGAATAAAATGATTGTGAAAATCCTGAAGAGATTCGTCAAGTGTTTTTTGAAATTTTAAAATTTTTCTATTAAGGGCTTTATGATCATAAAGAACAAAAGCACGACATGATTCAACAACAACCTATTTGAAAGAGTGTGTGGAGGCTACGGGAAATGTGTGACACCATTTCTTTGCGCACCCTTCGAACGTGAGAGCAAAAAACCCACAAGAAACATCCTCTAACTAGATGTCATGCATGTCATAGAAACTAAGAAAAGAAACGAAGTACCTGAGCAAGGTTATTCCACCCTCGCCATTGAAATTAAATTTAGACAATTCATTTAAAATTCTTGCCAACACTTTAAAAATTTTAGAGTTTGAAAAACAAGTCAGGGTTATGATTTCGGACGAAGTCATCAAATGTGTGCAGAAATTTAAATCAGACTTAAAGTGCTCAGCTTGTCAATTAACCCTCCTTCTACTGTAATAAATGTTGACGGTGTTGGACTCACCAAAATTCAGGGGATCTCCCAGATATGAAGTCCCAACTAGACCTCACACCATTTGGAGTAGGAGTCCCAGGAGTGGGTGGTAATGTTATGCCTTGACCCTAGAAATGCGTAGAGGAAAGTATGATAACTTTGGCTAAGATCAAGTGTGTGACCCTGCGAAGGGTCAAGTGTGATGCATGAAGGTTCCAACACACTAAGGGAAAATGAAGTGCGCCCCATGGAAGCTTGAAATAGTACGCAGCTTGAAAGGAAGACATGAGCGAAATGACATCACAAGATAAAATGAATAATATTCGACAAGTGATGAGTTAATCGAACAACATGCATTCAATAAAATTCGTACAAATGCAAACAAAATAGTTCATAAGGATATGCGTAAGTTAAATAACATACATTTCCAATACAACTAGAATAGTCATACTACATTAACAGCATATGCATGAAAGTGTGTTGGCTCTGATTTTTTTATTATAAGTGAAAGTTCCATCCATGCATACACCATTGACGACCACTAGCCCCAATAGTGGAACATTATAGTCAAAAACACCTGCTCCTCCAAAGAGGTATACTAACTCTACGCTATGGAGAAACCAAGGCTCTTCACAATACTCCCAAGCCCTTTCTAAGCCTAAGCCTAACTAAAATCTTGGCTCCCAAAAACCTCTTCTATGAGTTATGAGGTTCCATTTATAAAAAGAGGAGTGACTCTTCAACTCCCCTTTGTGACCTTTGGACTACCCTCATGACTCTTCAACTTCTTCACAAAATGACACATTACATTACATGGTGACTTTTCATATTCCAATATTGACACTTGGAATTTCACTTACAACATAATTAAAAATAATATTACATTTTCCACTCGTACCCATATAAGACAAAATAGGGTAGAGATAACCTAACAAGAGACAACACTATGATTATGGAGTTTGGGGGAAGTCCACCTCAACAACCTCCACTTGCTGCTTCTCGGTCACATATTTTGCCAAGCTTGGTATTGTGTGATGGTGTCCCCAAAATTCTTAAGGTATCTTATTGGAAGCAGACTCTAGCCTCCATGGCATCCGGGTACACCATCTTGGAACTTTTATCCAACTCGTTTTGACGCATGAGCATCATTGTCTTAACCTTGACAGGACAACCGATGAACTTCTACATGTTGTGTGCATTTAGCTCCAAGTCTTCCCTAGTGGCTTCCTATCTTACCTACTCCAAGCAATCTTCGACCTCCTGCTCAACTTGGTTCTTGAGTTTAGCTTTGGTGAGGGAATCAATTGATGGGATTTGGTGTGTTCTCACCAGGAAATCCAAACTATTGTATAACCACACATATGAGGCATGTATGATGCTAATTAATGAAGTGAGTTGCTTGTTTTTTTGAATCAACATTCGAAAAGTCACTTTCTCCAGCTCTGCTTGTGGTTTCATTTTTTTCACTAAGTCAAGTGGGGCCCCTTTGAACCACATTATATACTCTTGTACATAAGTAATGGTAGCTTTTATGTTTTTGATATTTTTAACAAACTCTTTGCTATGTTGTTGTAGGCCATGCAAATAGACAACTACTTTATGCATGGTGACAAACTCGTCATAGAGCTTCTACATGGTTTCTTCGAGTGTTGATATTTCATCAAGTATCACTACTCTCATCTCCCCCAATGTGGAAACTACATTTTTCACTACTTCTCAGAGTTGTTTTTCCTCTTGCCTGGAAGCCTACAAGTTCTTTTCTAGTTGCTCATTCTCGGTCATTAGATACTGAAAATTTGAGCTAGTTGCTCCTAATTACGCCAAGATGGCTTTGGAAATTGAAGTTGGATGCTTCCTAGTGTCGACATTATCACCCTTTCTTTGATGAATGTAGGTGATGGGCGATCATCTAGAAATTGCTTCCTCTCTGCTTATACAATCCTCTTCTAGAACTCATCAAATGATAGATTGTACACATCAATGACCAGATCATCATCAAGGATAACATCATCTCCTTGTTCACTCAGGGATGTCTCATCTACTGAAGGTGGTGGAGACTAAGGGATGACCTATGGTGCTATTTACATTAGATCAACATCTTCATGTTGCAGCTCCTGTTCTGAATCCATGTCTGTCACTTCAATCAATTGCTCAATCTGCTGAGAAGGCTCCCGATCCTGCATCCTCATCTATTGGTTGTTCTGACTCTTCAACCTATATTGGCATTGTTTACTCCATCATCGTGCCTTTCCTTTGTTATTCCTCCTGCTTCTTCTTCTCTTATCATTCTCTCCTCAAATCATTTTCTTCCTCCAACTTCTTATCTATCTCATGCAGCTTCAATTCTACTTCCTGCAACCTCTTCTTTTCTCTCTTCCTCTTGTCTTCTCTCTTCATCCTTTGCTCCCTCTTTTCTTCTGATGCCTAAGATACCTTCACGATAAGAGGATCTTCTTTCATTTTTCAGCTTTGATCTCCCTTTGTACTATTAGAAATCTTACTCTTTCCCTTGTCCTACACGAGATTGTTGCCTTCTGTTATTTTTGATATTGCTTCCAGAACTATTGTTGTCTATGGAGCAACCTTCAAATTCCTTGCTAGTCCATAGAAAGTAAACTTTCATACAATGGTATTTTCAAATACTGTGGGGATCATACAAATTAAATTCCTTGGCACCGAACTCAAATTTCGTTGTCCTTAGCCTCAACAGCTGCAACTTTAAAGTTCTTAATTTCGTATAATCTGATCCGCAAAGGGAGAGTGGCCCATGGTGCTTTATTCTTCCTATGCAGTGATACTTACAACCCTATAACGAGGTGCTATGATACTTCTTGCATGATCAGTTTGTCAGTGATATATATTAATGGTAAGATATGTGGAGGTTTCTCTCCGCCAAACAATCTGTTGAAGGTGCCACCTGGTGAGGCATACAAATCTAAATGCCTACTATCGACTCCATTACTTCTCAAGACATGCAAGGTGGATCTTGTTTAACTATAAGCATGTATAACGGGATGATAAAGTGGTCAGTAAGTCATGCCATATATCCTCGATAATTGCAGTCAGAAAGAAACTTGTAACATATGTTCATGACAATCTCTCATGGTTTCCATGTCCAGTTGATGCTAGGGAACTGTTGCTATGCAAAAATTACATACAGTAAGTATGCGGAAATATAGAACATTTTTCACTCATCCTTGGGAGGATTCTGAGCCTTAACTACATTAGACTTCAATTGTTGATCCAATAGATCCGACCAGTTGAATGGCCTCCCATCACTTACCAACTGGTCTAGTAAGACTTCCCACCCTTCAAGAAAGGTTTATGTGCTCTCTTGACCATATATTCAAAAAGAAAAGATGATCAAGAACTGGTAAGCCTTCCTGAGGGACTTTTTCTTGTACACATGGGTGGGTGTCCATCAAAATTCCGATGGCTCTTTCACCTAGCGCTTGACAATGTCTCTTTTATTCACATAGATGTGGGTGGCATAGAAGAATGAGTCCATGTGTTTCACTGGCTCAGGAAAGTGATACATCTGTTGAAAGTCTAATGCCCTAAAGGTGAAAAGCTTCTACCTGTTGGGCATTACTTAATGTCATAGTCTATTCATTTGTATGATAAATAATCCAATTGATGATGTCTTCACACGGGAAGGAGGGATACCTACATGCAACCTTATGTAACCCTCACTGTCGGATGCTAATATAAACATGTAGGTCCTCTAAGTCTACCTCAAAGTCCTTTGCAAAAGTTTCTTTGATTTGTTTGCATGTCAGTGTTGTTCCCTTCTCAATAAACATCTGAGTATTTTCATACAATGGTAAATCAAATGAAATCTACTCAACTACTTCCCCAATATTTCTCTCAGTGGTTTCCTTTGATACAACTCTCTTGGATGCCATGTTAAATGTGAATTTTGGAGAGTTGCTCAACAATTGTTGTACATGTGGGACAGAGAGGCCACCCTTGGCAAGAAAATGTCATTTTAAAAGAAAAACAAGTTCAAGGAAAGTTCAAGCAGCAAGTCGAGTACTAGATGCGATGGATTGCACAATATTTCTTGATAGATGTAGCTGGCTTACCGTGGGAACTGAACATTGTGTAGTCCTCGCAACCAAGGTGGAATCCTAATGACTAGAACTATGCAATGCACAGTTTGGCCTGAGAAAAGACCTAGGAGAGACTGTGCATTACACAGTCTCAATGGCCAACCTAGGGGGTAGGCTCCTGGAACTATGAAATGCGAAATTGGAGCTACCTTAGGCTATGCTTTGTGAAATTCCAGAGGCCAAGATTGTGGCTTGAGCTTCCATATTGCACAGTGCTAGCTGTGTAAGGTGAGATCTGGCCAAGGGAAACCCATATCTGCCCAAGGGAAGTGTGAAAATAAGCATATTTGAGAGATAGTGTGAAGTTTAGTGCAGATATGACTAGTTATAGATGAATGCACGTGAATCAAGTGCAACAATTGATAAAATGGAATGAAAATGAAGTATGTGAGGAGGGTTTCTGAAACGACAACCATTGGTGTAAAAACAAAAAAGTTGATGTGACACTTGGGAAAGTTAATCTTTAACTTGAGAAAGCACTTCTACAAGTTAAAACACCAACAACCATGTAGAAAAGATAGCTCTCACACAAGCCAAACAAAAAAAAGCGAAAAAAAGGCTGCAAATGACAACAAAAGTAAAACTCACCCATAAAATTGATGACAATCACACTAAAGGCTCCTTGATCTCCTCGGGAATTCTAGAGCTCCATGATTGAGTGTGTAAATGAGCTCTAGCAGCATCGATCAAAGATTCTAGAAAATTAGGGTTTATGATGCTCATGCCTAAATCAAGGAAAAAGTGACACTTGGTGGAAGTTTCTAAAAATAGAACAAGTTCCTCCTTTGGGATACTAAAAATAGATCCCTATTTTTTAGGGCTGCTTTTTTTCTTTTTTTCTTTTTTCTTTTTGTGGGGAAAGTTTCCATGCACACTACCTGGAAAGACAATGTAGTTCCAAGAACTAGGCAACTTTCCAACTCAGTGCATTGCATCGTTTCTGAGCTCAGTTAGATTTGCACAATTTATGGGCTCAGCGATGGGTTGCCTCCTCATGATTGTGCATTTTCTAAGCTCAAGGTTGAATGGTAGTCAAGACTGCACAATTCCCATCAACAAGGCTAGTTTCCCTCAATAATTGCGTAGTTTCTAGGGAAATTCTAGAACTATTATGGGATAGGGTTGGGAGATCATCTTGTGACTTAAAAGAATTAGCTAAGTGAGAAAACACAAGTGAAAATGAAAATATAAGTCTCATTCGAAGCATGCATACCTAGATCAGTGCAATATGAGTTGTTATAGATAAGAAGGAAGGCCCCAAAATCGAAGCATAGGAAACATTTTGAAGGGCGATTGTAGCAAGTACAACAGGTTCTTATTTATGGATTTAGATAAACCATTTCCCTGTGGGTAATAGTTATATGCATGATTCAAAATAATACCATATTCTAATGCAAACTCATAAATTTTTAACAAAGAAAAAAAAGTTTCATTATCAAGGACAAGTGATGTAGGAATGTTGAACCTAGTTATGATATTCTATTTGAGGAAATGGATGACTTCTTGATCATTAACTTGCCTCAATGACACTGCTTCAGTCCACCGAGTGAAATAATCAGTTTCAATTAGAATGTATTGGTGTTTCTTTGATGAATGAGGAAATATTTCACATATAACATCTAATCCCCATTGTTGGAATGGTTCTTCAACTTCTATGGGTAGCAATGGGGAAGCTAACTTTTGATCATGACCAACACACCTTTACATATAGGAAACTTTCATGCATAAGCATGAGCATCCTTTAATAATGTGGACCAATAATAATTGGCCCTCCTAACCTTATGTGCTATGGTGTTGCTCACAAAGATTCCACCTACTGGTCCATCATGCATATCTTTTAACAACCTTTCTAAATCTTATGGCTCTAAGCATCTAATAAGGACACCATTATGGTGCTTCTGGAAAAGCACACCATGTACTAGTTGGTATGGTAAATCTTTGAGGTGAATTTTCCCCTCCTGTTTATTTGATAAATGCAAAGGTAAGGTGCCATGCTTTAAATATTGTTGTATATCTGAGTAACAAGACATGGTTGCACTAGAGGGAGGAACTTGTTGAACATTATACATTTATATTTTCTTTTCTCATCCTAAAGTATCTTCTTCCAGTGAATCCATCGCTTTAGCTGCTAGTCAATAGAGATCGTGGCCTTTGACAGTATGAACTGGCTTGAACTCAAGATCATGTTCCTATAAGCACATCATCTAGTTCACTCTCCTTTCCCTCAACTCTTTCTATACAAATAATGTTCTAACTACTCGACGAGGCACATAGATAATCATACGAGATTTTAGAGGTAAGGCATTAAATTCTTAACCGCTTTGTAAACAAGATATGTCTTCTTATCAATAGAGGGATAACTTAAGTAAGATACCTGTAAGCCAACACTCATGAAATATATAGGCCTTTTGTTCACTTGACTATATTTCTATGTTAACACGACCACAATAGATGAATAAGAAACGAAGGTATATAATAAGAAATCTTTGCTAAAATCAAGATTATAGTTGCTCAATTCAAGAAAAAGAATATTTCTCCCTTTTATCCCATTTATATGTGGCATCCTTCTTAATTATCTCTTGTAATGGTTTAATAATCTGAGCATAGTAGGAGAAGAACTTGTTTAGGAAATTGATTTTTCCCAAGAAGGATTGCATTGCTTTCTTATTTATAGGAAAAGGGATATGAGCAATAGCTTTGACCCTTTCTGGATCAACTTCGATTCCACTCTTAGCAATGATGTGTGCTAAGAGAACACCTTCAGACACACAAAATATGCTCCTTTTTGGATTCAACGAAATCCCATACTTGCGAGATCACTCAAAAATAGACTTAAGATGATGAATATGATATAATATTTTCTTTGAAAATACAGTTATGTCATCTAAGTAGATGACTACACTTTGTCCAGCACAATCCACAAAAATTGATGTCCATGGCCCTTTGAAAAGTATCACCAACATTAATAAGTCTAAAGGCATGTGCTTAAATGAAAAATTTCCCCACTTTGTCCTGAATGTGATCTTCAGATGATTTGGTTTTGCTGCTAGTACATAATTATAACCATAAAAACCATCTAGCAATGAGAAAATTTTTTACCCATATACCGTCGGGAGTATTTTCTCCATCAATGGAATGGGGTAATTATCTTTATCTGAATCCCAGGTGAGGTTACAACTATCAACACATAGGCGTATCTCTTTGGAATTCTTCCTTACAAGAACCAGGTTGGAAACCCATGTAGGGTGTCGAATTTTAAAGATGATCCGAGCATCCAACAATTTTCTTAATTCCTTTTGAATCAGGGGCTCAAGTATCGAATGGACTTTCCTTATTTTGTGGAATGGATTTTCCCCTTCCTTGATAGGAATAACATGTTGAATGATGCATGTATCATAATTCTTCAGGTCATCGTATGTCCACACAAATACATCTCAGTACTATTTGAAAAGGTGAACAAAATCCTATCGTTCTTGAGAAGAATAACATGTATCAAGATTAACATACTTTGGATCCTCTTAGGTTCCCATATTGACCTATTTATGTAATAAAATTGAGCTATAATTCTTTATGTTCATTGATCCTCTAAATCGGTTTTGCATGTCATAAAGTTTCTCAAAAGATACCACACCCTTGGGCATAGGATTCCCTGTCAATGCTTGAGTTACTTCCTACAAAGCCTTATCATGCTCATCTTCTTCAACAGTCGCATATTTAAACATATCAACATTGGACATGAAGTGCAGTATTTGTTGTTCATAATTGAATACATAAAATTAGTCAGGCACAAATGGCTTATAAATAATTTCAATAGAAAAACCATTTTTCAATGGTGACATTTGAGTAGTTGCATTGGCTAATATATTTAAAGAAACATTAAGAATCCTAGGAACAAAAACAATATTAAATGATTTAAAAGCTGAAATGAGTTGTCATACCTCTTGTTTAGTTTATAAAGTAGGTGAAACATAATGAATGGTATTTCTTACCTATCGCGTAATGATCTCTGAATCATGAATTTCCTTAAGTACCTCTACCTTAAGGTCTATGGCTTTCTTAATCCCAAAACGAGTGCTTCATATTTGGTTGTATTGTTTTTCACTCAAACTCCAAGTGACATGAAAAAATATACCTTTTATTTTGAGGGTCAATAAGAATACAACCAGCTCCAAAACCATCTTGTGTCTTGGAAGCATCAGAGTATAAGGTCCACATATCAGTAGTTATTAGGATTATTGATATGCTAGTGCTATGTCCATCTATATTGAAAAGTTCATTTGCACCAATTGGACATGGAAGGAGCTCTAATTGTGTACTTGATGGTATGGGTGATGGCTATGCTTGATAATACTCGTTATCAACTTCCAAGAAACAATTTGCGAAAATGATGTCTACGGAGCCAACTGGCTCATTATGTCCCTCAAGTGGTATCATGGTGTAATTCATGTAAGGCTCACTTCCAACTCAAATATGATTATTTCTTCCCTTATAAGGAAGCCATAAATGTTTCCAGTGCTTTGAGAAATACCCTTGTAGTTTACTGGACCAATATCTACTCAAACGCAAACCATAGGCTTCCAGAATGTCCATAATAACAATGTTAATGCTTTGGTGATATTTGATCTGAGGAAAAACTTATAATAACATTATGGAGTTCACTAATTTCCTGCACCAATGATCTATCCAGTTGTATAATCCATGCACTGGTCTTTTCCCATATAGCGTTAATTTTCTTAGAAATAGATAAAGGCATTACATTTGTAGATGCACCCGAATCCATGAGACAATTGTGAAAATTATAATTAAAGATTTAAAATGTTAATAGGAATGGAGGTTAGAGAGTGTTAAAATTTATATTAAAAGCATTGGCTACAGATTTGAGAACATCACGAGACTTACAAGACAAAACTTGAGAAGTAGAAACTTCATTAGCTATCAAGGCTTGTGATGAAAGTGCTTGGATTAACAATTAATGTTGTTCTACTATCTTAGCGAGCTCAAAAAATTAAAGATTAACACAAGATCTTTTCATATATTCAACAATGTTATAATCAATACTTCCGAGTTTTACAGGTTTTGTTGAAGTATTAGGTGGCATAGCTTTATTAGAAGCCTCCAAAGTGACAAAGGAGCACTTCTAGACTTGTTTTGCAAATTCTAAGATGGATTAGAAGGTGGAAAAATCCTTCTCAACAATTTTTTTTTAAGCTCTTGCTCAGAAACAGGTCCTTTGCTCCTGATATTATATCATTATTTTTTCTTCTGAGGAGGAACTTCACTCATTGATGGTTCTTTAGCACTTTTTTTATCAATGTTATATACAACATGAAAAGCATAATTTAACTGAATTTCCTACAACTGAACTTTCCTCAGTCGTGAGAGGATCATTTTCTTCTTCACTCTGTTCAAGCTACTCATCTACTAATAAAGTATCTACAAAGTTATCCATTATAGAATTCATGTTATGATTCCATTCAAGACATGTCTTCTCTGAATGCTTCTCTTGATGGAAGATGCAATAGTTATCCATATCCCAACTTTCAACATTAAACACTGAATTAAATCTCTAAGAAGACATAGATGATTGTTTATTGTTGTTCCTTTTCATGAAAAGAGGCTTAAAAAACTTACTGTTGGTAGATGCCTCACTTGACCTTCTCTTTAATTTAGATACCTCGTTAGTGAGCGATTTTAATGACCTGTCTAAGCTTTCCCCATATCGAGTGAATCCTTCTCTTTAGATTTGGTATAAGAGGCTTGAGTTTTATTACCAATGTCTATGGAGTCTCTAGAATCTTTAAGATCTTCAATAGCTCCAATAGAATGCAATTCTTTATCAACAACTATTTCTTCTGCAAAATTTAAAGCCAAAGTTTCCTTTGCAACTCATTTAATGAACACATAAATGTATGTAGGCAAGGAAATTGTATACTAATCTTTCATTATTGAATCATGTGGTAGAATGTCTATGGGAAAATTGTTTAGTAAACAAGTAAACCTCTATTTGAAATCCTTTACTTTTTCCTTGTCCTCCATCTTTATATTCCCAAGTTCTTTGAGCAACATGGAGGGAGTCTTATCATTGATTAATTTATCCAAGAACAATTTCTTGAACTCCCTCCAACTGTAGATTGAATTAGGTGGAAGAATGTGATACCCTATCGATGCTCTCCCTTTTAGAGTGTGCGGGAAAAGTCTACAAGAAAAATAATCAAAGCATACATCAAATTCATGTAGAATTCATCAATATGGTCTTCAACTTTTGTCTTCTTATTAGGATCAAAATTTGAAAGCAACTTATCTGGGTGTTTAGGAATACGATGAAGATTTCCCAGAACAGTAAGTGCCCCTTGGTCCATCCAATACAACTATTAATTAACCATTTTTTCTTCTTCCTCTTCTTCTCCTTCTGAATCTGAAGAGTTTTCTCCCTCGTTTTTCAAATCTTCGTTGCAATCCGATTGTTCCCCTTGCCCTGATTGTTCTACATTAGAAAATTGAAAATCCTCCTCTTCACCATCTAAATCTTGCTCAATAAGTGGAAATTCCCCTTGTTGGTTTATTATTTTAGGAGAATCAACTAACTCTTCAAGGGTTTCAATCACCAAATCTTCCACCAAAGCAACTAATACACCATTGTGGGTTGTTTCTTTATTTATCATCCTATGAGGTAGAATAACAAAAAAAGGAAGTAAACCAAGAGATCTTCTGAAATGACGAGTAATAGGTCAGATTTTCTGGAGTTGATCATAAGTAACTTCAAAATATTTTTCTGGAATTTTATGAGAGGACTCTCCTATCTCAGGATCATGAATTGGATTGGAACTTGGAATGTTACTACCTTGCATGGATTGTTGGTTATTTGGATGAGGTGAATTAAAAGCTGTATAAAGGTTTCCCTCCTTCTAGCGCCAGAATGTTGATGGTGATAGATCCCACCAATGTACAGGGGATATCCCCAATATGAAGTCCTAATTAGAGCTCACATAATTTGGTATAGGAGTCCCATCTAGAATTATGGACCAACTGCCATTTACTTAAATATTTTCCTTAGTTGTAGCTATTAGCACAAGAGAGAAATCCACATGTACTTTTGAATGAGAAAGAAAGTATGTTTTGTGAAATGTTCAATTGTAATTTGTATCAAGGTTCTTTCACTAGAAGGAAGAAAAAATCAGCCTTTAGAATAGAATTATTACTAAAATATAATAAAGGCACATGCACATGAAAATAAATAATTTGTAGTCATCAATGGAAATAGTTCACATAGATGCAATGATCATGAAAACAAATACAACACATATTCAATGAGATGAGCACCAAAGCCACTAAAATAGTTCAATTTCTTTAGCACATGTGAATACCAACATATACCACAAACATCCAAAGAATAGTCTTAAAACATTCATAATATATGCATGAAAATGTGTTGGCTCAATAGAGCTTCAAATATTAGGTGAAAGTTCCAAGATACATTAATACAATGAACACCACTAGCTCTAATAGTGGAGCATTAAGCCACTTCTTTCTCTCCAAAAGAACTATCTTCCTCTCTAATGCTTGGATGGAGAAGCCAAGGTTAAAAGTCATCTCTTTGAGTAATGAGGCCTCTTTTATAACAAAATGGATGACCTTTCATATTCTCATGACTCTTGAGTTTCCTCATGACTCTTAGACTTCTATTGTGACCTTTGGACTTATATATGACTTTTGGACTTCTAGGTGACCTTTAGACTTATATAAGACTTTTGGACTTCTCCACATGGCTCTTTTTTGCATATATGACTCTCAGACTTCCACTTATTACAATTTACAATATTATCCAAAATTACATCATAATTTCCAAATCATCAAGTGACAACAACACGACAAGTTAGCAACATTGATGGCTTGGACTCATGGTGACTTGTACATAAAGTTATTTACTAAGTGATGACACTGCCACTATGTCTTCAATACCCATAACAAATATTCCATTGTTGTTTCCATCTACCCTCCAAAGGCTCTCCAAAGGTTCTTGAGAGATCTTAGAGTCCTCATGGGTCACTTTGGTCATTGGAATCCATTGTTATTTCAACTATCACAACATGGTGCATTTGTCTTCAACATTTTTCTTTGGGAAACAATTCTAATCATATCTCCCCACATATATTTTCCATGCTTCATTTAACACCTATAGATGTAGATCACTCATGGAAAGCAATCACTCGCTTGAAAATATCTTATCCTAGCATGCTTCATGCAATTTTTTTGTCTTTGGATCAAAGTGCACCAAAGGAAGAGAGAGAAGCTTTCTAGGTGTAGGAAGCACTTACAAGAGACAAGGATGGGATTCTTTGTTTACTGAAGATGCATTGTGTGCTAAAATAGAGGAGGAGAAGGCCTGATGGAGGGCCCAGGGCACACCAACAAGAGATAGGTTGCATGATTGTTCCTTAAGGATGCACTATATGCTTGGAAGAGAAGTCAGGGCCACAAGGACAGTGCAGGGCACAGGAACAAGGCACAAGGGAGGCCTCATTCCACATTGAGAAAGCGCAATGCACTAAACTGGGAGGTAGGGGCTAGGCTTGGCACAGGGTGCAACAATAAGCAACAAGGAGAAGGGTTTGTGGACTAGGAGTGTGTTGTGCACTAGAGAGAAGGCCTCTAGGAACAAGGTACAACCACAACTAACAAGAGGGTCTCACTAAGCCTTGGGAGTGCGTTGTGCACTCCTCGTGGCCTAGAAGGCAATCTTGCAAAGTTAGACAATTGTCTAATTCTTGAAGGATAACACATGGAAAAACACACTTAGGAGTAAAATCAAGTGCGATGCAACTTAAATCAGCAGTATAACTTAGATAAGACCCAAACTAAGAAGTATACATCAAAATGCTAGTTCAAAAACACTCACCAAGTATAACATACAAAGTATATATAGTTGAGACCAAAAGTGTTTTTTTATGACCATAAATTGTACTATGACCCTAAAGTGCATTATTGTTACTCTTGATGATACAAATATGCTTAGAAAGGAACATGTACACTTAACTTATGTGTAGAAACATGAAACGACACTTGATGAACTTCTCATGACAAAGGGTAGGCTCCAAAATTTGAATATTGTGAAATTTTGGAGGGTGTTGTAGCAATGACAATAGAGTGCTAATAAACTATGATCTTCAAGCTTCCTTCCTTCACCTTAGCTCTGATACCATGTTGAGAAACCAAGTTTTGGATAGATTAAATCTTGATTACTCTTACTTGATAATTACTTGTGAGTATTAATTGTCTTATTTTTAATTTATGTCCTTCTCATCAAGAAATTGTAAAAAAATTCAAAGCATAAAGATCACAAGGAGACAAAGAACACTAGAAATTAGGCTCCAAGCCAGGGAAAAACCTTATAAGGGATGAAACCCAAAAAATCCTTCTCTTATAGAATCAGATCAAAATGAGATTTCCAAGACCTAATACCTAGACCAAGACTACCAAAAATATCAAAGTCAACCCTACTCCAAGTCTCCTTCAACCAATTCAAAGTAAATAAAGGTCAATGTTAGTCAAACCTTCTAAAATTTGATCAAATCGTACAAATTTCAGACCTGTAGTGAAGGAAAACTTTCTAACCTGTAATTTTTGCATAGTAGCCCAAAAAATTTCACATATGTGAGTAGAAACAATCTATAAGAACCATGGTAATTTGGAAACTTAGTGACAAATTCCAACCATTTGACTAAATTCCTCTTTCCGAGAGGACCGAAATTAACTTTTGAAGCACTCAATTTGGATAAGGAAAAACTAAATTTTTGATGATGAAACCCACATTGGCATATTTGTTAAGGTCAACCTAGAGGCTAATTATCCCTCCTCCAATGCTTATAAATCAAGGTCACCTCAAGCTCATTTGGACTCACATCAAACACACATCTTCTCTCTCTTTTTAGGTTCGATCTATCTAAAAATTACAGGGCTTCTCTCAAACGTGCAAAGGAGAAAGAGGACGGAATTATAGGTGGATGAAATTTGAAGCATATTGCAACTTTGACCAGTGTTGACCTACATTGACTTTGAATTTCTTGGCTGAATTTTGGTTCGATATTTTGAGGGTATCTATATTTTGGCAGGCTGCGTTCTATGGCACAAAAACCTAGGAATTCTAGGCACTTTGACAAACCTATTGCAAACTTTGACCATATGATACATCATTATTTTTAACAAGTTTGACCACTCATATTTGGACTATTTTGACTCCTAGTTGACCAAAAAATAAGGCCAAATTCATTGAACTTTTACCGAGATCTTGGAGGACTATTTTGTTTACTGATTAGGGTACACAAAACTGTTATTGTCTTTTGTTGACTTGGACATATTTGCACAAGAGTTGAATTTTGTTGAATCTCTCTCTCTCTGTCTCTTGTCTATATCTTGGTTGGATATTAGATATTGGATAGTAAAAGATTGACTTTGACTCTTAGATGATTTACTTTCTCTGCTAAACATTTGAAGAAAATCTAATAGAAGAATAATTGTAAATAGTTTCCCCATTGTGGGTTTTCCCCTAGTCATTGACCAGAAACAGGTCATATGATAGAAGAGATGGAAGAACGAATGATAAAATAAGGAGAGACTCTCCCGATTGTGAAGAAGTTTATCATCCTCAAAAGAGGTCAATAAATTCTAGGTATGAAAGTAATGTTATTAATCAATTTGAATATATCCTTATTTCTACACTTTCTAGTTCCTCTCCTCTAGATACTTGGGATAGTTGGTTGGTTGATAGTGGGGCCTCTCATCATTTCTCTAGGTGTAAGTAAGTTCTATTTAATTTAGTAGATAGGGACTCAAGTTTGAATATTATTCTTGGAGATAAATCCACTTATCTCGTAAAAGGATTTGGATCTGTTAAATTTCACTTGGACCCTAGGGAATCTATTTTGCTTCATGAAGTGATGCATGTGTTGGGATTGAAGAAGAATTTGGTATCTATATCTACTCTGGAAGAAAAATGAATGAGGGTTTCTTTCATCAAATTAAAACTACTTATTTGGCCTGTTGGATCCTCTATGAGAGATGCTTTCACATTGGGATCTAGATTTGAAGGACTCTATAGGGTCACTAGAAGACCCCTTCTAGAAATGGTCCATGATAAAAATCATCAAAGTGAGTTGTGGCATCGAAGATTGGCCCATCTCCACTATGAAGCACTCCTAAAATTGAAGAAGTTTGTTTCTAGTATTCATAATGTTCAAGCCCATCATGATGGAGTGTGTCCAAGATGTTCCAGTGAAAATAAAAGGGGGCCATTTCCCTATATCGACAACAAGGCAAAAGAAATCCTCTATCTCATTCATTTTGATATATGTGGTCTGATGCCTGTACATTAACTTGTTGGCCATCTCTACTATATTACCTTCATCTAGGATTTCTCAAGAAAGACATGGATATATTACTTGAAGCACAAGGACGAGGTCTTAGACATATTCAAGGACTTCAAGGCTTTGGTTGAAAATCAAACAGGGAATAAAATTAAGATCTTTTCATCTGAGAACCACGTGGGGAATACACTTCAAATTAATTCATATAATTTTGTGGGAAAGAAGGTATCAAGAAAAAGACAATTTTGCCCTATAATCCTGAACAAAATGGAGTGGATGAGAGAAAGAATCTGTCTATTGTAGAGGCTAACCGAGCCATGCACCATGATCAAAAGATGCCAAATTTCCTTTGGGGAGAAGCAACAAATACAATGGTATATGTTCAAAACAAGGTGCCTCATCAAGCACTGGACAACAATACCCTCGAAGAAGTATTCACAAGTGTCAATCCTGACATTGGTCACCTCCATATATTTGGTTTCCTCGTATATTTCCATCTACCAAAGTACAAAATAAACAAGCTAGAAGCCACTAGAAGAAAATGTATGTTTGTTGGATATTGTGAAGATTATAAATCATTTATAATATATTTTATTGGTCAAAGGAAGGTTGAAATTAATAGGGATGTAACGTTTGATGAAGATTCCACCCTTGGAAAAGCAAGGGACCTTCCTCCGCCTCCTCCTCTTTAGAAGAAGAATGATGATATGGATATTCTAGAAGGTTCATTCATGCCTGAATCTTAGATAGATATTATTGATAATCACATGGAGCCCATGGACCCATTGGATCCTCCTCCATGAGACACTCCTACCAGGAAGAGGCCACTTTGGCTTTGTGTCACATTATAGGATGTCAAGAGACACATTGCCACTAGAGGGACCTTTAGAGAGAGTAAGAAGTCGTGCAAGTACCAGGGATATGTGGTAGTAATGAGCAATATGATTCAGGTTGAGTATCCCACATTTGAAGAAGTCATGAAAGAACAAGTCTAGAAATATTCTATGGTTGAAGAATACAAATATATTATGAAGAATGATGTACGGGATGTTGTACTGAGGCAGAAGGGGAAATCCGTAGTGCCTTCAAAATATATCTACAAGATCAAGCATGGTGCCGATGGAAGAATTGTCAAATATAAGGCAAGGTTCATAGCCTGAGGGTTCTATCAAAAGAAGGGAGAATATTATGATGATATATTTTCTCCAGTTGCTTGCTACACCACCATTTGATCCATTATTGCACTTGCAGCTAGTCAGGGATGGACTCTTCATCAAATGGATGTAAAGACTTCTCTTTTGCATGGTTTTCTTCAAGAAAAAGTATATTTCAAACAACCTCAAAGATTTGAAGTTCATGACCAAAACACCCATGTGTTCCAATTGAAAAAATCCCTCTATGGATTGAAGCAAGGCCCTCATGCCCAGTATGCCCACATTGACAATTATTTGATGAAGCTAGGATTCACAAGGAGTAGTGTTGATCCAAACTTTTACTTCAAAATGGTCTAAGGTATGCCTCTCATTTTGGTAGCATATGTTGATGAATTATTCTTAATAGGTGCAAACCATCTCATTCTTGAATGTAAGAGGGAGTTGGCTTCAAAATTCAAGATGAAAGACCTTGGTTTGATTCACTTATATTTCCTATGACAAGAGGTATGGAAAGGATCATGTGATATTTTCCTTTCACAAGGGAAATATATTGTGAAACGACTAGATAGATTTGGCATGGTTGAATTCAAGTCCTTGCCTACACCTATGGAAATGAATTTTAAGAAGCTATGTGGAGAAGTTGTTGGACCAAATCTAGAAAATTCTTTTGAGGATAGACAACTAGTTAGTGCTCTAATATTCCTCGTGAACACTCCTCCATACATATGCTTCGGAGTTGACACTTTGATCCAGTTTATGACCGAGCCTCACCTTGTGAATTAGGTCATTTCCAATCATGTATTATGATATCTACATGGTAAAATTAACCTTGGACTGAGATATGTCATTGAAGATGTTAGACTACATGGATATACAGATGCAGATTGGGTGGGTAGTGTTTTCAATAGGACGAGTACTTCCAAATGTTGTTTTAGTCTAGGATCTACCATGATATTGTGGATGAGTAGGAAGAAAAAGTATGTAACCCTTAGCACAACTGATGCCGAGCATATTGCAACCAACTTGGCAAGTTGTGAAGTAATTTGTTTGAGGAAGCTCTTTGGAGATTTATTTGAGAAGGTTCTGGACACGAAAGTTACATATTGTGACAATAAGAATTGGATTCGTTTGTTAATTTGTTCCATGAAAAGTCCATACATATTGAGATCAAATATCATTACATCTAAGACATGATACAGAGAGGAGTTGTGAGTCCCCTTCACATTTTGAAAAATGACAAGATAACTAACATCCTCACTAAGGCTTTTCTGAAAGGGAAGTTCCTGGTCTTCAAAGAGTAGCTTGGATCGATTGAGATGATTATTTCAGATAAGGGTCCTAGATGATCAAGAACATTGAGTAGTGCCCTTCCCTCTTGGTTGAGATCCTAGGGTGAGGAATGGAGCTAATGAGCTGCTAGGGATGAGAGACATCTAACTGATAGGATGTAGAGACCTAAGATATCCCCTAGTTAGCATCTTTCCCACTCTATGGGATAGCCTCCTTATCTATCCAAGGGGATGGGGGACTTGGGATAGATTGTGATCCCTACCCGTTACAGTGTACAACTTCCCATTGTATATCAATAGATTATGCAATATACTAAAGCAAAATACAAGATCTACTTCTACAAAAAACTTGCGGAAGCTTAATCAAATATGAGCAAGATCAAATAGAACACATATAATTGAGAATGAGAAATCAATCACACATGAACACAGAAGAATACTCTAGGGAAAGCCTCAACTAAAAATCCTAATCTCTATATTATCATACAAGTGGAAATATGTCTGGATTACACAAATAATTAGCTCACGATTTATCCTGCTCTTAGTACAATCCCTTTGCTGCTCATAGACAATTAAAGGCTTCTCACAAACCTTCTCCTTTGCCCTCCAAGCCTCTTATATCCTTGCACAGTTTCTCCTGGGTCCTCTAGCTGCAACCTGTGTGATTCTCACCTCACACACAACACTGACCTCTGAAATAACTGCACAATCCTGAAGGAGTTTCTTCCTTCTGCATGGATGAGTTTCCTATATAGGAAAATTCCTCCAACTGACAGTTACATGCATGCAAAGATGAACTAACTGAACTCACAATCCAATTCCACAAACCGTTGGAACTAATCTAACTGGACTTAACTCAATTAACTGAGCTAACTAATTACAACTCAAAGTACAACTCATCCTGATCTCCTTTAATCAAGGGATAAATTCCTCAATCAATGGGATAATTGTTGCATGTCCTCACATAGACTTCATGTTTGATTTTCTACAACTAATTAACTCAAGATGAATTAATTAATTATCTTACAAACAGTTGCTAAGATCAAATTCGAAGTTTACTTCTCAATTTTAGTTCAGGGACTAACTAAAATTGGAATCTATCTTGAAATGCTATTTATAGTAATGCTATTTTTAGCACTTCCATTTTTCATTCCTTGTTTCTATGTCCAACACTGGTACCTGAAATGATATTTATAGCAATGTTATTTTTAGTATTTCATGTTTCCATTTTCAACACTCCCTCTCAACAAGAAAGGAATTCAACTCGAACCTGATCCTGAACCTTTGGAATGTTCTGCATGCAACACTTCTCCCTAGTGTTGTTACTATAGCAACTCTACAAACAAAAAAATCTCCCAACTAACCTCTCTGTTGGGCTAGAAACACCCTCTGATGTTGAAGCTCCCTCTGTCGCTCCATCCATATCTGTCTCTACCCCCTTAGCCAGTCCCGCTACTCCTCAACGGGGCTCCCGTAGCAAGGTCTAATCAAAGAGGTTGGGTACCTCAAGGATCCTACCCCTATTCCAGCCTTCTTGGGACTATCACTCCACATCGCCCCACCTCCCATCTGGAGGTATGGATGCATGTGATCCCTCTACCCACTTGGCTTGAAATTCCCCCCTACTGGAGGTCTCTGCATGAGTGGATGACTCCACTTGATCTCCTCTCGACTTCTCCAGTTGTGGCTACTCCACAACCTCCTAAAGTTGCTTCACCAATTGTGGCTCCTCCACAATTGTTTGAGACTTCTTCTGGAGCTACCTGTTAAGAGGTAATGTACTCTCCCTCTCAACCACCAAGTCTCCAACAGTTGCCTTGCTCCTCAAGGCTTTGCATGCATCTTGAACCTCAAGAGCATACAGGTTCTTGACTCGTGAACCAATCTGCTTCACCTATCTCATGGTGACATGTCCAAGGAAAACCTTTCCCTTACTGAGGACTACATCATAGCCTTTGTCTTCCAGCATTGCGATCGATACCAATTTTTTCTTCAGTCCTGGCACATACTTCACATCAGTCAAGGTAATGCAAGCTCCATGCTCCCTCTGAAAAACAACTGTGCCTACTCTTGAGACACTATACTTTTCATCATTAACCATCACTATGAGTATATTGAGATATTTCTCCTCCAAGGTAGTAAACAAACTCTTATCATCGGTCATGTGGAATGAAGCTACACTGTCAAGAAACTAACCAGATGTCACCATGGATGAAACCATGCATGCGAAGAGGGTGAAATCCAACTCAAACTATGAGGCCAATGCCTCACCTTCAGATCCTTCCTTGGAACCCATCTTGGATTTCTTCAATGGACAATTTGTTGCAAAATGGCCCACCTCATGACAATGAAAGCATCACACATTCGATTTGTCAAACTTCTTCCCACCATGGGAAGAACTTGATTTGGGATGAGAAACCTTCTCCTTCCCTTTCTTTGCCTTACTCACTAAGGCACAATTTTCTTCATCATCCTTGGATGAAGAACCATCTCTGGTGCTTCTTCTTATCTCCTCCTGCATCAGATCCGACTAAAGTTGTTCCCAATCTGGCAGTTTCTCTCTTCAATTAACTGAGTCTTTGTAGCTACTCCAGCTCTTAGGAAAACTAAGGAGAGAAAGACTCGCCATGTCATCATCGGCAGTTGTGATCCCTACACTTCCAAGCTCATCCCTACAGGTGGTGAGCTTTCTCAGATATGTAGAGATCGTGTCACCCTTTTCACACTTGATTTTCCAAAGCTTCTCTTTCAGCGCCAGCTTCCTCTGATCATTGTTGTTCTGATATATATCTTGCAATGCTTTCCACATCAAAAACGGTGTCTCCTTCCCATGGAGGCTTGAGACAATGTGGTTTCGAACTCCCTCCAAGAGGATTCTCCTTGCTCTAGCCACACATTTCTTCCATTCCACTAATTCTGTAGCATTAGCTGCTACCGGCTTGGGGAATTCTTAATCAATGAAGTCCTTTAGACCGTTGGCATCTAATACTGCTTCCATGCAATCCTTCTAGGCTATATAATTCGAGCTGCCATTAAGGGCATACTCGAGTCTTAAACTGTTGAACACCATTGGGGAAATTTGAGATGTGATAAGAATTCGAATTCTATAATCAGGAACTTGAAACTTCGAACTTCTCCCTTCTTTGTATACTGTTCTTCGCTTTGATCACCTTTGCTCTGATACCATGTAGAAATTCCCACTATAGATCAACAAATTATGCAATATACTAAAGCAAAATACAAGATCTACTTCTACAACAAACTTGCGGAAGCTTAATCGAATATGAGCAAGATCAAATAGAACACCTATATTTAAGAATGAGAAATCAATCACACATGAACACAGAAGAATACTCTAGGGAAAGCCTCAGCTAAAAACCCCAATCTCTGTATTATCATACAAGTGGAAATATGTCCGGATTACACAAAGAATTAGCTCACAAGCTATCCTACTCTAAGTACAATTGTTAAAATTGGCAACTAGGGCCAAACTCCATGTGGGTCATCTTATTTATGGCAGCTGATATTTTTATTGGATCCCTCTCATATAGAGGTGTAAGATTGATCTAAAGATCATTCGATTCCAATAAGTATTTATGGAGTTATGAATTTATTTGTATTATAAGACAAATTGTCATGTCAGCCAGCATCTTATGTAGGCTCGGAAGCCCAATAGTCATGTCTATTCATCATCTACGTTTTAGTATAAATAGGAGAGGACTTGAAGTCATCTAAGGGACACTCACTCTTCATGTGATCTCCTCCTCTCCATGTTTGAGGTTTTTGGTGAAGGAGAGACACAATGAAGATACACTGGCCTTGTATGATGCCCTAGCTTACACACAGATATGGAGCAACTACGCACAATAATGAACGTTGGCAATGGAGCAACTATGCACTGAACGTTGGCAATGGAGCAACTACGCACAGAACGTTGGCAATGGAGCGACTACGCATAACATCAAACATTGGTAATGGATCAACCACGCACAACAATGAACTCTATACGCTGTCATACGTAGCAACTATAGACTCTATACGCTGTCATCTATATGCACAACAATTGAAGACTACTTATACACAGTTCTTGAAGATACTTATACGATGTTCATGGTGACATTTACGCTGTACACTTAATATGTTGTTCTTGAACTATGCGCAGGGCAGAGATAGTCAATGTGATGCCCTAACCCTAATTTGTTGTCATATGGAGCAGCCACAGTCACGAGGAGGTGAAGCCGCAGTTAAGGTGTGGAGCTGCAGTCATGAAGAAGAGGAGCCGCAATCTTGAGGAGGTGTAGCCGCAGTCATGCCGCAGTCATGAAGAAAGTAGACGCAGTCATGAAGAGAGGAACTGCAAGGTTTGACTGCACCTGGTTTGGGTTTTAGGTGTTGTCACAACCTCGATGCATGGAGCAATGAATAAGTTCTCTGCAGCAAAGTTAAGATCTGAAGCCGCAGCAAAGTCTGGGCATGTCACTCTCAACATACTTAAGATCTGAAGGTGGTATCCACAACAAAGTTTGACCATGTCACTCTCGACATATCTATCTCGAATAAAAGGAGTTTCGGATGTGGACATAAAGATCATGAAGGTATTCCTGCAGTAGACAACAGTCAATCTCAGTGATGATCATAGAGAGATCATACATCACAGTGAGATTTGAATCTATATCTCACTGTATCGGCATAAGGAGCAGTATCATAGTCTATATGGAGAAACAGTCTTAAAGCTCCAGCAAACTAGTAATGGAGGAATGATATAATAACTAGGACTACTTGATGAAAAGCATTAATGAGGATCACTGTCTCAATGATGATGAAGTATAAGGCACAGTCATCATGTTGAAGAAGACCTCATTGACTTAATGTCATGGCTGATCTCAGTGATATTATAGTGATGGCTTCAATGGCGCAACAATGAGGAGGACCTATACAGCATGGTGTCACAAGGTTATGTTTAGTACAACATGGTGTCACATGGTTATGTGCAACAAATGGACATAAAGGGTAGCATGATGATGAATAAGATCATAGACATGGGTAGCATGATGATAATCATGATTAGTGCAACATGGTGCAGTATGCAGTGGTGTAGCAAATCGACCAGATGCAACACGACAATAGGTGAAGGAGTCACCTTGGAGAATCAGTTGAAGCAATATGTCTTCAACTGATATCATATAGATATAGAAAGCCAAAGTGTTGACTTCTGTTGTAAATGTACTATCTCTCTCTTTCTCTCTTTCTCTGCTGAACTTTGAAGAACATAAAAGAAGAATTGATCAAGGGTTCCCCACATTGGGGTTTGTCCCTGACTAGCGCCACATCCTGTGTCCTCTTGTCTTGGCTTGTCTTCTGTGATTTATATTTATGTTCATCTATAGTTTACTTTAATGCTGATGTGATTACTAATCTGTAAAAGATATTGGAAAATTAAAATAAATTGCTCTAGCATAGAACATACCTAAAGTTAATATGGTATCAAAGGTGAGGTGAAGGCAAGGCCCAAGCAAGAGTGAAAGAGCAATCACCAAAGACAGTTGGGACAAGATAAAAGGATGGGTTCCTCATCCCTCTTCAAATTCACCCTGGGTGAAGTCGAAGCAGAGAATATTATCAGAATGGCGCAACAGAAGGTTCTGATGGCCTACCTAAATATCACTTCATTGGGAAGTTCAGATCTAAGGGTGGAAGGAAAGACAGATGCCTTGGTTACAATAAGTTTAGCCATTATGTGAAGGAGTGTCTGAATGGTGGAGACACTTCCCTTGATAACCATAAACAAATCATTCCAGGGTCAAGGGAATGATAGGAAATACAGTTCATCAAGGAGAAATGGTCGACTCTTTAAGAAAAGCAAGGAACCCTAGGCACTTCATCAAATAAATAATCATGGGATTATACTTGGAGCCGATACCACCTATCCCGGAAAGGGTGTTGGAAATGTTACCCCCAAATTGAATGAGGGTAACTCAATTCATTTACAGAATCTCTTTTATGTACCTGATCGCAAGAAGAACCTGTTGTCTATTTCAACAATGGAAGTCAAAGGTTACAAGGTGGCACTCATCGATGGAAATGTATGTGTTTGAAAATAGATTTTTCAAAGATGTTTTTGAGTTCAGGGTTGTATCAAGTTGCAGGAAGTCCACTAGGGACCATGTCCATTGACATAGTACCAGAGGTCTGTAAGTCAGATGGTGATAGGAATACCTGAATTCAAAAAGAGCATGAAGGTACATGTCTAAAATGTACTGAAGGAAAATCTTATGTGGGGGACCATTCCCCTCATGCAGCAGGTCCACAGGTGTGAAACAACCCGAGGAGTTTGAGATTGATGATCAGGAATCTCACGTATGCAAGTGGATGAAAGCCCTCTATGACTTGGAGCAAAACACCCCGGGCATAGTATGACAGGATTGATAGATGTCAAAAGAAGCTGAGATTCACTGGGAGTGAAACTAATCCAAACCATTACCCGAAGGTTGTGGATGATATACCTCTCATACCGGCACCTATGTCTGACAGGTGCAGACCCTCTCATTTGTAGAAGACAGAGGGAGTTGGATTTCAGATGTGGAATGATAAACTGCAAGCCTGTGACTACCTCGAGGATCTCAACTTTCAAAAGTTATATGGTAGTGATGTCGGACCAGATTTGGGAAATGCCTCTGAGTCTCATAAACTCATTCTCATTGATGCTCTTGGTGAACTTCCTTCCAAACATACGTTTTGCAGTAAGCATGGTGAGCTCATATATTGTTGAGCCTCACTAGATTGGTGCCAAGAATCTTCTGAGATATCTTCAGGGCACAATCTCTCATGAATTGAGATACACTGCCAGAAATATGAAACCACATGATTATTTGAATGCTAAGTGTGCAGGCAGTGTGGAGGATCACTAGAGCACTTCTCAATGCTGGTTCTCCTTGGGATCTACTTTGATATCCTGGATGAGAAGGAAGCAGAAGTCGGTGGCTTTGAGCACCGCCGAGGTAGAGTATATTGCTGCTAGCATGGCTACCTGAGAGGCAGCCTGGTTACGAAAGCTCTTCAGTGAGCTGTTTGGATACCACTATGTAGCAAGATGATTAGTTCTCTTGTGAGGTCTGGATGATGTGTTCTCCATGATGATTATGTAGCAGGATGATTAGTTCTCCTGTGAGGTCTGGATGATGTGTTCTCCATGATGATTATGTAGCAGGATGATTAGTTCTCCTACGAGGACTGGATGATGTGTTCTCCATGACGATTATGTAGCAGGATGATTAGCTCTCATGTGAGGCCTAGATGATTTGTTCTCCATGGCGATTGTGTAGCAGGATGATTAGTTCTCCTGTGAGGACAGGATTGATTAAGTTCTCCTATCGGGGCATCCTACCCATGCAGTCTGGGACTCATGGGAAGTACCTATCATCTAATCAATGAGCAGGGAAATGAGGATAGGGACCATAGTAGTACCAATGGACACATCACTATATCTACCATACTCCCTATGCTAGGATGACCTTCATTGATCTAGGATCAATGATACTGGTCTGGGACTAGTTGTAGGAGTTGTACCTACTATGACGCTAACTTCGGGTTAGTCGAGATTGGTCTGGGAGTAGTGGTACATACTCTGAGACTGACTACGGGTCAATGTAGGACTGGTCTGGGACCAATGAGAGTGGTACATACTATGACGCTGACTTCGAGTCGATTGAGACTGGTCTGGGACCAGTAGTACACACTCTAAGACTGATGATACTGGTCTAGGACCAGTGGTAGGAGTGGGGTGGGAGTGGTACCCCATATGATGTTGACTTTGGGTCGATTGAGACTGGTCTGGGACCAATGGTATGCACTCTGAGACTAACTTTGGGTCAGTGGAGAATGGTATGATACATTCTCGATCAATTCTTCTTCTTCATGGTTCAGCAGAGCTAAGCAGAGTAGAGCAGAGCTAGCAAAGCTACACAGAGCCAGCAAGAGCTGAGTAGAGCTGAGCAGAGCCAGCAAAGCTGGGAAAAGTTGAGCAGAGCAGAGCAGAGCCAGTAGAGCTGAGCAAAGCAGAGCAGAGCTAGCAGAATTGAGCTGAGCAGAGCAGAGCCAATGAAGCTGAGAAGAGCTGAGCAGAGCAGTGCAAGGAAATGATGGCAGAGACAGTACAGTCGGACATATGGATCAACAGATGAAGTTCTCCCTAGTTGAGAGGGAGTGTTAAAATTGGCAACTAGGGCCAAACTCCATGTGGGTCATCTTATTTATGGCAGCTGATATTTTTATTGGATCCCTCTCATCGAGAGGTGTAGGATTGATCTAAAGATCATCCGATTCCAATAAGTATTTATGGAGTTATGAATTTATTTATATTATAAGACAAATTGTCATGTCAGCCAACATCTTATGTAGGCTTGGAAGCCCAATAGTCATGTCTATTCATCATCTACGTTTTAGTATAAATAGGAGAGGACTTGAAGTCATTTAAGAGACACTCACTCTTCACGTGATCTCCTCCTCTCCACGTTTTGGGTTTTTGGTGAAGGAGAGACACAATGAAGATACACTGGCCTTGTATGATTCCCTAGCTTATACACAGATATGGAGCAACTACGCACAAAAATAAATGGTGGCAATGGAGCAACTACACACTGAACTTTCACAATGGAGCAACTACGCACAGCAATGAACGTTGGCAATGGAGCAACCACGCACAACAATGAACTCTATACGTTGTCATACGCAACAACTATAGACTCTATACGTTGTCATCTATACGCACAATAATTGAAGACTACTTATACACTGTTCTTGAAGATACTTATACGATGTTCATGGTGACATTTACGTTGTACACTTAATACGTTATTCTTGAACTATACGCAGGGAAGAGATAGTCAACATGATGCCCTAACCCTAATCCATTTTCATATGGAGCAACCATAGTCATAACCGCAGTCACGAGTAGGTGAAGCCACAATTAAGGCGTGGAGCTACAGTCACAAAGAAGAGGAGCCGCAATCTTGAGGAGGTGTAGCCACAATCAACGCATGAAGCCGCAGTCTTGCCACAGTCATGAATAAAGCAGACACAATCATGAAGAGAGGAACCGCAGGGTTTGACTGCACCTGGTTTGGGTTTTAGGTGCTATCACAACCTTGATGCATGGAGCAATGAATAAGTTCTCCGTAGCAAACTTAAGATCTGAAGCCGCTGCAAAGTCTAGGCATGTCACTCTCAGCATACTTAAGATCTGAAGGTGGTATCCATAGCAATATTTGACCATGTCACTCTCGGCATATCTATCTCGAATAAAAGGAGTTTCGGATGTGGACATAAAGATCATGAAGGTATTCTTGCAGTAGACAACAGTCAATCTCAGTGATGATCACAGAGAGATCATACATCACAGTGAGATTCGAATCTATATCTCACTGTCTTCGCATAAGGAGCAGTATCACAGTCTATATGGAGAAACAATCCTAAAGCTCCAGCAAACTAGTAATGGAGGAATGATATAATAACTAGGACTACTTAATGAAATCATTAATGAGGATCACTGTCTCAATGATGATAAAGTATAAGGCACAGTCATCATGTTGAAGAAGACCTCGTTGACTTAATGTCAAGGCTGATCTCAGTGATATTGTAGTGATGGCTTCAATGGTGCAACAATGAGGAGGACCTATACAGCATGGTGTCACAAGGTTATGTGCAGTACAACATGGTGTCACATGGTTATGTGCAGCAAATGGACATAAAGGGCAGCATGATGATGAATAAGATCATGGAAATGGGCAACATGATGATAATCATGATTAGTGCAGTATGCAGTGGTGAAACAAGTGGAACAAATGCAACACGACAATAGGTGAAGGAGTCACCTTGGAGAATTAGTTGAAGAAATATGTCTTCAATTGATCTCATATAGATATAGAAAGTCAAAGTGTTGACTTCTGTTGTAAATGTACTATCTCTCTCTCTCTCTCTCTTTGTCTCTCTCTCTGCTGAACTTTGAAGAACATAAAAGAATAATTGATCAAGGGTTTTCCCACATTGGGGTTTGTCCTTGGCTAGCGCCACATCCCGTGTCCTCTTGTCTTGGCTTGTCTTCTGCAGTTTATATTTATGTTCTATCTGCAGTTTACTTTAATGCTTATGTGATTTCTAATCTGGAAAAGATATTTTAAAATAAATTACTCTTTCATAGAACATACCTAAAGTTAACAACAATCTCTCTACTGCTCATAGACAGTCAAAGGCTTCTCACGAACCTTCTCCTCTGCCCTTCAAGCCTCCTATTTCCTTGCGCAATTTCTCCTGGGCCCTCCCGCTGCAACCTGTGTGATTCTCACCTCACACACAACACTGACCTCTGAAATAACTGCGCAATCTTGAAGGAGTTTCTTCCTTCTGCATGGATGAGTTTCCTATATAGGAAAATTCCTCCAACTGATAGTACATTGTCCCTTCCTTTAATCTCAAATGGGTCTCTGTCTGAACTGACATGCATGAGTTATTTATGAGAGAATATTCAGTTATCTGGAGAGTAGTAGTTACATGCATGCAAGCATTAACTAATTGAACTCACAATCCAGTTCCACAAACTATTGGAACTAATCTAACTGGACTTAACTCAATTAACTGAGCTAACTAATTACAACTCATCCTAATCTCCTTTAATCAAAGGATAAATTCCTCAATCAATGGGATAACTGTTGCATGTCCTCACATAGACTTCATGTTTGATTTTCTACAACTAATTAACTCAAGATGAATTAATTGATTATTTTACAAACAGCTACTAAGATCAAATTCGAATTTTACTTCTCAATTTTAGTTCAGGGACTAACTAAAATTGGAACCTATCCTGAAATGCTATTTTTAGCACTTCCATTTTTCATTCCTTGTTGTTATGTCCAACAATGGTACCTGAAATGCTATTTATAGCAATGCTATTTATAGCAATGCTATTTTTAGCATTTCTTGTTGCCATTTTCAACATACAATAGGTGGATCTTGTCCAAGTTGGTGGATGCAAGTGTTTTACCATATCAATCTTTAGGGTTAAGATGGATGATCAAAGCCAATAGGATAGAGTGTGATCCTTACCTCTAGTAAGTTGATCTCACATATTGTCAGGGAGTTGGGGATAGAGTGTGATCTCTACACATTGGGGTAGGTATGATCTTGCCCATTGTCTTTTGTTCCAAGTCGTAGTTATAACTCCCTGATGATGATGATGCTAGGTGGTAGAAGATACTGTCAGATGGTGATAGTTGGAGCTCCCCTGCATCAATTCTTCTTCTTTAGATTCAAGATTGTTCAACATGAGATGACTAGACATGAGCATAGATGAGTAGGGATGCATGATACAGTTGGAATGTATCCCTAGCTAATAGGGACTATTAATTTGGTAGCTCAGTAACAAATTCCAACCATTGGACTAAATTCCTCTTTCTGAGAGGACCAAAATTGACTTTTGATGCACTCAATTTGGATAAGGAAAAATATATTTTTTATAATGAAACCCACATTTGCACATTTGTTTAGGTCAAATTAGAGGTTAATTAACCCTCCTCCAATGCCTATAAATCAAGGTCACCTCAAGATCATTTGAAGTCACATCAACACAAACATCTTCTCTCCCTTCTTGGGTTTGATATATTTGAAAATTACAGGGATTCTCTCACACATGTGAAAGAGGACAAAATTATAGGTGGCTGAAATCTGAAGTAGACTGCAACTTTGACCAGCGTTGACTTTGAATTTCTGGGTTGAATTTTCATTCGATATTTTGAGGGAATTTTTGTTTTTGTAGGCCACATTGTTTGGCACAAAAATCGAGGAAGTATGGGCACTTTGACCATAGACCTACTACAAACTTTGACCGTAGGATACATCGCTATTTTGAGCAAGTTTCACTGCTCAGATTTGGACTATTTTGACTCCTGGTTGACCAACAAAGAAGACCGAATTCATTGACCTTTTACCGAGCTATTGGGGGACTATTTTATTGACTGGTTAAGGCACACATTATTGTTGTTGAATTTTGTTGACTTGGACATATTTGCACAAGGGTTGACTTTTGTTGACCCTTTCTCTTGTATCTATTTTGGATAAGTTGTTTGGCATATTGACTTGATTAGATATTGGATATTGGATAGTCAAAGCTTGAATTTGGCTCTTAGATGATGTACTCTCTTTGCTAAACATTTGAAGACAATCTCATAGAAGAATAATTGCACATGGTTTCCCCCTTGTGGGGTTTTTCTCTGGTCATGGACCAAATATTGTGTCTCTTATCTCTTAGTTGTATTTCATTGTGCACATTGTATAATTTCTGTATCTACTATTGCTCTAATGTTATTGGTTAATTGAAGAAGTGGAAATAGTAATTTGGATGTTATTGGAAATTTTTTAAGTGATAGTTGCAACATAGAACAATTATTGATGAAAACTTAACATGGAATCAGAGATGAGGTGAAGAAAAACCCAAGAGACATAGAGCAAGATCATCCATTTTCTAGCAACTGATTTTTGTTCTGGTAAAACATTTCTACCTCATACTTCAAGGATAATGAAAAGCTATTTTATGCATCTACCTTTGTTTCTTGGAAGACCAGGGTCAATGTTACCTTATATGAGTATGATGTCTTGGAATATGTGGAAGGAAAGATTTAAGCACCACCAGAAAATGCTCCCCAAGCTACCAAATCCAAGTACAAGAATGGTGAGAATAAAGCTAAGAATATCATTAGTGATTCCTTAAGACATCATCTACTTTTTTATATTTCATCTTTGAAGACTTCTAAAGAGATGTACGATAATATTGTTGGCATGTATGAAGTGAACAATTTGATCCACATTATGGATTTGAAAAATCAACTCAAGGATTCTAAGATGCGCAAAGAAAAGACTATACAGTCATTATTCATGAGAATCACTGAAATTAGGGATCAACTATAGATTTCTTAAGAAACTGTACCTGACAGGGAATTGGTGATGACTACTCTTAGTGGTCTTCCTTCAACATGGGACATTTTCATTACTTCTATCAATAATAAGGAAAGGATCTTTTATTTTGACGAGATACTTTCTCTATGAAATCAAGAGGAAATATTGAGGATATCTAGGGGAATAATTAAAAGGTGAAATGAAGGAGAGCCTACTGCCTTCATTTCTTAAGAGAAGAACAAGAACAAGAATAAAGGAAAGTGAAAACCATCTAATGCAAGAAGAACTCCTCAATCCAATCAAGATTCCAAGGGCTCAAGAAGAAAAGATAGAGACATTGAATGTTACAACTGTCATCGAAAAGGTAACTATTTTGGATATTTCCCTGAGAAGAGAGATGCTCCAAGAAGAAAAACATGGGAAGGTCCTACAAGAACAATTATGGCTACAAAAACAATAGGTCATATGATAGAAGAGATAGAAGAATGAATAATAAAATAATAAGAGGCTCTCTTGATGATTGTGAAGAAGGCTATCATCCACAAAAGAGGCCAATAAATTCCAGGTATGAATATAATTTTATTATTCAATATAAATATATCCTTATTTCTACACTTTCTAGTTCCTTTCCTCTAGATACTTGGGATAGTTGGTTGGTTGATAGTGGGGCCTCTCATCATTTCTCTAGGTATAAGGAAGTTCTCTATTATTTAATAGATAGGGAGTCAAGTTTGAAGATTATTCTTGGAGATAACTCCACTCATCCTGTTAAAGGATTTGGGTATGTTAAATTTCACTTGGACTTTGGGGAATCTGTTTTTCTTCATGATGTGATGCATGTTTCAGGATTGAAGAAGAATTTGGTATCTATATCTACTTTCGAAGAAAAAGGAATGAGGGTTTCTTTCATCAAAGGAAACATACTTACTTGGTCTCTTGGATCCTCTATGAGAGATGCTTTCACATTGGGATCTATATTTGAAGGACTCTATAGAGTCACTAGAAGACCTCTTCTGGCAATGGTCCATGTTACAAATGATCAAAGTGATTTGCGACACCGAATATTTTACCATATCCACTATGAAACACTTATGAAATTAAAGAATTTCATTTCTATGATTCCTGATGTTTAAGCCCATCAAGATGGAGTGTGTCGAGGATGCGCCAGTGGAAATAAGACAAGGGGACCATTCCCCTCTAGCAACAAGAAGACGAAAGACATCCTCCATCTCATTCATTCTGATATATGTGGTATGATGCCCATACATTCATTTTTTGGACATATCTACTATATTACCTTCATCAAGAATGAAATACATGTAGACAAGGTTGAGGCCTTTGACATATTCAAGGACTTTAAGGATTTGGTTGAAAATCAAACAGGGAATAAGATTAAGATCTTTAGCTCCAACAACTGCATGGGGAATAATCTTCAAATGAATTCATAAAATTTTGCATGAAAGAAGGTATCAAGAAGAGATGATTGTGCCCTATAATACCCAAAAAAATGGAGTGGTTGAGAAAAATAATCGATCTATTGTAGAAGTCTCCCAAGCCATGCTCCATGATCAAAAGATGCCAAAGTTCCTTTGGGGAGAAGCAAAAAATACAATGGTATATGTTCAAAACAAGATGCATCATCAAGCATTGGACTACAAGACCCTCAAAGAATTATTCATAGATGTCAAGCCCGACATTGGTCACCTCTGTATATTTCGATTCCCTATATATTTCCATGTACCAAAGGAAAAGCTAAAAAAACTTGAAGTCACAAGAAGAAAAGGTATGTTTTTTGGATATTGTGAAGATTCTAAAGCATTTATAATATATATTCCTTGTCAAAGGAAGGTTGAAATTAGTATGGATGCAACGTTCGATGAAGATTCCTCCCTTGGAAAATCAGGGTGCCTTCCTCTGTCTCCTCCTCCTGAAAAGAATAATGATCATATTGATATTCTAGAAGGTATGTCAGTTCCTGAATCCAAGAGAGATATTATTGTTGATCACATGGAGCCCATGGACCCCTTGGATCCTCCTCCATGTGACCCTCCTTCCAGGAAGAGGCCACTTTGGCTTTGTGAAACATTATGGGATGTTGAGAGGCACATTCCCACTAGAGGGACCTTTAGAGAGAGAAATAAGTCATGCAGGTACCAGGTATATGTGGTATCATTGATTAATATGATTCAAGTTGAGCCTCCCACCATTTAAGAAGCCATGGAAGAACAATTATATAAGGATGCTATAGCCAAAGAATACAAATATATTATGAAGAATGATGTATGGGATGTTGTGTCAAGAGTGAAGGGGAAATTTGCAGTGACTTCAAAATGGCTCTACAAGATCAAGCATGGGGCTGATGGAAGCATCAAAAAATACAAGGCAAGGTTCATAGCTTGAGGGTTCTCCAAAAAGGAGGGAGAATATTATGATGATGTATTTTCTCCAGTTGCTTGCTACACCACCATTCGATCCATTATTGCACTTGCAGCTAGTAAGGGATGGACTCTTCATCAAATGGAGGTAAAGACTACTTTATTGCATCGTTTTATTGAAGAAGAAGTATATGTTGAGCAACCTCTAGGATTTGAATTTCATGGCCGAAGGACCTATGTGTGCTAATTGAAGAAAGCCCTATATGGATTGAAGCAACCCCCCTATGCCTGGTATGCCTGCATTGACAATTACTTGAGGAAGTTGGGATTCATAAGGAGCAGTGTTGATCCAAACTTGTACTTCAAAATGGTACAAGGTATGCCTCTAATTTTGGTATTATATTTTGATGACTTATTATTGACAAGTGTAGACACTCTCATTCTTGACTGTAAAAGGGAGTTGGATTCAGAATTCTAGATGAAATACCTTTGTTTGATGCACTATTTCCTTGGAATAGAGATATGGAAAATATTTGGCATGGTCGAAAGCAAGTCCTTTTTTACACCTATGGAAATTAATTTCAAGAAGCTATGCGAAGAAGCTGTCAAACCGGTCCTAGCTTATCCTTCTGAGTATAAACAACTGATTGGTGCTCTGATGTTCCTCGAGAACACTCATCCTAACATATGCTTCCCAGCTAACACTTTGAGCTAGTTTATGATCGAGCCTCACCATGTACATTGGCTCTCCACCAAGCATATATTAAGATATCTACATGGTAAAATTAACCTTGTATTGATATATGTCACTGGAGATGTTAGACTACAGGGATATATAGATGCAGATTGGGTTGGAAGTGTTGTCAACAAGAAGAGTACTTTCGGATGTTGTTTTAGTGTAGGATCCACCATGATATCATGGATGAGCATGAAGAAAAATTTTGTATCCCTTAGCATCGCTGAGGTCAAGTATATTGTAGCCAACCTGGAAAGTTGTGAAGCAGTTTGGTTGAGGAAGCTCTTTAGAGAGCTATTTGAATAGGTTCTGGACACAACAATTATCTATTGTGACAACAAGAGTGGGATTCATTTGTGAAGGAAAATTGTGTTCCATGATATGTCCAAGCATCTTGAGAACAAATATCATTACATTTGAGACATAGTGTAGAGAGGAGTTGTGAGTATCCTTCACATTTTGACAGATGAGAAGATAACCAATATCCTCACTAAGGCTTTGCCGAAAGGGAATTTGTTGGTCTTTAGAGACCAACTTGGACTGATTGAGATGACCCTTTTAGATAAGGGCCCTGGATGATAAAGAACACTGAGCAATGCTCTTCCCCCCTAGTTGAGCTCCCAGGGTGAGGAATGGAGATAATGAGATCTTGGGGATGAGAGCCCTCTAAACGATAAGATGGATATACTTGGGATCTCCCATAGTAAGAGTATTCCCTAGTTAGCATCATGCCCACTATGTGGGATAACCTCTCCATCTAGCCAATCAGATGAGGGACTTGGGATAGAGTGTGATCCCTACCCCTTACAGTAGGTGGATCTCCTCTAATTTGGTAGATGCAAGTGTTCTACCATCTGACTCTTTAGGGTTAAGAGGGGCGATTAGGGACAATAGGGTAGAATGTGATCCTTACCTCTGGTAAACTGATCTCACCTATTCTAAGGGACTTTAGGATAGACTGTGATCCCTATACATTGGGTTAGGTTTTATCTCAGCCATTGTCTTTAGTTTTGAGTGGTATATATAACTCCTCGATGATCATGATTGTGGGTGGTAGCAGAGACTCCCCAATGGTGGTAGATTCAGGGTGGTAGATATATCTCCCAAAGGGGGAAGAAGGTCCTTATCCAAAAGGTAAGATCCTTAAAGGTGAGATAAAGGGCTCTAAATGGGAGTACTCGCCCATATCTTCATCCAAGAACTACCAACTCGTTGTTCTCGAGGCTTGTAGTAAGAGAAGCTTCTGTTCCATTTTTGGAGAAATTGTCTGAAGAGGACCAACATGGATTTTCCTATCAAAATTTGTGTTACCAATGCTAGTCACTAATTAGACAAAATGTTACCACCATGGATTTACCTACTAAAAGTAGCACTGCTCTTGCAAATTAGGGGTTTTCATATTTTCTTTTTTCGGAATTGCTTCAATACATTACTTCTCCATCTCTTCAGGGATGTATTGAGCATATAATTCATGGTGAATCTGTTACACAATATTTTGTGTGGAGTCGGCAATTTGTTAACCAAGAAATCCCTTCTACAAATAGAAGCAATCCCTCTAGCCCAATGTGTGGGTCTAGTAACAACTGTGAAAAAACAAGAAAACTTCACTAACCCAAATCTGAATGACAAATGAGAAAGTGATATGGCCTACCTCTCTCCTATGCGCTCGACCTTTGATGATGATCCCGATCCTTTAGCTCATAGGCTCGCTCACTATTCCTTGCATCTGATTACATGCAAGAGAGATCAAAAGACAAAAACAAGAGAGATCAAGACATATTCATTCCAATATAAGTTATGCAATAGATCAAGGATTATTGTACTAAGAAAACTATCATAGACAAGCTTATGGGAAGTAAAAAATGATTTGTATTAATGATTAAATCAAAGAGGGAAGCATACAACCAGTGCCTTGATGTTGAAGGCCTCCTTAAGGACGGTTCTAAGTCCAAGAAAAACTTAACAAGCTCTCCTTTCCTCACTCACCAAAATGGCTGCATCTAAGCACAATCAAGCAGAAGAATGGCAACCAGCAATGACCAACCCATTAAGGAAAGTGAAGAATAGAATTATAGTGATAGAGAAGAGGTTAGAGATCCACCAAAGGGGGAAGAAGGTCCTTATCCCAAAGGTAGGATCAAGGGATCTAAATGGGAGTACTCGACTATAACTTCATCCAACAACTACCAACTCATCGTTCTTGAGGCTTCTAGTAAGAGAAGCTTCTACTCCATTTTTGGAGAAATTGCCTAAAGAGGATGAGCATGGATTTTCCTATCAAAAATCATGCTTCCAGCACTAGTCACTAGTTAGACAAAAGCTTACCAACATAGATTTTAGTACTAAAAGTAGTGTTGGTCTTACAAATTAGGGATTTTCATAAGTTTTTCTAGAATTGCTTCAAGACATTAGTTATCCATCTCTACGGGGATGTATTGAGCATATAGTTCATGGTGAATGAGTTTACACAACTTTTTCGCTTTATGACATTTGTGATGATAGTGGCACAAAGGATGACACTTTAGGTATAGAGTTTGGAATGTGACAAAATATTGTGTAACAAATGCCCCCTAAAGCATGAAAGCAAAACAAGAAGTGATGGCTGAAGTGCTTTATCAGTTAAGGAAAAGATCTTGGAAGACCATCATCAGGAGACCTACAAATAAAACATGATACAATATATGACATCTCTAACATATACATATGCCTGATAATACATCTGAATAGGCATCAAAATATAATACATAAATCCATGGTATGGACGCAGTCATCCGTATGAAAAGGATCATATCTATGGATCCACGACATGGACACAACCATCCGTATGAAAGGAATCATGTATACAATCATGTATACTCAATAACTCCTCACAACATTGACTTTGATAGATAAGATCCAGGGTCTTCATCTCTATCCTGATCAAAGTACGAACCTAACCACGTGAATAGATGTGATGATGTCGAACATGGTAGAAACCACCTGATTACCGGTCAATAATGTAAACTGTTAACAGGCACGAGAGAAACCACCAATAATGATGATGGCCCTCAAGGTACACCAACACAATCTACAAGTGTGAATAGGTGAGTTGAAGTCGAACACTTGCATAATCATTCGATCAAAGGCCAATGATGTAAGCCTGTCGTTGAACACGAAGAACTTGCCATTGAGGCATGCAAGCTCCAAGGTACTGAAAGGGTGTTTCTAAATCATCTTCTAGATAATGAGATGAAGTCGACAACAAGTGATATGTTGAAGGAAGAACATAATGTTTCCCACACCATCGACATGAAACATAAGATATCTCAAAATGATAGGAATACTTTAGGATTGTTGTGGAGAGGGTCAAATAAGTATAGGAAATTAGATTTTGTAGATAGGACTTCTCTTGAATATATTAGCGACACGACTCTAGAGTTTAGCAGCATTTGACTCAAAATGGGATCAAAGGTCATGGTGACAACATGGGTGATCGAATCAGAGGCAAATAGATTTCCCAAACTCAGGAAAGCAAGTGGAAAAGAGAGGATATCCCAAACCTGACACAAGATACAGATGAGTGTCATGTTCAAGAGCGACATGTTGCCTTAACACAAAACACATGACATGTTTACTTCCATTTCTCCCCACTATCTCTATCGAGTACCTCTTTATTTTTAATCACAAGCTTGAAGAGGATACCATATGATTGTCATATAAGTTCATCCTTCAGATGAGTCCATCCTAGTAAGTTTAACAAGCCATACGAAGGAGTAGCTCGATCCCGTCATGGTGACAAGTCTCGCTTCGTTTAAGTTTTACGAGTCCGATGGAGGGGTGACTCGACATATTTTTCATGTTTAGAGAGTTTGAAAAAGAGGCAGAAAAGAAAACTCCAAAGTTCCATTTTCGTAGATAGTCTCTCAAGTCTGAAAAGGTAGAAAACAATATTCAAAAGAACCTCCTAGTCATGTTCGACTAAGGTATTCCTTTTTCGTAGCTAGTCTATCTCAGTCTGGAAAAGGGTTAAACTTATATTGAGTAGATGTCTTTTCATTTACTTTAACAAGTTCGAAAAGACAAGTTCTTGACAATATTTTCATATTTTTGGAGTCTGAAAAGAGTTGAAAGAGGACTCCTCCTGGAGGAACGAGTGGTATAAGAGGATAACAATTGGTTTCGGTGATGATGGAACTACTCAAAATATGTAAAGATCAAGAGGTTGGCTAATAATACCACTCATTGCAGATGTTCCTTAGGAAATGGTAAAACAAACAAATGAAAGTGTATGGTCAGCCAAAGAGAGTGTGGCGATCGAACGAAAAAACCAAGGCTAATCTAGCAAAACAGGCTGATAAAGATGGAAATCACGAGAGGTAAAGTGGGAATGGTTTCATTTTTACACAAGATTGAAACATGGGAAACTATTCTTGAGTACACTTGAAGATAGTTTCATTTTTTCACAAGCTTGAAACATAGGAAACTATTCTTGAGTATAATTGAAGATAGTTTCATTTTTTCACAAGCTTGAAACATGAGAAAAAATTGTGCTTGGATTTGGTTTCATTTTACACAAGCTTAAAATGGAAACAAACTATGCTTGGATTTGGTTTCATTTTTACACAAGCTTGAAACAAAGATAAACTATGCTTGATATGAGTTTTCATGCCCCCAACATAATGAATCAATTCGACGTACATGCCCCACAAGCTTCATTTCATTCACCGAAGAAGACTAGTGGCTATTAGCAGGTGGATGGAATGAAGGTTCACTTATTAGATCAAGTGAAATACTCAACTAGGATTTTACGATATCTAATCTAAGACTCGAATAAGAAGGGGATACATTTCATTTTTTAATGAGCTTGACACAAGAAAAGAACCATGCTCATGACACCTTGTTTCATTTTTTATCGAGTTTGAGACAAGTAAAGGAACTCTACTCATGACAACTTATTTCATTTTTTAACGAGCTTGACACAAGAAAAGAACCATGCTCATCATTTTTTAATGAGGTTGACATAGTAAAATAACTATCCTCATGAAACCTATCCTCAATGAAACATATTTCATTTTTTAACAAGGTTGACATAGTAAAAGAACTATCCTCATGACACCTATTTCATTGTTTAACGAGGTTGACATAGTAAAAGAACTACCCTCAGGACACCTATTTCATTTTTAATGAGTTTGACATAGTAAAAGAACTATCCTCACGACACCTTGATTATGGACTATAAGAGACCATGGCTCCCAAGAGAATCTCATCAGATGGGTGAACAACACTCTGGAAGGGATACCTATCAAGGGATCTAATGGAAAGATCGGGTTCCAACGTTCCCAATACCTAATGCACTATATCACTAGCTAGATCATCAATAGAAGCAGACATGGAATGAGTGGCCACATAATTAACCTATGGCGAGGAAGATACCACTTGTGTGTAATGACCATTTAGGGAATATGGTTGATTGGGATCTGAATTAGGACCAACAAATGACTGCTGATCAATGGTCACAATTCTTCCTTCATGTGGGAAACACAACACACGAAAGAGAGAAGACACAATAGCTCCCATGACATAAACATAATCACAACCAAGGAGTAGATTAAAATCTAAAGGGCCTTGGACAACCATCACATCGAGATAGACAATTTTTCCTCCCAAAGTAATGGGCAACTTAGGAAGGATCCCTAATGGTTGACTAGTTTCTACTGTTAAAAGCTAACATATTCTGGGTAAAGGGCACAAGCTACGAAGAACGTAAATATTTACAAGCAATGGAGGATAGAATACTAACAAGCGCACCTTCATCTATAACTGTGCTAGGTACATCCATATTATAATCCTGCACCGTGATCTAGAATGGCACATAAGAAGGAAGATGATATCCTGTCAGTCGACTCCAATCAAAGGAAACAACCATACTACTTGGAGGGGGTACCATGGGAATGGGAGAACTGCCCCCTTGCATTATGGGAATAGGAGGATCACCCCCCTGTACCGTGGGAATGGGAAGATTTCCCTCCAATTCATTGGAATCTGACGAAACAATAATAACATGAGCAGTATGAGGTTCAATCTCTATAGGAAAGGTATGATCACCTGAAGGTGGAATTGGGTCAACCATTTCCTCAACCAATGGTTGGCTGGAAATGGACTCATGAGATTCATTTTCATAGAGAGTGGGATTGACCGAAGATGAGTTTTGATCAATCACTTGATCAACTAGTGGAGGATCAAGGGAAATCTTCTGATAACTAGTTGGAAGATGAGGTTGAGAAGTGGTAAAGTTATCCAAAACTTTAGAGGCTTCAAACATACGATGAAAAATGTGAATAGGATGATGCCCTTCACATAACCTACAGGGAAATTTTATTTTTCCATTTTTCCCATGGGTTTTACTGTCTTTGGTTGAAGGTTTATCACCAGCATGATCTTCAGAGGCTTATGAAAAAGGTCAATGTGAACCTGTGTACCACACTTATAATATCTTTGGAATACCAAGACATTCTCGAAGAAGGTGGTCACCCTTACAAATATTGCAAGGGAATTTCACTTTACAAGGTTGATTCGAAGGTTTCTCAACATTAATTGCATCAGTATCATCGACTTCTTGGTTTCCCCCTTGCTTATTTTTCTTCTTCTTAATCTTCCTTTTCTTCTTCTTCTTATCCATTTAGTTACTATCTTGCATGGTTTCCCCAGATGAATAAGAAGAAGAGGAAGAAGACCGAACAGGTGAAGAAGGAAAAGGGTCAATTTTAAGATCAACAAGAGGTTGACATAGTTCAGGTTGAGGAGAGCCCAGTTGAGGAGCAGTTTGAACATTCGAAACTATAGGGGTCGAAAATAACCAAACCAGAAAACCAATGGTAAATCTAGGAAGGGACAACGTTGCCATATATGGAGCACCAACATTTCCAAAAGAAGGAAAAGGACCAGGATTCCCATCAGAGGGGTTTCCTTGGTTGGTAGGCTCAGGAAATGTTGCCATTAGTCTCAACGTAAGATCTACAAAGGAGTATTTCCATAAGAAGGATATTATTCCGCGATCAATTAATTTTAGAAATTAACAACAAATAAATAAAAAAGGGGTAGCTAGGCAAAAGGTTTTACCAAGTATCTGTGAACCACTATATACACCTTGGCAGAACCAACGACTTAACGTACAATGACCAATCTCCTTGAATGTTGTGTTCAATGTATCACGTCTACAAGGCGATTGACTCGATTACCTGTGGCTAAAGGATAACAACCTAGTGAGGTCTCCCAATATGCGATGGTACCGGGAGCACAAGTCCTTGTTAGCGTTGTCTAATGAATAACCATTCGATGAGAGCATTCCTATATACTTGTCATACGTGGAGTTCCTCTGATATACCAGAAAGTATAGAATGATCCTATATACTTCCGTACATGGAACAAGATTTCACCCCTGGGATACAATGCTGGCAGATAACTATAGTTGCTAGGTTTATAGACGTCGGAACACGTCTCTAACCTAGACCTCTAAATGTTTTAGTTAAGTATCAAATGCTCCTTAGGTTAATTGAGTAAATTTTAATGTTTATCTTGAATTATGTTTCAGTTTTGGGGTTCAAAACGATGTCACCTAAATTCCTAAAATACAGCTATATGAGAAAAGAAAAACTTTCCATTTCGATGAAAGCTAATCTAGTATGGGAAGAGATTCAAACAATAATGCATCAAATGAAATTCCTTCTACTAACTTTCAATTTCACTTTCCAAATTCAATGCCAAAAAGTAAAAATGATTTTGACTTTTCACTATCCTAAATGCAACTTTTCAAGAGTAAAATGATTTTCAATTTTACGAAGATGCACTTATATGAACTTTCACTTTTCTTTCCACTTTAAACGATTTAATGAAACTAATGCACCATTTATTTTTCAATTATTGAAAAATGTGATCTATTTAAAATAATTAATTCCAAAAAAAAACTTTTCATGCAAGTGATCTAATGCAATTTTAACGAAAAGTAAATTTTTCGAAATGAAAACTAATTCAATGCAAAATCAATTCCTTTAATCAATGCAAGAGAGAAATAAATAATATCTCAATCAACTTAGAACTTGAAAAAACTCAATCAAAATCCAATTTTTTACCACTTCAAGCAAGAGACAATCTTTTGCACTCCACAAAGAAAACAGAAGCATACAAATAGAGACTAATGTAGATAAGGCAGAGAAGAGACCTCACAGACTAGGACACACTAGAGTTTTCAGTAGAGACCCTAAAAAAACTCACATTCAAGGACCAACGCTACTTTATATAGCAAAACCTGTGCTAGCATCACTACTTTTCATAACAAAACCTGTGCTAGTCTTCAGCACGGGTAAACGGTGGAAGAAAGGGTTTTCAACAACATTGTATATGGAAAAACAAGCATTATCAGTGTGAATTTCATTGATAAAACACGTGGTGAGTGAGAAAATTTTAGGAAAAACAAGAAATACCCAGGAAGAAACTCTAGACCTGATACCCTAAGAAACCAACAATTCAGAGTACAGATTGAAAATCAATCCAAAGACAGGGTCTTTCGACTATTGGCCAAACTTAATGAGAAGGAAAAAAATGAAAGGAGGATGGAAAGGGTGTAGGCTTCCCCAGTGGAGTCGCTAATTTTTTAACCAGGAAATCCATTCTATGGATAGAAGAGATCCCTCTAGCCCAATGTGTGGATCTAGTAACAACTGTGACAAAACAAGAAAACTTCCCTAACCTAAATCAAAATTAAAAATGAGAAAGGGAGATGGCCTACCTCTCTCCTATGCACTCGACCTTTGATTATGATCCTGATCCTTTAGTTCCCAGGCTCACTCCTCACTATTCCTTGTGTCTAAACACCTACAAGAGAGATCAAAAGACAACAACAAGAGATATTATAGCATATGCATTCCAATATAAGTTATACAACAGATCAAGGAGTATTGTACTAAGAAAACTATCATAGACAATTTTATGGGAAGTAAAACAAGCTTTGTATTAATGATTAAATAAAAGAAGAAAGCATACAACTAGTGCCTTGATGTTGAAGACCTCCTTCAGAATGGTTCCAAGTCCACACCAAAATTAACAAGCTCTCCTTTCCTCTCTCACCAAAATGGAAGCATCTAAGCACAATTGAGCAGAAGAATGGCAACCAGCAACAACCAACCCATTGAGGAAAGTGAAGAATGGATTTATAGTGATGGAGAGGAGGTTAGAGATCCACCAAAGGGGGAAGAAGGTCCTTATCCCAAAGAAATATCCCTAAAGGTAGGATCAAGGGCTCTAAATGGGAGTACTCAACCATATCTTCATCCAACAACTACGAGCTCGTCGTTCTCAAGGCTTCTAGTAAGAGAAGCTTCTCCTCCATTTTTTGAGAGACTTCTTGAAGAGGACCAGCATGGATTTTCCTATCAAAAGTCACATTGCCAGTGCTAGTCACTAGTTAGACAAAAGGTTACTAGCACGGATTTGCCTACTAAAAGTACCTATGGTCTTGCAAATTAGGGTTTTCATAATTTTTTCTAGAATTGCTTCAAGACATTAGTTCTCCCATCTCTTTAGGGATGTATTGAGCATATAATTTATGGTGAATGAGTTTACACAGATTTTGTCGCTTTACAACATTTGTGACGAAACTGGCACAAAGGACAACACTTCATGTATAGAGTTGGGAATGTGACAAAATATTGTGTAACAATAAACCAGGGGGGTCTCCCTGATGTGAAGTCGCAATTAGACCTCACACCATTTGGAATAGGATCCCCATTCAAGGTATCAGACTGGCTGCCATATATCCTTATATATTTTCCTTGGCTACAAAGTTGAACACAAGAGAGCAATTCATAGGTAATCATGGGTTCACAAGTGAGTATGCCTTGTGAAATGTTCAAATGTGAAAAGTATCAAGGTCCTTCTGCCGAAAGGGAAGAGAAAAGTGGGCCCTTTAAAGACAAGTAATAATATTAATCTAGAAAAGGCACACAAGAATATACATATGAATGAATTGTTGATCAACTAGAGAAATAGTTCATAAGGAAGCAACGACTATTAAAGCAAATACAACACACCTTCAACAAGATAAATACCAAATCCACTGAAATAGTTCAATTTCCTTAGTACAGATGAAAGCTACATTCATCAAAAACATTCAAAGAATAGTCTTAAGATATTCATGACATATGCATGAAAGTGTGATATCTCAACGAGCTTCTGAATTAATAAAAGTTCCAAGATACATCAAGAAAATGAACACCACTAGCCCCAATAGTGGAGAATTGGAGCAGTCACCTGCTCCTCCAAAATAACTATATTCCTCTCCAATGCCTGGTAGGAGAAGCCAAGGGGAAAAGTCATTTACATGAGCAATAAGGGTTTATATATAACAAATGGGGTGACCATTCACCTCCCTTAAGACTCTTAGACTACCCTCATGATTGTTATGACTTCTCAATGACCTTTCAACTTACTATGTGACTTTTCGTACTACATGGATGACTCTTGGATTTCCACTTTACATTACATTTATCTAATATTGAACTTACATAATCCACAAATTATGTGGCAAATAATGACTTGTGACCATACATGACATGAAACTAATGACATGGATGACATGATGACGTGGTAGTTCCAAGCTATCCTTCTTGCTACTCTGTCTTCATTAAAATTTGTATCTAATACTTTGTCTTCAATAGAGATATGATTTTTTTGTCATATAATCCCTCCAAAGGGATGTGAATCAGATAGATTATCCATGCGATCATGATCATTGGTCTTATGTTGTAATCCAGTGTTCCTTTTTCTTCTTGCTTTATGGTCATATTATCTCCTCAACTCCTTAGGTGTCTTTTAGCATGTTCTCCTTCTCCATATCCTTCATCATCATCCTATCATGACATAATATAATACTTGCGACTACAATCCACCCATGACAAGAGACATCAGTCCGATAAACACCTAGCCTAATATGCTTCATGAAATCATTTGTTAGGGCTAGAACTGGTGACTACTTGAGTGACTAACTTAGAGATTACGCAGTTCCAGAGGCCAATTTATGGGATTGAGGCTTGAGACTATGCAATTTATAGTTCAGGATGGCCAGGGTCAAAGGATTGCATAGTCGAGGGACTCAAGGACTTAAGCTAGAGGTTTGAGCCATAAGACCACGCAATGTGTATTTTTGGAGGCCTGGGCACAGGGACTACGTAGTTGAGGGAATCAAGGGCTCAAGACGGAGGCTTGAGGCTTAAGATTATACAGTGTGTAATTCTAAAGGTGTGGGCTGAGTGACTACATAGTTGAGGAACTCAAGAGCTCAAGCTTGAGGCTTGAAGTTTCCCAATGCATAGTTCAGACAAGAGAACAGGCTAGAAGATTTCACAATTGAGGGGTTCAAGGCCTCAAGATTGAGGCTTGAATATTGAAGTTTCCTAATGCGAATTTGTGGAGGGAGAGAGGCCAAGTGATTGTGTAGTTGCATTATTCAAGAGCCCAATGTTGAGGCTTGATGCTTGAGACTGTGCAATGCGCAGAGAAGGCTGGATGGAGGCAAGGATTGCATAGTTCTAGAGCTCAAGGACTGGGACCGAACACTGAGACTATATAGTGTGTAGCTCCAAGAGGCAAGGTCAAGGCTTGAGGGTTGAAACTACGTAATGCACAGTTCAGGAAGGCAGAGTGAAGTCAAGTTTCCCTGGAACGAAATTTTCCAGATAAGGTTAAGTGTGGGATCAATGAGGCTAGGGTGAGAAGAGACAAAATTAGCTCATGATCACACACTCAGAACATTCAAAAATAGAAAATTTATCACTCAAAAAACAAGAACAACATGATACCCTCAATGTGACAATAATGCACCATACCTCTCCAAGTGTGACACAAAAGATACACTTTGCGACGAAAGTGACGACACTTGTGTCACTGTGCATGAAACTTTGGGAATGAGTGTAAATGTTAAATTTAGGTATGTTCTATGCTAGATCAATTTATTTAAATTTTCACAGTTAGCAATCACATCAGCATCAAAGTAAACTGCAGATAGAACATAAATATAAATCGCAGAAGACAAGCCAAGACAAGAGGGCACAAGATGTGGTGCCAGCCAGGGACAAACCCCAATGTGGGGAAACCCTTGATCAATTCTTCTTTTATGTTCTTCAAAGTTCAGCAGAGAGAGAGAGATAGTACATATAAAATAGAAGTCAACACTTTGACTTATCTAGATCTGAGCATAGATCATCTCCTATAATGATGATACATGAGATCAGTTGAAGACATTTTGCTTCAACTGATTCTCCAAGGTGATGGCTTCACCAATCATAGTGTTGCATTTCATCCATTTTCTGCACCTTACCATGTAGCACAATGCTGTACCATCACAGTGCTAGACCTTGATGATTGAGCTGCTCTCGTCATCGTGTTGTCCATTATGCTACATCTTCCATCATCATGCTGCCCATTATACTGGGATTATCTAACATGAGATTAGGACCATATCTCTGCTTTCATTGAGATAGTAACCGAGTTTATTATTACACTGAGAGCTGATGTGGCTATGTATAGCATCGAGACACATAAACATATGCCGAGACTATTAGATACCAAGTCCGAATATCCTTCATTGTAATACCAAGATCATCTTTATGGCATGACTGTCTTACGGTTCCATCTCCATCCGAAGTTCTGTAGCTACAGGACTATGATGTCAAGACTGCTCTTATTCATGCGAAATTAGCCCAACACTAGAATGCCGAGATTGTCCAAACCTCATGTCACTGTTGTGTCTATACTGCTCCAGTTATCCGAGGTCTTGACTGTGACTGCACCTAATACCCAATCGAGGTGTAGTCAAGCCCTAGATTTGGACCTGTTCCTTCATGCGATATTAGAGAGAGGAATGCAAGATTGTTACCTCAATTGTTGATGCCCTTAGACAAGTTCTGTTGCTCCTTCATTTTGAATACCCTCATATCTTGACTGTAGCTTCAAGCTTTGACTGTGGCTCCATGTCTAGACTGCGGCCTCATGACAGCGACTCCTCTTCCATGTGAGATCACAGAACCATCCGAATATGCATGAGTTCTGTGCTTCTATGGCTGCGTGAATAGGTCTCTACGTATAGGGCATCATCTGCATGAATAGGTCTCTACGTATAGGGCATCATCTGCATGAACAAATCTCTGCATTTAGGGAAACAGGTTTCTGCGTGAACATGTTTCCTCCACCTTCTCTACATTTAGGAGTCTTCATTACAACATAAGAATTCCTTCCCTTACTATGGCTAGGTGCCTCCATTACAGTGTATAAGATAGGGCATCATCTGCGTATAAGCTAGGGCATCATACACTTGGCCCAACGTATCTTCTTGTGTGTCTCTCCTTCACCAAAAACCCAAGATGTGGAGAGGAGGAGATCACATGAAGAGTGTATTTCTAATGACTTCAAATTTTCTCCTATTTATACTAAAACGTAGATGATGAATAGACATGACTATTGGGCTTTTGAGCCTACTCAAGTTGCTGGTCGACTTGACAATTTGTTTTATAACATAAATAAATTCATAACTTCATAAATACTTATCAGAATCAGATGATCTTTAGATCAATCCTACACCTCTCGATGAGAGGGATCCAATAAAAATATTAGCTATCATAAATAAGATGACCCACATGGAGTTTGGCCCTAGTTGCCAATTTTAACACTCCCCCTCAACTAGGGAGAACTCCATCCGTTGATCCATATATCCAACTGTACTATCTTTGCCATCAGTGGCCTGCACTACTCTGCTCAGCTCTGCTCAGCTTTTCTAAGCTCTGCTCAGCTCAGCTCTGCTAAGCTCTGCTCAGCACAGCTTTGCTCAGCTCTGCTAAGCTTTGCTCAGCTCAACTCTGCTAAGCTCTGCTCTGCTAAACCCTGAAGAAGAATAATTGATCGAGAATGTGTCATACCATTCTCCACTGACCCGAAGTTAGTCTCAAAGTGTGTACCACTAGTCCCAGACCAGTCCTCAACCGACCCGAAGTCAGTGTCATAGTATGTACCACTCCCACTGGTCCAAGACCAGTCCTCTACTGACTTGAAGTCAGTCTCAGAGTATGTACCACTGGTCCCAGACCAGTCCTCTACTGACCCGAAGTCAGTGTCATAGTGGGTAAAACTCCTACAACTAGTCCTAAACCAGTATCATTCATCCCAGATAAATGAAGGTCGTCCTAGCATAGGGAGTACAGTAGATACAATGATGCGTACATAAGTACTACTATGGTCCCTATCCTCATTTCCCTACTCATTGATTAAATGAGAGGTACTTCCCATGAGTCTCGGACTATGTGGGTAGGATGCCTTGATAGGAGAACTAATCATCCTGTCCACAGGAGAGCGAATCATCCTGTCTAGTGTGTTAGTGTCAGTATTTCCAGCTTTCCTACAGTGATCAAATATGCTCTTACAAAGTGGTCTCAGAGTGTCAAGGTCAAATTTTGTCATTTCAAAGAGTTTTCAAGTAAAATTTGGTCATTAGGCATTAGGTCTAGGGTTTGCTTTTACTCCTTCTAAAATTGCCCAAATTCCAATCTATGTCACTATTCAGCTGATTCTATCATCATTCATAGGGTTTTCATTATCATGTCAGTGTCTAATGAGTCATTTTACACCTTGTTCATGCTTCAGTTGCGCCTAGGCAGGATCATTTCCCTCTCCTAGGGTTTTGAAAGCTAATTTCTCTTGGACGGTCAAATCATCGGCAAAACTTGTATCCAGATGTTCATACACCTTCCCCTATCCTTCATGTACCTTATCAAACACTTTCTATCACTGAGATCCCCCAAATTCCTCATTTTTGCACAAACCCTAGTTTCTAGCTACAACCTGGCAATTTTCTAGGTTTGGCCTGTGTTTTTCCCTTTTGGACCCCTTCCCCTCGCTCAATCTCTAAGATTCCACTTTCCCCTGCTTCCTAACATCCCTCCCCACTCCCAAAAATTTCCCCAAGAATTTAGAAGCCCCTTATCCCCTTCATTTCGCTCTTTTTCGACAAAATTCCTTGTTTCACACATCGAGACAAGTCGCACTCAAATGATGTTCCAGAGCAATAAAAGATGAATTTTGGAAAACTGAGAGAGGTTTTTTTCCATAACATGCCAAAGAAGAAAAACCTCCTTCACTTTTGCACAGGTGTCATGGTTTTAGAGAAATGTCAAAATTGCAATCGCCAGATCCAAGGAGGTTGGCCAAGGCACTAAAACGACAAAAAAGGCCCGATCCACTCCAAATTTTGGCCAAAGCCTCTTTGACTAAGCATGGTACTTGATTGGGGACTCCCATCCCAAATTTCAAGAAATTTGGAGAAAATTTTGTCAATTGTGAATTTTTTGTGCCAAACACAGGTTTTCCTCCCCAAAGGGTCGCGCGCCGCGCGCGACCCTTTTGTTTGGCAACTCCATTTTGTAAAAACTCAGCATTTTTGGATTTTTCATGGAAATTTACACTTTCTCAGCCATTACCAAGAAATTTCACCAAGTTTTGGGCCTCCAGAAAGTCAAAAAACAAGCAAAAAATGACTTTCTGCCACATTTTTGACACACAGGAAGCAGTCTTGGGAGATTGCAATTTTGGAGGGGCAAATGGCAACCAAATTCAGAAATTCCACTTGGGTTGGAAAGTAGACATCCAGACCTTTCCAACAAGCCCACTTTTGCCTCATTTGGACACCTGGAAGTGCCTCCCAAGGTGCGCGACCCATTCAGGAATTGCGCGCGACCCATCAGGCAGTTTGCACAGGAATTCAACCTACAGCTCAGGAATTCGCCCAGCTTTGACCAGTTTTGACTTGTGATGGGATTTTTCACCCTCTTTGATGTAGTTTATGTACTTTCATGTTGAAATGACACTTATTTACCTATTCTAGAATATTCATTCATGAAATAGCAAACATTTAATGAATGAATTGGTTTCTTAGCTTATAGAGGCAAGTTGTTTTGACTGCCTAGATTTTAGTGCTCAGTTTAGAATTGGTTGAAACAGCTCCTAGAAGGATGAGCTCGACCCCTAGAGGCAAGGAAAGGTGTTAGCTTTCCTATATTATGTATTTTCTTAGTCATTTTCAGAGGTTGGAGGGTTGGACTCTTGAGGGAGAAAGCTCTATTGTATTACTCATTGTATCTCTGCAATTTTGGCAAAGGAAGAAAGACCAGGGTTTTGCAGTCCTTTTTGGGATTCCTGTGGTTACATGTATTGATGGTGTGTTTCTCTTTGTACTTGTAAGTTTTTTATGTGATTCATCTTCTCACTTTTCCTTCTGCAAATTAGGCAAATGAAGTGTTAAAGTAGAATTCATGATTGCCATGCTCTGCTTTTAAGTTTGCTTAATATTTATGTTTTCATCTGTCTAAAGAGAACTCTTGAAGGTTTCTTGCTCTCCTTAACTCCTCACCGGTCATTCTCATCCATCCACCTCAATCAAAGGCATCAATACTGTCTCCTACCTTGCCCCAAAGAACCCCCTGCAAAAACTGTGTCCAATCCCCGCACCTGAAATTGTCATTCCCCAATTTTCCATCAAAACATTAAAAATCCCAAATTAAACCTCTTGATCAGTTTACGAGCCTAAAATCAGTGTTTCCCTATTGGTCATCTCACCCATTGAAGATCTTTACTGAGATAGACCGGAGAGAGCCCTCTCCTGCCCCGTAGGGCTAGCTACGAGGCTAAGTGGTTTGATGTTGCCTTGGAGTTTACCTTTCTCAGCCTGAGGTGAAATTTCAAGCGCTAACATATTGGCAACCATATTGGGGAAGAACAAATGGTTTTCTAGTTGATGTCATTTGTTTTATAAGCTACAGACGGAGCCTGAAGTTACGCCAGGTAGCCTTCGAAACGCTTTTTCTTTGCATTAGCGGAAGTAGATAAACGCTGCTTCAGTCAATCTCCGGTCTAGCTTGTAAACGTGACATTTAACTTGTTAATTACCCCAATACATGTATCAAGTTCAGATCTGATTGTTGATGGTGGACAATGATCAGACACTTGAAAGGCTGAAATCATTCACTTGGCGACTCTAAATCATTTTCGAGATCAGATCCAAAGACTCCACTGGAGGATGATCCCGACCAGCAAAAACATGAAAGGACAACATGGACAGATCAGGTACTCAAGTTGGAATTTCATCCAAGACATTTTGTTCTTTGTCATAAATTATTTCTTCTCTTTTCCCAAGAATGTCAAGAAGGCTTTGCAAAGTATATTTTATTTGAGAAGAGATCCTCGGTCTGCAGTTGATTCTTTCCCTTTGAAGATCGTGAATACCAAAGATTTGCATGCCTTTGAGCTTGATCAAGGTCCTTTTTCCGAATTTTGTGATGACCATATTCAAATTAATGAATCTCAAGAGACCAAGACCGATTCTATACCTGCTGTACATATCCCTACACCTTGTAAAATTCCAGATCGGTATAAACCTCTTGTTTTACCTTCTGTTCTTCATGCTTTCCCCAAAAACTATGATCTATACTTGCCGAGGTTTGATGGTGATGTTAGGATATTCCGACACATAGGATATAGTTAAGTTCAACTTGGTCTAGCATAGAGTTAGGTTAGAGTTAGGTAAAGTGTGTTTCTTTACCGTTGTACATTTTGTAACTTACAATCCGACGGTCACGATATGTAGTGATCCGACGGTTCACTCTCACCTCGGTATTACCGACACTTGATCCGTGGCTTGACACCCGATTGGTCCATGAGTTCTATTTAAAGCGCATGGAGGGTCATTGTTCGGGTAATCCGTGCATGAGAGAAGCTTATGTAAATTTTCATTCTTTGATTAATAAATTGTCTGTACCCACGTTGGGACAGGCCGTGGACTGTTTCCCTCCTTGCACTCTGAGGGTTTTAACCACGTCAAAAATACTGGTGTATTGATTTGAGATCTGGTTGTGAGCGGTGTCCTTTTGGTATTATTTCTGAGGAACTTACCCTGTAAATTTCTACATGGTATCAGAGCTATTTGAGGGCCGCGTCCGTTGGTGATCCAAATCTGAAGCCGGTAGAACTGCATGCGGCTGTCGTTTCCTAGATCTGCTGTTTCTGACTGCTTTCGGGCCGAGAGGACTGCTCTGTTGCGTTCGGAGCATCTGTTTCAGTGAGGAACCCCTTTCGTTTCACGCGAAAAGGTTTCCGGTAGCCCTAGCTGCGTCATTTTTCAGATCGGGAGGTATACAGTGTTTTTTTTTGCAGTTTACTGTCATTTTCTCTCTGCTTATTTCGGTTTCGGTTTATTTAGCCTTTTTTTCCCCGGATCTATACCTTTCATTTCTACGTATGCTCTTTGCCCTGCGACTCTGTGCGATCTGGGCAAATCAGAAACAGAAAGAAAGGATTTTTCTCATGCGTATGCTCTTTTCCCTGCACCTTAGTGTGATCTTGGAAAATCAGAAACATTGAGAAAAATATTTAGTTTTTCGGTTAAAAGCTAACTTTGAGATTTTTTTTTAAAATTCTAGTTTTTTGGCTAAAGCTAACTTTGAGCCGTAAGGTTCGTTTTTCTTTGCATATTCGTGTTGGGTTTTGTGTTTTGTGTTTTGTAGGGGAAAAGAGCCTTCCCAAGGCAAGCACGCAAATCGAGCCCCCCCCCCCCCTCTCTCTCTCTCTCTCTCTCTCTCTCTCTCTCTCTCTCAAATATTTTGTATAGATCAATTGGTTCAAAGACTTTTTAAGAGAGTAGAGGTCTTGGGTTCAAGTCTCCATTTTGTGGGGGCGGATTTTTTTCATTCCCGCACATTCGCGCACTTTGCCGGCAACGTCAACAATTTTTTTTCAAAAAGCCATAACTTCTTCATCCGGAAGCCTTTTTCAGAGCCGTTTTTTTTAAAACCGCCTATTTTTTCGAGATCTATCCATTGGACCACTTACTTTCAGCATCTTCAGCTTCAGTTTTTTTTCAAAAAATGGAAAGTCCATGCCAAGTCATTCTTGACAGCACTAACTACTTCCAATGGGTAGCCTACATGGGAGATTTACTTAGAAGTAAAGGTCTCTTCAGAATAGCCACAGACCAAGAGAAGAAACCAAAGATGAAGACAAGGCCGAAAAATGGGAAAATAGACAAGATCAAGCACGTGGTTTGATAGGAATGTCTGTTTCTCCTGATCTTAGATTCCACATTGCAGAAATTGAAACTCCTCATGAAGCATTAGAAAAACTTGCTAAAGTTTTTGGGATTAAAAATGAAATTAGAGCCCATCAACTTGAGAATGAGTTGCTTACTTTGGATCCTAATAATTTTTCTTGCATTGAAGATTTCTTGTCCAAATTCAAGACCCTTAGATATCTCTTGGAAGGTGTTAAAGTTAAGAAAGAAGATGGTAACCTTATTTATTCCATCCTTACTAAGTTGGGACCAGCCTACTCTGTATTTGTTTCCACTTTCCATTCTACAAGGGAAGCTTTCATTTGTCAAGGCAAAGACTACAAACCCCCTTCCTTTGACTCCTTTTGTGATTCCTTAATAAGAGAACAAGAAAAACTCTTACACCTTGGTCTTCTTAATCTTGGAAACTCTTCCTCGAAAGCGTTAGCCGCCCAGCAGCAACCAAATTCAAAGAATCCTAAGAAGTCTTATCCTCAAAGGAATGGTCCTAAACCAACTCAGCCTCAAGATGAAAGATCATTTCAGCAAAATGACAAGACCAATAAAAACAAATGGAAGAAGACTGACAGACATTGTAACTTTTGTAATCGAGATGGCCACTTAGAATCTAAATGCTTTAAGAAGATGGAAGCCTTGGAAGCCGCAATGAAGAAACATAACATCCATCTGGAGCCTACTTCAACTTCAACTTCCGGAACGGCACTTTCTGCATGTCATCGTCAATCATCTCAGTCTGGTTATGCATTAAATGTATCTTCTTCTTCTTCTCATTCTCATGAGTGGCTCATTGATTCTGGAGCCTCTTGTCACATGGCCAAAAACCAAGCCATGTTTTCTTCTTTAAATGATTGTAACACCAAAAATATATATGTTGGTGATGATAGATCTCTTAATGTTGTAGGGACTGGAACTGTTCATCTAGACAATGGTCAGTTCAATGATGTATTATGTGTTCCAAACTTATCCTGCAACCTTCTATCTGTCTATCAGATAACTCATTCAGGTGAAGGTAAAATTGTTGAATTTTCACCTCATGATGTTGTAATCAAGGATCTAAAAGATCCTAAACAGATTCTAGCTACTGGTCTTGCTGATGATTCCAAAAGGTTGTATAAGTTTCACAACTTTGGGTCATCCCATCTTCCCTCAGTATTTGTTGCTCATAATGATGAAGTGAGCAAACTTTGGCATGAGCGGTTTGGTCACTTAAACTATCGCTCCCTTCAGCATCTATGTAAAGAAAATATGGTGACAGGTCTTCCTATGGTATCTTGCAAAGATGGTGTTTGTTCCGGATGTGTACTCGGAAAACATCATCGGGACAGTTTTGACAAACGTGCCTCTTGGCACGCCTCAGCCCCTTTACAGCTTGTGCACAGTGATTTATGTGGTCCTCTTCCTGTTGCTTCATTCTCTGGCTGCAAGTACTTCTTAACTTTCATTGATGATTTCTCTAGACGCACTTGGGTATACTTCTTAAAACTCAAGAGCGAAGTATTTAGCACTTTTTTGGCCTTCAAAGCATTTGTTGAAAAACAATCTGGACATCAAATTCTTAAGCTAAGAACTGATAATGGTGGAGAATATGTTAAAAACGCATTCATCAACTTTTGCACCGAAAATGGAATTCAAATGCAACATACTGTTCCATACACTCCACAACAAAATGGTGTAGCTGAAAGGAAAAATCGCACCTTAAAGGAAATGGCTAATTGTATGCTGCAATCTAAAGGACTCAGTCTTAGTTTTTGGGCCGAAGCAATTAATTGTGCAAATTATATAATCAATCGCACTCCTACTAAGGTTCTAGAGAATATCACTCCAGAAGAAGCTTGGAGTTCCATTAAACCAGATGTAAGTCACTTTCGTGTGTTTGGAAGTGAAGCATGGGCCCATATTCCAGATGAAAAGCATAAAGCTTTAGAACCTAAGAGTGAGAAATGTACTTTTGTTGGATATTCTGAAGATGTAAAAGGTTATAGACTTATTCCATTTAAGTCCAAAAATGTTATCATTAGAAGAGATGTAAAATTTGATGAAAATAAATCGGCCTGCGAGCCTAGTCCGGCGGATGTGCCACCTCTTCCTATCTCTTCTATCTTTGAAAACATTTCTTCTTCTGATGATGAAAGCGAGGATGATAATCCTCCCCCACCTTCTCAGGATCCTCAACTTCCAAGATGGGTCCGTGCTACTCGGGATGCAGCAGGTGATCTTGCCGGTGATCCTACAGATCAGCGACGTACACGTTCTCAGTTTGAAAGAGCCTCTTCTTTACTGGCTCAAGCTCCAGTAAATCATGATCCTGACACTTTTGCAGAAGCTTCAGGCCATCCACATTGGGAAGCAGCTATGAATGAAGAATATCATTCATTGATGACAAATGATACATGGGATCTTGTTCCTCTACCAAAGGGACGCAAACTTGTTAGATGCAAATGGGTTTACAGAACCAAGTATGGACCAGATGGGAAAGTTGATAAACATAAAGCTCGTCTAGTTGCTAAGGGCTTTTCACAGGTTGAAGGCATTGACTACACTGAAACCTTCTCTCCAGTTGCCAAAATGAACTCTATCCGCCTTGTTCTTTCCCTTGCTGCCTCTTTAAAATGGGAAGTCCATCAAATGGATGTTAAATCTGCCTTCTTGCATGGGGACTTGCAGGAAGAAATCTATATGGAACAACCCATTGGCTTCATACAAACAGACTCCAGCCTCGTTTGTCGACTTAAGAAATCCCTTTATGGCCTCAAGCAAGCTCCTCGGGCTTGGTATGCCAAAATGGATAGCTTTCTTTTAGAATCTGGCTTTTCTAGGTGTCATTCTGACAATACTGTCTACACCAAGAAAGTGGGCAACTCTCTTATCATCCTTGTTCTTTATGTTGATGATCTTATTCTTACTGGTAGTGATCCCAACCTTATAAACCATGTGAAGTCCAGCCTTAAAAAGAAATTTGAAATGACAGACTTAGGACACTTACACTATTTTCTCGGTCTTCAAGTCTTGCAATCCCAAGAAGGTATTTTCCTTTCCCAGTCCAAGTATGCTTGTGATATTCTTCGTCATTTTCACATGGAAGACTGTAAGCCAGCCCCTTCTCCCTTTCAGTCTGGAGTCAAACTTTCAGTCTCTTGTACTTCTCCTGAAGTTGATGCTACCTTATACCGTCAACTTGTCGGAAAACTCTTGTATTTAACCCATACTCGTCCTGATCTTTCCTTTGCTGTTGGCCTTGTTGCTCGTTTTATGCAAAACCCCCGTGAAAGTCATTGGAAAGCAGCTAAAAGAATACTTCGTTATGTTCGAGGTACAGTACAGTTTGGGATTCATTACAGTGCCAAAGCAGCTCCTCTGTTAGTTGGTTTCACTGATTCTGATTGGGCTGGTGACCTTGATGATCGGAAGTCTACTGCCGGTTATGTCTTCACTCTTGGTTCAGGACCTATTACATGGGCTTGTAAGAAACAGGCTGCCATTTCTCTTTCGTCAGCAGAAGCAGAGTATCGTGGTGCCGTGGAAGCTAGTAAGGAAGCCTTGTGGCTTCGTCAGATCCTATCAGAATTTGGCTTTGAGCAGCAGCATCCAACCACACTTTGGTGTGATAATCAAAGTGCCATTCAGCTATGCAAAGATCCAGTCCAGCATCAGCGCAGCAAACACATTGAACTACACATGCACTTCATCAGAAAGCTCATTCATGACCATGTTCTTGAAGTGCAATATTGTCCAACGGATGATCAGGTTGCAGACATCTTCACAAAGGCTCTCACAGAGGCGAAGTTCACTAAACTTCGATATATGCTTGGAGTTCAGGAAGTTGTCACTAAGGGGGGATAGGCTCTAGTGCCTCCTTCCTTCTCCTATTGTGTCATATTTGTAAATCCTTCAATCCTATCCCAAGTTGTTCTTAAGGGGGGATGTTAGGATATTCCGACACATAGGATATAGTTAAGTTCAACTTGGTCTAGCATAGAGTTAGGTTAGAGTTAGGTAAAGTGTGTTTCTTTACCGTTGTACATTTTGTAACTTACAATCCGACGGTCATGATATGTAGTGATCCGACGGTTCACTCTCACCTCGGTATTACCGACACTTGATCCGTGGCTTGACACCCGATTGGTCCATGAGTTCTATTTAAAGCGCATGGAGGGTCATTGTTCGGGTAATCCGTGCATGAGAGAAGCTTATGTAAATTTTCATTCTTTGATTAATAAATTGTCTGTACCCACGTTGGGACAGGCCGTGGACTGTTTCCCTCCTTGCACTCTGAGGGTTTTAACCACGTCAAAAATACTGGTGTATTGATTTGAGATCTGGTTGTGAGCGGTGTCCTTTTGGTATTATTTCTGAGGAACTTACCCTGTAAATTTCTACAGGTGAATGTAAGAATGTCAACGCTGAGCAACATGTGCAGAATTTTGAGAATTTTCTAGATCTTTTTGAAGTTGATAGCGAAGATTTTAGTATTAGGCTTTTTGCTCTTTCTTTGCAAGCCAAAGTGAAGAGTTGGTTCAAAGCCTTGCCTGATGCGAGCATCTCAGATTTCCAGCAATTTGTCAAAGTTTTTCTCGACAGGTGGATGATCGGGCAGAACCTTTTCTTGATTGTAGAAGAGTATAACCAGCTGAAAAGATTGCCAGGGGAGACAGTACAACAGTTTTCAGCCAGATTTAACCAAGTTTATTATTCGATGCCAGTTGATATAAGACCTTCTCCTAGATCTGCTCTCTTGCACTATCCGGGTGCCTTTGATCCGGAGATGGAGTTTCAGCTGAGAGAAAGGGATATTACAACACTTCATGAGATGCAAAACAGTGCAGTAAATGTAGAGGCTCACTTGTTGATCCAGAGGGCAAGGTTGAAAGAAGAAGAGATGAAAAACATAGATCCGGCCGAATCGACATCTCTAGAGGTGAAGCTTGACATTTTGGCAAATACAGTGGAAAAGATGATGGACAAGATCAACGCAAGGAATGATTATGATGTTCAAGCTCATGGCTCGTTGATTGAAGAAGAACAAGTTGCTGATCCAAAACATTTTGTTCCTGATCCCAGTTGTCATAGTGATTGTTTTATAGATCATTGTGAAGAAGAAAGAACTGTTGATATGACATGTATGCTTGATGATGTGTTTTATACCGATGATTTGCCTCAGTTTGATCAGTATGATGATGATTATGTTCTCCAAACAAAAGCTAATCTTGTAGACAAATCAGCAGCTAGTTTGTGGGAGGAAGAAGTTCATTTCAGCAGCTTGAATACAATGTTCGGCCATCACATATCAGCTATGACAGTGACGAGGAAAGTGCAGAAAATTTTGAAGTAAGTGAAGGATCTTTTCCTTTTTGTTTTGATTCGTTTCAGTTCATCAGAGATAACTACCATGCAATCAAAAATCAGCTGTCAACAAGTCTTGATCTAGACCATCTTGAAGGCAATAAAAACCTTGTTCAAGACTTCTCATATTCATATTTGCAGCCCCCAAATGCCATTGGTTGTCAAGTTGCAGATGAAGGCACGGAAGCTGACATATTTGATCAAATGATACAAGAAGGTTCCCTACCATTCTGTTTTGAATCATTTCAGTATTTGAAGGGAAATTTGCATAGTCCATCTTCAGTGAAGAATGAGCAGCATGTAGGCAATCATGTAATCACAATGGAACCAATAGAAATGGGATTGCAGCAGTCTTTTCAAGTTTTTTATGATCCAATAGCTGATGTTTTGGATGAGGTTTGTAGTCAAAGTCTTTCTCCATTGACTACATGTGAGCTTGAAACATGTCTTGATATGAGTTTGATCCGGCAGCCGGTTTCTTTCTCATTTTCAACAGAGGTCTCGTCACAAGGCTCAGATCAAAGTTTACATTCATGGTATGAGGAAATGAGAAGTAATCCATTGGATGAGCTAAGTTCCAGTGTGCTTGAATTTCAAGATCCTTATGCAGTGTTTTTGGAGTTGGATAGAGAATTCATATCATTCAACGGATCTGTTTCTAAATTGTCATGGGAGTTTCCTTTCAGTAGTTCTCTCTTGTTGATCATAAGCGAGCACTTGCGGAGAATTAGAACAACAGATGGGATACTTACTTGGTTGCATTGGTTGTTTCATTTCATTTGATCAGGAGATGAATGAAATTGTTAGAGTAGGTTGTGATGAATAAGCTCCCCTTTGAGCATCATTTCTAGTTTGTCGATTGTGTTTAAGTATTGAGTCAGTTTTTAGTTGAGTGAGAGTCAATTTGTGTTGTCAAGTCGTCGGCTTTCAGTCATGCATTTTAGTTTGAGTTATTGACTCCATTGCCCAATGGATGAAGGCACTGCCTAGCTCTTACAGAGATCTGCGGTTCTTGGCACCTCCAAGGAGCTACCATCCCCATTGGAGCCAATGTTAGTGTCAGTCTTTCCAGCCTTCCTACAGTGATCAAATATGCTCTTACAAAGTGGTCTCAGAGTGTCAACGTCAAATTTTGTCATTTCAAAGAGTTTTCAAGTAAAATTTGGTCATTAGGCATTAGGTCTAGGGTTTGCTTTTACTCCTTCTAAAATTTCCCAAATGCCAATCTATGTCACTATTCAGCTGATTCTATCATCATTCATAGGGTTTTCATTATCATGTCAGTGTCTAATGAGTCATTTTACACCTTGTTCATGCTTCAGTTGCGCCTAGGCAGGGTCATTTCCCTCTCCTAGGGTTTTGAAAGCTAATTTCTCTTGGACGGTCAAATCATCGGCAAAACTTGTATCCAGATGTTCATACACCTTCCCCTATCCTTCATGTACCTTATCAAACACTTTCCATCACTGAGATCTCCCAAATTCCTCATTTTTGCACAAACCCTAGTTTCTAGCTACAACCTGGCAATTTTATAGGTTTGGCCTGTGTTTTGCCCTTTTGGACCCCTTCCCCTCGCTCAATCTCTGAGATTCCACTTTCCCCTGCTTCCTAACATCCCTCCCCACTCCCAAAAATTTCCCCAATAATTTAGAAGCCCCCTATCCCCTTCATTTCGCTCCATTTCGACAAAATTCCTTGTTTCACACATCGGGACAAGTCGCACTCAAATGATGTTCCAGAGCAATAAAAGATGAATGTTGGAAAACTGAGAGAGGTTTTTGTCCATAACATGCCAAAGAAGAAAAACCTCCTTCACTTTTGCACAGGTGTCATGGTTTTAGAGAAATGTCAAAATTGCAATCGCCAGATCCAAGGAGGTTGGCCAAGGCACTAAAACGACGAAAAAGGCCCGATCCACTCCAAATTTTGGCCAAAGCCTCTTTGACTCAGCATGGTACTTGATTGGGGACTCCCAGCCAAAATTTCAAGAAAGTTGGAGAAAATTTTGTCAATTGTGAATTTTTTGTGCCAAACACAGGTTTTCCTCCCCATTGGCGCGACCCTTTCGTTTGGCAACTCCATTTTGGAAAAACTCAGCATTTCTGGATTTGTCATGGAAAGTTACAATTTCTCAGCCATTACCAAGAAATTTCACCAAGTTTTGGGCCTCCAGAAAGTCAAAAAACAAGCAAAAAATGACTTTCTGCCACATTTTTGACACACAGGAAGCAGTCTTGGGAGATTGCAATTTTGGAGGGGAAAATGGAAACCAAATTTAGAAATTCCACTTGGGTTGGAAATTAGACATCTAGCCCTTTCCAACAAGCCCACTTTTGCCTCATTTGGACAACTGGAAGTGCCTCAAAAGTGCCTCCAAAGGTGCGTGACCCATTCAGGAATTGCGCGCGACCCATCAGGCAGTTTGCACAGGAATTCAACCTACAGCTCAGGAATTCGCCCAGCTTTGACCAGTTTTGACTTGTGATGGGATTTTTCACCCTCTTTGATGTATTTTGTGTATTTTCATGTTGACATGACACTTATTTACCTATTCTAGAAGATTCATTCATGAAATAGCAAACATTTAATGAATGAATTGGTTTCCTAGCTTATAGAGGCAAGTTGTTTTGATTGCCTAGATTTTAGTGCTCAGTTTAGAATTGGTTGAAACAGCTCCTAGAAGGATGAGCTCGACCCCTAGAGGCAAGGAAAGGTGTTAGCTTGCCTATATTATGTATTTTCTTAGTCATTTTCAGAGGTTGGAGGGTTGGACTCTTGAGGGAGAAAGCTCTATTGTATTACTCATTGTATCTCTGCAATTTTGGCAAAGGAAGAAAGACCAGGGTTTTGCAGTCCTTTTTGGGATTCCTGTGGTTACATGTATTGATGGTGTGTTTCTCTTTGTACTTGTAAGTTTGTTATGTGATTCATCTTCTCACTTTTCCTTCTGCAAATTAGGAAAATGAAGTGTTAAAGTAGAATTCATGATTGCCATGCTCTGCTTTTAAGTTTGCTTAATATTTATGTTTTCATCTGTCTAAAGAGAACTCTTGAAGGTTGCTTGCTCTCCTTAACTCCTCACCAGTCATTCTCATCCATCCACCTCTATCAAAGGCATCAATACTGTCTCCTACCTTGCCCCAAAGAACCCCCTGCAAAAACTGTGTCCAATCCCCGCACCTGAAATTGTCATTCCCCAATTTTCCACCAAAACATTAAAAATCCCAAATTAAACCTCTTGATCAGTTTACTAGCCTAAAATCAGTGTTTCCCTATTGTTCATCTCACCCATTGAAGATCTTTACTGAGATAGACCGGAGAGAGCCCTCTCCTGCCCCGTAGGGCTAGCTACAAGGCTAAGTGGTTTGATGTTGCCTTGGAGTTTACCTTTCTCAGCCTGAGGTGAAATTTCAAGCGCTAACATAGTGGATGCCATGGAGAACTAATCATCCTAGCCCACAGGAGAACGAATCATCTTGTTCCACAATTGCCATGGAGAACACATCATCCAGGCCTCACAAAAGAACTAATCATCCTGCTACACAATCGTCATGGAGAACACATCATCCGGACCTCATAGGAGAGCTAATCATCCTACTACACAAGAGAGTGAATCATCTTTTCCACAGGAGAGTGAATCATCCTGTCCCACAAGAGAGTGAATCATCTTGTCCACAGGAAAGCGAATCATCCTATCCAGTGCACACCACCAGGGGAGGGTGAGTCACCCTGTGGTCGTATGTTGCTCCAGTAAGAACCACAAGCCCCTAGAGCTCCCAGAGCTCAATGTAGACAACATGTAGGACCCTTTTACAAGGGTCTCTCGATGACTCCAAATCATTTGGGAAAATCACAAATTTGATCTTTCCCCAGGGCTTTGACAAAGTGTAGTGACCTGTACATCATCTCAGTGTGATGGAGCCTCCTTACTCATTGACTTACCATATCCCAGATATGTCAGTATCTAATGTCTATCTGCTGGAGAAATCATTGAATACGGGATTCATCAATAATCAAATCATACCTCAGGTTGTCACAGAGAATCATAGTGGTATTCATCATGTGTACAAATAGCTCACTGAAGAGCTTCTGCAACCATGCAGCAACTGACTTCTTCTTCCTGCTTATCCATGATATCGAAGCAGAATCCAAAGAGAACCAGCACTGAGAAGTGCTCTAGTGATCCTCCACACTGCCTGCCCACTCAGCATTCGAATAATCATGCAGTTTCATATTTCTGGCAGTGTATCTCAATCCATGAGAGATTGTGCCCCAAAGATATCTCAGAGGATTCTTGGCACCAATTTAGTGAGGCTCAACCAAATATGAGCTCTCCATGCTAACTACAAAACATATGTCCGGACGGAAGTTCACCAAGAACACCAACGCGAATGAGTTTATGAAACTCAGAGGAATTTCCCAAATCTGGTCCGACATCACTACCATATAACTTCTGAAAGTTAATATCCTCGAGGTAGTCATAGGCTTGTAGTTTATCATTCCACATCCGGAATCCAACTCCCTCTTACTTCTGCAAATGAGAGGGTTTGTACCTATCAGAAATAGGTCATCCTCATAAGGTGCCAGTATGAGAGATCTATCATCCACAACCTTTGGGTAATGGTTTGGATCGGTTTCACTCCTAGTGAATCTCAGCATCATCCAATAGCTATTAATCCTCTCATACTATGCCCGAGGAGTTTTGCTTCAATCCATAGAGGTCTTTCTTCCACCTGTATACATGAGATTCCTGATCATGAATCTCAAACTCCTCAGCTTGTTCCAAACCTGAGGACCTGCTACATGAGGGGAATAGTCCCCTTGTAAGATTTTTTTTCGGTACATCTCAGACATGTACTTTCATGCTTCTTTTGAATTTAGGCATCCCTATTACCATCTAATTCACAGACCTTCGGTGCTATGTATCAAAAGACATCGTCCCTAGTGGACTTTCTACAACTTGATACAATCCTGAACTCAAAAAAACATGTTTGAAAATTATATTTTTAAAAACGTACCTTTCCATCGATGAGTGCCACCCTGTAACCTTTGTCTTTCATTGCCGAAATGGGCACCAGGTTCTTTTTGTGATCAGGTACATGAAAGAGATTTTGTAAATGAATCGAGTTACCCTCATTCAATTTAGGGGTAACATTCCCTACACCCTTTCCGGGATAGGTGGCATCAGCTCCAAGTATAATCCCATGATTGTTTCCATCTCTACCAAATTAGAGAGTGCACCCATCTATCCGATGAAGTCCCTTGAGGCACTGGGGTTCCTTGCTTTCTTTGAAGAGTCGACCATTTTCTTGATGACCTACATTACCTGTCATTCCTTTGATCATTTGAAGATGTCCTAGGAATGATTTTTATCTTCATCAAGAGATGTGTCTCTGCCATTCAGACACTCCTTCACATGATGGACGAACTTATTGAAACCAAGGCATCCACCTTTCCTTCCACCCTTAGATCTGAACTTCCCGATGAAGTGATCTTTAGGTAGGCAATCAGAAACTTCCACTATGCCATTCTGATAATATTCTCTACTTCAACTTCACCCTTGGTGAATTTAGAAGAGAGATGTGGAACCCATTGACCCTTCTGTCTTGTCCCAACTGTCTTCAGTGATTGCTCTTTCACTCTTGCTTGGGAATTTTCTTCACCTGAGCTCTGATACCATGATATTTTTAGGTATGTTCTATTCTAGAGAAATTTATTTAAATTTTCATAGTTAGCAATCACATCAGCATTAAAGTAAACTGTAGATAGAACATAAATATAAATAGCAGAAGACAAGCCAAGACAAGAGGACACAAGATGTGGCGCCAACCAAGGACAAACCCCAATGTGGGGAAACCCTTGATCAATTATTCTTTTATGTTCTTCAAAGTTCAGCAGAGAGATAGTACATATACAACAGAAGTCAACACTTTGACATATCTAGATTTGAGCATAGATCATTTCCTATAACGATGATACATGAGATCAGTTGAAGACATTTTGCTTCAACTGATTCTCCAAGGTGACGGCTTCACCTATCGTAGTGTTGCATTTCATCCATTTGCTACACCTTACCATGTAGAACCATGTTGTACCATCGCAGTGCTGGACCTTGATGACTGAGCTGCTCTCATCTGCTCTCATCATCATGCTGTCCATTATGCTACATCTTCCATCATCATGCTACCCATTATACTTAGATTATCTAACATGAGATTAGTACCATATCTCTGCTTTCATTGAGATAGTAACTGAGTTTATTATTACACTGAGAGCTGATGTGGTTATGTATAACATCAAGACACATAACATATGTCGAGACTATTAGATACTAGGTCCGAATATCCTTTGCTGGAATACTAAGATCATCTTTATGGCATGATTGTCTTACTGTTCCATCTCCATCCGAAGTTCTGTAGCTACAGGAGTATGATGTCAAGACTACTCTTATTCATATGAAATTAGCCCAACACTGGAATGCCAAGATTGTCCAAACCTCATGTGACTATTGTCTCTATACTGCTCCAGTTATTCGAGGTCTTGACTATGACTGCACCTAATACCAATTGAGGTGCAGTCAAGCCCTAGATTTGGACTTGTTCCTTCATGTGATATTAGAGAGAGGAATGCGATATTGTTACCTCAATCGTTGATGCCCTTAGACAAGTTTTTTTGCTCCTTCATTTCGGATACCCTCATATCTTCACTGCAGCTTCAAGCTTTGACTGCGGCTCCATGTCTAGACTGCAACCTCATGACAGCGACTCCTCTTCCATGTGAGATCACAGAACCATCAGAATATGCGTGATTTTTGTGCTTCTATGGCTACGTGAACAGGTCTTTGCGTATAGGGCATCATCTGTGTGAACGAGTCTTTGTGTGAACAGATCTATGCGTTTAGGGAAACAGGTCTCTGCATGAACATGTTTCCTTCACCTTATCTACGTTTAGGAGTCTTCATTACATCGTAAGAATTCCTTCCCTTACTGCGGCGAGGTGTCTCCGTTACAGCGTATAAGCTAGGGCATCATACACTTGGCCCAACATATCTTCTTGTGTGTCTCTCCTTCACCAAAAACCAAAGACGTGGAGAGGAGATCACATGAAGAGTGTGTTTCTAATGACTTCAAATTTTCTCCTATTTATACTAAAACGTAGATGATGAATAGACATGACTATTGGGCTTCTGAGCCTACTCAAGTTGCTGGCTAACTTGACAATTTGTTTTATAACATAAATAAATTCATAACTTCATAAATACTTATCGGAATCGGATGATCTTTAGATCAATCCTACACCTCTCAAAGAGAGGGATCCAATAAAAATATCGGCTGCCATAAATAAGATGACCCACATGGATTTTGGCCTTAGTTGCCAATTTTAACAGTAAAACATATTGACATGGCTAGTAGGACTAATCAATACCAAAATTACCCATTTAAATAAGCCGAAACTCTACTTTACATAATAAGCGACCCTTCCATGCCAAAAAATGGCATTTGCTATATAAAGAGAAAAGTGTGAATGACACTTGTGATATGTGAACAATGGTGAAAAAAATACATGTCAGAGCCAATATAAGATGAAAATAATACAAATTAAGATGAAAGAAAGAGAGGGAGAGAGTCTAAAACATGAAAGTGATACTCAGGAAAAGTGAAGGTACGCAAAAGCAACAGTTTAGAAAACTCACTGAAACAAAAATAAAATCACAGCTAAAAGTGAGAGACTATCAATGAAAGAATGCACTAACTATTGACATGAGTTGATGATTACATAGGCATAGCCTTAATGGATTGTGCCATGCCTGTACAATCTTTTATAAAATCATGTGCTCATGAATGTTTTGTAGACTAAGCATGTGTGAGCAGGTGACTTCGACACTTATAATCCAAGAGGGATTTAAAAGACTTAACAAGGCATCAATCGACCAAGAAGTGACTGCAAAATGACCGATCGCAAGATCGTCAATAGGCTCCAAAATTCAAGTGCAGGAAAACTTTTGGAGGGTGTTTGTCACAACGACAACACTTGGCGACAAACTAGTAGAACTCCAACTTATCTACCTTGGTAATATCTTTGTGTAGAGCCTAGTTCTTTATGAAGTATTGATTCATTGTTCATATTACCCCAATTTCCCCACTTACTCCATGCATAAACATAGTCCCCTTCACTCCTCGGTTGAACAGACATAACACCAACAATATCACAATCTTTTAAGATAAGGCAAGGGTAATGTAGCACACGAGTTTTAGATATTCATAGTATAGTTTTTCATCAATAGTATTTCTCTAATGCAGTAGGTCTGGATAGTACCCTAGAGGAGTCACTTCAGGAACACAAGCATCACTATGATGCCAGCGAGCTTGGAGAGTACCCCGGTGGAGTTGTTTGCTTCACCTCCCTACGTAGGGAGCCTTTCTCTTCTTTCGCCCTTTATTTATTTATTTTATATAGAGTTTTGCATTGGTACTTATTTATTTCACGGGGAGAAGAGGGATCCCAACTTATTGAGAGGAGAAGAGGTTGTCCCTTCAAAGAAGTATGTGTAATACCTATGATATTGCTTTTCTTGTTTCGATTTTCCCCTTTTCCTTCTCTACTTAATCGTATCAGCATGGAGAACACCAAAATATAAAGAACCGAGTATAGGCATGAGGTTTCCAGAATAAACATGGATATCATGTTTTGACAAAGATATTACACATGCAAGGATCATATTTTCCATCAGAACATCATTGACCAAAGGGATAACCAAGACAGAGAAAAAGGTATGAGAGTTAGCCAAATGTTATAATGTTATAAAGCCCTTTTCTATTTGCCACATTATCTTTTGATCCAAAAGGAACATCTTTCATGTGAAGTCTTATTTAATAAAACACGAAAGAAAAGACAAGGCATAACAAGAAAACAAAACCAAAAGGGAAAATCAAAAGGAGGCTAGACCGAAAACAAAGTGTGAGACAAACGTCAGAAAACACAAAACAAACTATAGAAAATGGGTGCACGATGAATGTGCAGGGAAACTAATATGCAACTAGACCTACTCCTAAAATAACCAACTAGAAGGTTAGGGTTACATATAATGAAATTTCCGATGTAACCACCGTCGTTACTCCTGACCTGCATTCACAAAGATATGAGAAATTAAAACAAATATAAAATAATATGCAAATGAAAATATAATATCTTGAATAATTTGCATAAAAAATTGAAGGTCTTTCCTGTTAGCAGAAAAATGTGGAATAGTCACTACTTCTACCCAACTTGCAATCTTATCTTCTTGATGAAATTTATAAATAGAAAAACCTCGAAATCTTCTTGTGAATGCACCTTCCTCTATGTCATCCTTCTTAGCAAGCATGAGAAAAGGCTGAAACTTGTTATTATCAAATGGGCTTAATAAATAGTATGCTTCTAGGTAATCATAGATTGGATCATGAAATTCAAAGAAGTCCTCTTGAAAACCCCACAATCTTCAAGAAGATGAATTTTCAATTAGAGGCACATGGTTAGGAATATGAGAATATTTTGAGGGAAAATGGTTCTAATCATATTCAGTAGGCATGCCAATATAGTGAAGTCCTCACATAACCATCAGAAAAGGCTGAAATGCCTCACTTGCTTAACAAGTATCTAAATAGTGACGAAAACAGTAAATATTAATTAATGCGAAACAACTATCATAAGATATATTGGTGGGAAAATGATAAAACAAATTACAGTTAACATTATGATTAGATGGACCATTTGTGGCAAGATATTCTCAGTTAGAAGATAACAAAGATAGATAAGTTTGAACATTTGAATGCGTCGAATAGATGAAACATCTTCCTTGCATGATAAATATAACAAACCATTTCCTTGTAATTGGAAACACATTGTATAACATCGTAACCATCAAAATAAGTGAAAGAAATTTCAGTACAAAAAACACATGAGATTGGTTAAGATATAGTGAACGAAGAATAATTTGATCTGCACAATAACTCATGCATTCGTTAACACTCAAGAGGATTTTAGGTGTGATTAAGAACATTATTTGTGATATAACATTCACAAGAAAAACCAGGAGTTGTTTATTATGAAATGAATCTGACAGACATGATTCCTTCGCCCAAACATGATCCTTGAAGTGATAAAATTCACAATTCCATGACTTTATGAGAGATACACATTCCAAACCCAAGTTTGGCACTAGAGCCTTGCATGGAGATAAATCATCTGAAATAAAATCTTGAATCTGATCAGAAAAAGAATCTCGAAAGTTTGAAATACTACATCTAAAATACCAAACATCTTTCAAGAATAAATTTACATCGAATAAAACCAAGGGAGGAAAAGGATTTTGCGAGAGAAACCATATATAATTTAGTTTTGGGACCTTACCAGAGTCGTGAGAACCTGAGATCACCATCAACAGAAGTTGAGGTGCCTCGACTTCCTGGAAAGTCTCCAAATTCTCAAGGATTGTAAAATCACATTTTGAAGATTGAACCAGGTCATGCATGCTTTAAGGATAGGTACCACAATTGATTTAAATAATACCATTACTGACCGGATGAAAACCATCTTTGTCATTAATTTGATCAGAATTTACAACTTCAACATGTAGATTACTCAAGTTGAAAAATTCTTCTGATCGCAAATCCGAAGGTCTATGAATCAGGGAAATTTCATGAGAAAGATGACTTCAAGAGTTACCTTCATGAAAAATAGGAGATGATGAGGGATGGAAATATACTCAATGATTTGATTGTTTTCATTTTCATCATTGATAATCTCACCACCTTGTGTCAATTGAAAAGTTGACTCTGCAGATGAATAACTTGAAGATCATGGAGTATCTTCATCACAAGTTGATACATTACAAATTCTAGGGCACAAGGGATAGTGAGATGAAGAGGAAGTTTTGATAATAACATCTTCTTTGGCCAAATCAGATTCTGGATGAGACACTAAAAGATCAAATGGTACACTCATGTATTCATCATCACATACGTTAACAAAGTCATCATCATTATTGTTGGCATTATGATGCATGTGTTGTATTTGATGGCAACACACATGTAGCAGAACAACTCACTTATATATAACTAGATGAATCTACAAAAGAGATATCAGATGTGACAGAATACATGGTAGTTGATGGGATGCAGGGCAGTTCAAAGGAATCAGTTCAGATGTCATAGTGTAGCAAGTTAGCATTGCCATCAAGTCCAAAGGGGGAGATTGTTGCCATTATGATACATGTGTTGTCCTTGATGGCAACTCACTAAGATGACAAATCACAGTTCAGACTCACAAAATGAAGAAAAAGAGATATACGCAGGTTCCCCTTGACCAAACCACGTATACACGCGGGTTCGATGACCAAAAGGCGCATATGCATATACACGCACTTTCATGAAAGGAAAGGCACGTACATTCAGTTTTGGTCCGTGGTATTTGGACCATGGCATTGTGATCCATGGTATTGGTCCAAGGTATCTTGTCCGACGTGTTGACCCCAGTTATTTGGTCCAAGGTATTGGTTCTAAGTGGTTTTTGACCATGGTATTGATTAAGGTCTAAGACTATAAAAGGAGGAGAAGATCATTAGGCAAAGGCACCAAGTAAGTCTCAAATATCAGATGAAGTATGAGATCCAGTATGTAGGTTATGGGTTCATGATGCTTTTCTTGATCTGAGCTAAGGAGGAATCTCAGCGGTTGATGGAGGACAAGATCTAATGATGGATCAGGATCTTATGGCTTGGAATGAATCATCTCTATATGGTTTGATCATGCTTATTCTAGACCTGTATACTGACGCATGTAATGTTCTGTAAATATTATGATCTGGGTATAACTCAAGTCTGGAATAGCTGCAAATTATGAATGAATATTTACAGATGTATACATGGGTTGACTTTGATAAAAGCGTGTATATATGTAGGTTAGATACATCTAAGTAGCGTATACCATATGAACTATGATGTTTGAAGTTACAAGTGGTTCTGGTTGTTGATGCAAACTTCTAAGTTCTGGTGACTGTTTACTGGTGTCATTATTCTGCACATTCAGATTGGTTGATTGTGATTAGCTTCAGAGTTGATGGATGAGATCTAATAATGGATCAATATCATAATGTCTTATATTTATGTGATCTTATGGACTAGATCTGATTGCTGACACACGTGTTATCCTTTTGTATGTAATGATCTGGGTATGTCTAAAGTCAGGGAGTGCAATGAAGTTATAAGTAAATATTCGATGATATATACGCTGGTTCGCTTTGGTGAAGTTGCATATACACGCTGGTTCGGCTCTTCCAAGTAGCATATTCACTCTAATGCATGATTTTTCATGATACAGTTGGATCTGAATATTGTTGCAGAGTTCTGTGTTCTGGTGACTGTGTTTTTGTTGACAAGGTTTCAGTGATTCAGTATTGGGTGATTCAAAGATTGATGATGCAAGTGGTGATTGATTTTGTGCTTCAATGATATCGATGGGTCCAGTATGAAAATTGGATGAAACGTGGCCTTCAAATTATGATGTTGTGTTCCATGAGTATCCAGTCTGAAAATTTATGAAACGTGGTACCTGGAGGAAGAAAGAGAAGGTTGTAGCCTTCTATAGGTCAGCACCTACGTACTAGTAAATCAGCTAATACAAGAGCTAAGGGGGTTGTAGCTCCCTTTCAAGAGAAGCTGGAGAACGAGAGAAGGTTGTAGCCTTCTGTACATCGGCACCTACGTACTAGTACATCAGCTAGTACAAGAGCTAAGGGGGTTGTAGCTCCCTTCCAGGAGATAGAGACAAATTTCAGCAGGTGGTTTTCACCCACATTGGGTTTCCACCTTATATCATGGTGTTCATGTGTGCTTCTTATGTGTGATGATATGTTCCATTTTACTGCACCTGTTTACTGTTCATATGGTTAATAATGTTCTGATGCACTCATTAAATATCAACTAACTGAATCATAAGTTTACTGGATATACGCTAGTTGCATTAAACATAGTTGTGTGTACATGCGGTTCCCTTAACTGAAGTAGCATATATGAATCTAAGTATGGAGATGAAAAAGTTAGTGATTTGATAATACTGATTCACCGCCCCCCCTTAGTATTATTTCCAACAATTGGTATCAAAGCAGGTCCTTTGGTAGAAGCTTGATCGCTTGAAGGAGATTCGTAGAACAATGGGAAGGAAGCTAAAGAAGAAAGCACCTTAGAAGAAGAAGACATCTCAAAGGAACTATGACAGTGGGAGAATCAATTGGGGAATATGTGGAAGAAACACTTCAGATTTAGAATCACCTCAGAATGAGGATGAACAAGCAAAAGAACTATCAGGTATGAGTTTGTTATCCTCTGGTGATACATTTCTTCATCCAATTGAAGATGATGAAAGTGATATCAAAACAACTGAACTTTCTCTTATGGGTGAGGATGAAAGATACCAAATAGAGACAGAATTTAAAAGGCTTATAGACAAAATTAAAGATCAACAAGATCTACTAGAAAAAAGGGAATGTGCCTCCAAAGAAGAAGCTACCAAACTAAAAGCTCAACTGGAGGAAGGAAACAGGGTAAGGAAGCTATTCAAGGAAAAGGAAGATCAATGTCAAAAGCTATAAGATGAAAAGACATCATTAAGAAATGAAGTAAATGAAAGGAGCACAACAATCAAGAAACTCATAGAAAGATCCAGTTACTATGAAACTCTTGAAGCTAAGATCCTCTCACCAAAAGAAGACCTTGAAGAATCAAATAAGCAAAATAAAGAACTACTCCAAGCTCTTGAAAAACAAGAAAACAAAGTTCTTGAATTAAGTTATCAATTGGAAGAAGGAATAAAAGCTGAAGGAATCATGAAGAAACAGTATCTTGAGAAGGAAGAGCAACATCAGGTTGAGGTAATATTCTAAAAGATAAATTAGAAGAAAAGGATAAGCTCTTACGATTTCAAGATAGTACTAAGATCTTGGATGATATTCTTAGTAGTCAAACGTCTCCTGCTATCAAAATTGGTCTTGGTTTTCATGAATCTATTGAAGGTGAATCTAGTTCACAAAGTAAGACAAGGAACTCTAATGTAAAATCTGAAATGCTCAACAAGGAGATGAGAGGTCAATCCCATCAACAACCAAGGAAAGAAATTCTTCAAAGAAAATCTTTTACTCCTAACTATGGAAGTGATATTTAGTCAATTCCTCAAATGAATAATGTTTAATGTTATGTATGTCATAATTTTGGACATGTTGTAGCCAGATGCAGAAGAAGAATGGTTCAAGACCATCACACAGAAAGATCATCACATTCCAGGTACTTTAAGGGATATTTTTTTGCTTGCAATATGTTTGGTCATAAATCCATTGACTGCTATAGAAGGAATATGAAACATATGAGATGTTATGCATGTAACAAGCTTGGACATATAGCAAAGGAATGCAGGAACAAAGTATGGGCACCATACCAAAAGGAGAAAACATCATCACACTTGAAGATATGGAAGAAGAAGGAAGTACAGTCAGAAAGATGTCGCACAACACAATCAGAGGGAGCTGAAAGTGTAAAACTTCAGTGTTATAAATCTCATACGAAAGTTTCATGAAGATAAGTCGCGTATATACGCGAGTTAGACACTGCATAGTTGCGTATATGTCAGTTTGAGAAAAGCAGTGGGACAGACTCAAGAAAAAGGATCTGATATGGTTCAGCCAATTATTTCTCTGTTTAATGATGGTTACAATCTGCTAATAATGTGTGGAAATGTCTTAAGATGTTTTTGATCCTAACTTGATGATGATGACGCCTTGATACTTCTTGATGATATATGCATGATCAGATCTGACAGTGAACAGATGGCATAGGTTTAGGGGGAGCATATGCTTTGGATAATGCATTGTTGGCATTACAATTAGAAGTCCTTGGTGATGATGCTTATATGGCTAAAAGATGCATCTTGCTATGATATGCTTATGAGTTGCCCATGACAAAATCTCATATGATTCTTGGGGTTACATAGTTGGTGTTCAAATCAGATTTTTGGTTGATTCTCTGATGATGCATATATGTTTCTTACATGGTGATCTTCATAAGGATAAGGAGAAGTGCAAAGCTTGAATACACATCTTCATTACTTGATGATGAGTCACTCATATGTTGCTGTCGACATATGCATAAAGATCATATAATACAATTATGATGTAGGATTCCTATAGTTCTTGGCTCTCACATGGATGAGGATTGTTGCTGTTGATGATATCAAGAAGTCTTGACAAAAGATCTTGAGCTCAAGATACATAGTGCTATATACAGTATGTTGGATACATGGATGATTACTCAAAGTTGCATTGTTGGAGACATGATGATGATGAGTTCTTACCTATATGATGATAGGTTGATACTTACATATGTTGATTGATGCTTATCAGATGAGGGATGTTCCCGAGTGATGATACATGGATGGTATATAAGATCATGTAGATCTTGATGATGATGAGATGACTATGGTGTTTTTCACATATGATATAATGTGAATGATTTTGTATGTCATATGCATAATTCATTTATGGAAGGCTAAGAGGATGAGTTGATATCTATATGTAGACATACCTTGTTACAAGTTGATGACTTCTACACTAATGGACATATACAGGTTGTTGGTCTGGATGCTATTGATAAATGCCTATGGAGCAGATCATACATTGTGTATGATAGTTGCTGATGACTATCATGGTCTTGTTTAGATATTTGGTCTCTGTTATAAATGTCATGTATATCATTCAATGTAAAGGTCATATCAAGACCCATGATGTAATAGTTTGTCTCTATCTATTATAGTCATTTGATGAATCCCTTTTGGTCATATGATGTAATTTGTACCCCCACTATGCATGGGAAGGATGATGTAATATTTCAGTCATGTATAAACAATTGGTATCTGGTATATCCCCACTTGGTTGGGTGGATGAGTCAAGTTTATCCCCACTTGGTTGGGAGAATGAATGTATGTATGAGTCATTGGTGATAGGAAGGTCAAACTCATATAGTTGAGCTATAGAGTCATGTTATTTTCTTGAAAATATTTACAGACTATGCATGTACTCAGGGCGAGTATGGATGATATAGTACATCTCAGCATGAACAAAGGGGGAGCTCAATCAGAGATTTCATCATGCACTGAGGGGGAGCATGACCCTTTTCCCTTGATGTTAAAGGGGGAGAGTGACTTGGTGTTGGTGTTGTTGCCATCAAGTCCAAAGGGGGAGATTTTTGGCATTATGATGCATGTGTTGTACTTGATGGAAACCCACTTGTAGTAGAACAACTCACTTATATATAACTAGATGAATCTACAGAAGAGATATTATATGTGATAGAATACATGGTAGTTGATGGGATGCAGGGCAGTTCAAAGGAATCAGTTCAGATGTCACAGTGTAGCAAGTTAGCATTGCCATCAAGTCCAAAGGGGGAGATTGTTGACATTATGATACAGGTGTTGCCCTTGATGGCAACTCACTAAGATGACAGATCACAATTCAGAATCACAGAATGAAGAAAAAGAGATATATGCAGGTTCCCCTTGACCAAACCACGTATACACATGTGTTCGACGACCAAAAGGCGCGTATGTGTATACATGCACTTTCATGCAAGGAAAGGCATGTACATTTGGTTTTGGTCCGTGGTATTTGGACCATGGTATTGTGATCCATGGTATTGGTCCAAGGTATCTTGTCCGATGTGTTGACCCCAGGTATTTGGTCCAAGGTATTGGTTCTAAGTGGTTTTGGACCATGGTATTGAGTAAGGTCTAAGACTATAAAAGGAGGAGAAGATCATTAGGCAAAGGCACCAAGTAAGTCTCGAATATCTGATGAAGTATGAGATCCAGTATGCAGGTTATGGGTTCATGATGCTTTGCTTGATCTGAGCTAAGGAGGAATCTCAGCAGTTGATGGAGGACAAGATCTAATGATGGATTAGGATCTTATGGCTTGGAATGAATCATCTCTATATGGTTTGATCATGCTTATTCTAGATCTATATACTGATGCATGTAATGTTTTGTAAATATTATGATCTGGGTATAACTCAAGTCTAGAATAGCTACAAATTATGAATGAATATTTACAGATGTATACATGGGTTGACTTTGATAAAAGCGCGTATATACACAGGTTAGATACATCTAAGTAGCGTATACCATATGAACTATGATGTTTGAAGTTACAGGTGGTTCTGGTTGTTGATGCAAATTTCTGAGTTCTGGTGATTGTTTACTAGTGTCAGTATTCTGCACATTCAGATTGGTTGATTGTGATTAGCTTCAGAGTTGATGGATGAGATCTAATAATAAATCAAGATCATAATGTCTTATATTTATGTGATCTTATGGACTAGATCTGATTGTTGACACACGTATTATCCTTTTGTATGTAATGATCTAGGTATGTATGAAGTCAGGGAGTGCAATGAAGTTATAAGTAAATATTTGATGATATATACGCTGGTTCTCTTTGGTGAAGTTGCATATACACACTGGTTCGGCTCTTCCAAGTAGCATATTCACTCTAATGCATGATTTTTGATGATACAGTTGGATCTGAATATTGTTGCATAGTTCTATGTTCTAGTGACTGTGTTTTTGTTGACAGGGTTTCAGTGATTCAGAGTTGGGTGATTCAAAGATTGATGATGCAAGTGGTGATTTATTTTGTGCTTCAATGATATTGATGGGTCCAGTATGAAAATTGGATGAAACGTGGCCTTCAGATTATGATGTTGTGTTCCATGAGTATCCAGTCTGAAAATTTATGAAACGTGGTACCTGGAGGAAGAAAGAGAAGGTTGTAGCCTTCTATAGGTCAGCACCTATGTACTAGTACATCAGCTAGTACAAGAGCTAAGGGGGTTGTAGCTCCCTTCCAGGAGAAGCTGGAGAACGAGAGAAGGTTGTAGCCTTCTGTAGGTCGGCACCTACGTACTAGTACATCAGCTAGTACAAGAGCTAAGGGGGTTGTAGCTCCCTTCCAAGAGAAGCTGGAGAACGAGAGAAGGTTGTAGCTTTCTGCAGGTAGAAGCCTTCGTACTGGTATAAGACTACACCAGTACAGAAATATTGTAAAAATAAGTTTCTTATTAAAAGAAGATAGAGACAAATTGCAGCAGGTGGTTTTCACCCACATTGGGTTTCCACCTTATATCATGGTGTTCATGTGTGCTTCTTATGTGTGATGATCTGTTCTATTTTGCTGCACCTGTTTACTGTTCATATGGTTAATAATGTTCTGATGCACTCATTAAATATCAACCAACTAAATCAAAAGTTTACTGGATATACGGTAGTTACATTAAACACAGTTGTGTGTACACACGGTTCCCTTAACTGAAGTAGTGTATATGAATCTAAGTATGGAAATGAAAAAGTTAGTGATTTGATAATACTAATTCACCCCCCCTCTCAGTATTATTTCCAATAATTACGATTATTGTTTTTCAAGATTTGAGATTAATTAAGCAAAAAAATTTCATTTGATTCACTACCGAGATTAGTGGATTGAAAATCAACCAAGAATGAGGAAGTATCATCTTCACACGGAGAATTTTGCAAAATAGAAGACATATACAAAGAATATTTACCTTGCTGCTCCTCTATCTATGAAATGTGACTACCTTGGAACTATTCACTGCTTGGATTTGGAATAGGTTGATCAAGAAAATGATGGGGAAAGGGAATGATAGAGGAGGAAAAGAATCCAAATCAGATTTAGAAATAGTCTTCACCATAGGCTTCATGAGCCATTTTGGGATTTCCTCCATTGGATCTGAATCATGAAAAGTGGAAGGGGAATGAGAAGATGGATTAGGAATCTAATGTGCAGATTTCCCAAATTCATTATCATTGCAAGGAGTTACCCTCATCAGAACTGGAAAAGGAGGAGGACAAGGAACAAAAGGAGTAGTAGGTTCCTCCTCTAAAATTCAAGGTGTCTCATGATTTACAAGAGTTGGGGAAGTAAAAACATTAGGGGGTTCAAATTCACCATGCAAAGAGATATGAACCAAATGCTTAAACTTTTGTTTAAATAAATCCCAATCTATGTCTTCTCCCAGAAGTTCATAACAAAGGTGAAGGAATTGATCAGAAAAATCCTCAATTGATTCATTAGGCTTCATTCTTAGTTGATTAATTATTTTAATAACATCCTGGTAATCATACCTATCAAATTATTTATGCAGCTCCTTTGCAAGATGATTGAATGAATGGATAGATGCAGCAAGTAATGTATGATACCATCTCTTAACACGACCTTCAAATGTGAGGGTGAGAAATCTAGCCATAACATCCTCACAATATATTCCATTAGAAACGCAAAACAAACAACTTGAAATAGATGTTCACAAATAGGTTATTCATCCTGGCCATCAAAGTTAAATTGGGACAGGTTATGAATAAATATCACATGGATGGTAAGATTAAGCTCTTTAGAAAAGCATCCCAGGATTATGATTTGGGGAAGAGCCATTTTGGATAAGAGATTCAAAGTAGACTCTGTTAGTGTCAGTCTTTCCAGCCTTCCTCCAGTGATCAAATATGCTCTTACAAAGTGATTTTGAAGTGTCAAGGTCAAATTTTGTCATTTCAGTGAGTCTTCAAGCAAAATTTGGTCACTAGGCATTAGGTCTAGGGTTTGCTCTCACTGTTTTCAAAGTTGCCCAAATGCCAATCCATGTCACCATTCAGCTGAGTTTATCATCATTCATAGGGTTGTCATTATCATGTCAGTGTCTAATGAGTCATTACACACCTTGTTCATGCTTCAGTTGCACCTAGGCAAGGTCATTTCCCTCTCCTAGGGTTTTGAAGGCAATTTCTCTTGGATGGTCAAATCACCGGCAAAACTTGTTTCCTGATGTTCAAACCTTTCCCTATCCTTAAAGTACCTTATCAAACACTTCCCATCCCTTAGATCCGCCAAATTCCTCATTTTTGCACAAACCCTAGTTTCTAGCTACAACCTGGCAATTTTCTAGGTTTGGCCTGTGTTTTGCCCTTTTCGACCCCTTCCCCTCACTCAATCTCAGAGATTCAACTTTCCCCTACTTCCTAACATCCCTATCCACTCCCAAAAATTTCCCCAAGAATTTAGAAGCCCCCTATCCCCTTCATTTCGCTTCATTTCGACAAAATCCCTTGTTTCACACATCGGGATAAGTTGCACTCAAATGATGTTTCAGAGCAATAAAAGATGAATTTTGGAAATCTGAGAGAGGTTTTTGTCCATAACATGCCAAAGAAGAAAAAACTCCTTCACTTTTTGCACAGGTGTCATGGTTTTATAGAAATGCCAAAATTACAGTCGTCGGATCCAAGGAGTTTGGCCAAGGCACAAAAACGGAAAAAGAAGCCAAATCCCCTCCGTATCTTGGCTGAGGCTTCACTCAAGGATCATGGCACTCATTAGCCTAGCCACAGCTCAAATTCCAAAAAATTCTGAAAATTTTGGGTAATTTTGGCAACTTTTGGAAATTTACAGGTTTTGGCTCCTCAACGGGTCTCACCCCCGGTGAGACCCTTTGTCATGGCAGCTCCTTTTTGCAAAAACTCAGCATTTCTAGATTTTTCATGCAAAGTTACATATGCCTATGGATGGACTTGAGTTTTTATGGAGTTTTGGGCCTCCAAAAGGTCAAAATACATGCAAAATTTGACTTTCTGCCCCTTTTTTGAGTTGCAGAAACCAGTCTTGGGAGAATTAAGTTTTGATAGGGCAAATGACCTCCAAATCCAAAAATTCCGGTGGGTTGAAAAGTAGACTCACAGACCTTTCCAACGAGCTATCCTGCACCCAATTCTGACAACTGCAAGTGCCTCAAACAGAGCTCCAAAGGGGCGCGACCCGTTGAGCAGGGGGGCGCGACTCGTTGAGCAGATTTTGCCAGAATTGACTTGTTTAGCCCAGAAAACGCAGATTTGACTCTTTTTGACTTTTTGAGGTTAATGATGGTCCTCTTGGATGTAATTGTGACACTTTTTAGATACTTTTACTCTTGTTTAACACTTCTAGAAGATTCATTTATGTAAAGGGTAAAAATTGAATGTATGAACTGGTTTCCAAGTTTATAGAGGCAAGTTGTTTTGACTGCCTATTTTCTAGTGTCTAGTTTAGAAGTTGTTGAAACAACTCCTAGGATAGTGAACTCGACCCATGGAGGCAGGGAAAGAGGTTATATTATCTATATTATGTACTTTCTTGCTCATTTTCATGGTTGGACTCTTGAGGGAGAAGCTATCATTGTATTATTTCACTTGTATCTCTGCAATTTTTGGCTAAGGAAGACCAGGGTTTTGCAGTCCTCTTTGGGATTCTTGTGGACTCATGTGTTGATGGTGTGTTTCTCAATGTACTTGTAAGCTTGTTATGTGATTCATCTCCTTTCTTTTACTTCTGCACATTAAACAAATGAAGTGTTAAAGTAAGAATTCATGCTTGCCATGCTCTGCTTTTAAGTTTGTTTAATTTCAATGTTTTCTTCTGTCTAAAGAGAATTCAAAGTCATTGTTTGCTCTCTTTAGCTCTTCATCTTTCATTCCTGACCATTCACCTCAGTTAAAGGCATCAACGCTGTCTCCTACCTCGCCCCAAGGAACCCCCTGCAGAAACTGTGTCCAATCCCCGCACCCAAAATTGCCCTCTCCTCAATTTGCCACCAAAAACCCAAAAAACCCCAAATCAACCTTTTTAATCAGTTTACTAGCCTAATATCAGTGTTACCTTGTTGGTCATCTCATCCCATTGAAGATCTGCCGAGATTGACCGGAGAGAGCCTTCTCCTGCCCCGTAGGGCTAGCTACGAGGCTAAATGGTTTGATGTAGCCTTGAGGTTTACCTTTCTCAGCCTGAGGTGAAATTTCAAGCGCTAACATATTGTCGACCATACTGGGGAGAACAAAGTTGTTTGTGGGTTGATGTCATTTGTTTTACACGCTACAGACGGAGACTGAAGTTATGCCAGGTAGCCTTCGAAACGCTTTTGCTTTGCATTAGCGGAAGTAGATAAACGCTGCTTCAGTCAATCTCCGGTCTAGCTTGTAATCGTGACATCTAACTTGTTAATTACCCCAGTACACGTATCAAGTTCAGATCTGATTGTTGATGGTGAACAACGATCAGACACTTGAAAGGTTGAAATCATTCACCTGGCGACTCTTTTCACTGAAGAATTCAGCAACCTATGCTTCATGGTGACTTCACTGCAGAGAGATCAGTAGCTTTGAACTTTTCAAGATGGATCGGATTGCAAGAAGATATGCTCCCTTGAGCCGAGATCACATCCCTGGTTTTCCAAATAAAATTCCGAAGGTAGATTGGTCAAGGAATCTGCCTATATTTGACGATGATGGTAGGAAGGACGCTGCTCTACATCTGGTTAGATTTCACATGCATATTCGCAAATTCAAGGTCGATTTTCCTGAAGATTGCTTGATGAAGATATTCTTGGCCACTCTGGAAGGTGAAGCCCAATCATGGTATGAAGGTTTACCGCTTTCTTGTATTTATTGTTTAAAGGATTTTCATGCTATGTTCATTGAAAGATATAAGGACTCTTATCCATCATTGAATTTAGTTCAAGACTATTGCAAGCATGCCTATAGTTTTATTGAAAGCCTTGAGAAGTTTTATGAAGATGATAATTTCATGGATGAAGAGATCATGGAAGCCCTGTATGAAAAGTCGTTTCAGCATCACATAGAAATCTTAGAAGATACTTGTCAAGATCAGCAGGTTGAAGATGGCCATATGGCTGTAATTGATGAAAGAGAAGAGCTTGTTTCAGATCTTCCCACAGAAGAAGACAACGTGCAAGGTAGCCAGGATTCAATTTTAGAATGTAATGCAGTCAACTCAGCTATTTCAGAACAAAATTCAGATCATGGTGACCAAGAATACCTTGTGCCGAATCCTGAAAAGGAGAGTTTTGTTGTTGAAATCATGGACAAAGTTCTTGATCCAAATGTCCTTATGCCATCAGAACAGAGCTTGCATGAGGAGGCAATTCAGCCAGCTCATGAACATCAAGATGAGATCTTTGTTCAAGTAAGTGAAAACTCTTCTTTCAATCATAATTTGGATAGTTTGATTGCCATGTCATATGAAGATGATCAACAATGTTTCCAAGTTTCAGAAGATCAGGACTGTCATTCAGATTTTTCATGTTTTGAAATGTTATTTCAAGAAGACAAGACTTGTTTGAGCAAAGGGAAACAGAAAGTCTTATCTCCTTTGTCTGAAGAGGAGATAGATCAGCTTTTGAAAGGTCATGCTACAACCCAAGCTAAAGCAAATCGGCAGTGTGCACATGGTCACAAAAGTGTTGGTGAAACTTCTTCCTCTTTTGAAAATGATGACAATCTTGTAATTAGTTTTATAGATCAGCAAACAGATAATATTTTCTTTCATGAAGATGATGAGGCTGTCATGTTTGATGATCTTGAGGATTGTTTTCTGTTTAAGAATGACCTAGAACATGAAATTGAGGAATATAAGCTTGAGAGAGACAATATGTCAAAATTTCTCACGGTCAAGGAATTTACAGCCAACACTCATATGGCAGAAACTTATACTTCTCTGTGCCTTCCTATCAATCAGCAACCCACTGTTCTTTCAGATCAGAATGAAGCGAGTACTTATATTTTTGCAGCTGGATCTCCAAACAAGGTAGTGCTTCAGGATTATCAAGATCCCTTTGGCGTTCTTCTGCAAGCATTAGAAAAGATAAATGTTGCCTGGTTCATTATCATAAGCTTTGGTTTCAGTGGTTATTTTTAGTTGCCTACAAGTTCATCGTTTCGCCTGCTCGAGATCAGCGAGAGCAGAAATTTGGTATGTAGCCATCTGCTAGATTGGTTACATTGGAAAGCTCATTATACATGATTGTACATATTTCATTAGTATGCAGGTGGTTTTCATCATGATTCCAAATCTTGATGGATTGCTGCCGTTTCTCCAAAAGCTTTGTAAAGTTTTGTTTTAAGTCGATCATGAGTCATTTGTGTTTGGTCTGTTGAGTGAGTTTTTTCAAGTTATTTCAGTTTGCCATCGAGTCGGTTTGAGTCAAGTTTCAGTTACGTTTCAGTCAAGTTTTCATTCAATAAATGAGTCAAAGTCTCGTGTCGTTTGCCGAAATAATGACTCCATCGCCCAATGGTTGCAAGCACTAGTTTGCTCTCCCAGAGGTCTGAGGTTCTTGGCACCTCCAAGGAGCTACCATCCCCATTGGAGCCAATGTTAGTGTTAGTCTTTCCAGCCTTCCTCCAGTGATCAAATATGCTCTTACAAAGTGATTTTGAAGTGTCAAGGTCAAATTTTGTCATTTCAGTGAGTCTTCAAGCAAAATTTGGTCACTAGGCATTAGGTCTAGGGTTTGCTCTCATTGTTTTCAAAGTTGCCCAAATGCCAACCCATGTCACCATTCAGCTGATTTTATCATCATTCATAGGGTTTTCATTATCATGTCAGTGTCTAATGAGTCATTTCACACCTTGTTCATGCTTTAGTTGCACCTAGGCAAGGTCATTTCCCTCTCCTAGGGTTTTGAAGGCAATTTCTCTTGGATGGTCAAATCACCGGAAAAACTTGTTTCCTGATGTTCATACACCTTTCCCTATCCTTAAAGTACCTTATCAAACACTTCCCATCCCTTAGATCCGCCAAATTCCTCATTTTTGCACAAACCCTAGTTTCTAGCTACAACCTGGCAATTTTCTAGGTTTGGCCTGTGTTTTGCCCTTTTCGACCCCTTCCCCTCACTCAATCTCGGAGATTCCACTTTCCCCTACTTCCTAACATCCCTCCCCACTCCCAAAAATTTCCCCAAGAATTTAGAAGCCCCCTATCCCCTTCATTTCGCTTCATTTCGACAAAATCCCTTGTTTCACACATCGGGACAAGTTGCACTCAAATGATGTTTCAGAGCAATAAAAGATTAATTTTGGAAATCTGAGAGAGGTGTTTGTCCATAACATTCAAAAGAAGAAAAACCTCCTTCAATTTTTGCACAGGTGTCATGGTTTTAGAGAAATGCCAAAATTACAATCGTCGGATCCAAGGAGTTTGGCCAAGGCACAAAAACGGAAAAAGAAGCCAAATCCCCTCCGTATCTTGGCTGAGGCTTCACTCAAGGATCATGGCACTCATTAGCCTAGCCACAACTCAAATCCCAAAAAATTCTGAAAATTTTGGGTAATTTTGGCAATTTTTGGAAATTTACAGGTTTTGGCTCCTCAACGGGTCTCACCCCCGGTGAGACCCTTTGTCATGGCAGCTCCTTTTTGAAAAAACTCAGCATTTCTAGATTTTTCATGCAAATTTACATATGCCTATGGATGGACTTGAGTTTTTATGGAGTTTTGGGCCTCCAAAAGGTCAAAATACATGCAAAATTTGACTTTCTACCCCTTTTTTGAGTTGCAGAAACCAGTCTTGGGAGAATTACGTTTTGATAGGGCAAATGACCTCCAAAACCAAAAATTATAGTTGGGTTGGAAAGTATACTCATATACCTTTCCAACGAGCTATCCTGCACCCAATTCTGACACCTACAAGTGCCTCAAACAGAGCTCCAAAGGGGCGCGACCCGTTGAGCAGATTTTGCCAAAATTGACTTGTTCAGCCCAGAAAACGCAGATTTGATTCTTTTTGACTTTTTGAGGTTAATGATGGTCCTCTTGGATGTAATTGTGACACTTTTTAGATACTTTTACTCTTGTTTAACACTTCTAGAAGATTCATTTATGTAAAGGGTAAAAATCGAATGTATGAACTGGTTTCCAAGTTTATAGAGGCAAGTTGTTTTGACTGCCTATTTTCTAGTGTCTAGTTTAGAAGTTGTTGAAACAGCTCCTAGGATAGTGAACTCGACCCATGGAGGCAGGGAAAGAGGTTAGATTATCTATATTATGTACTTTCTTGCTCATTTTCATGGTTGGACTCTTGAGGGAGAAGCTATCATTGTATTATTTCACTTGTATCTCTGCAATTTTTGGCTAAGGAAGACCAGGGTTTTGCAGTCCTCTTTGGGATTCTTGTGGACTCATGTGTTGATGGTGTGTTTCTCAATGTACTTGTAAGCTTGTTATGTGATTCATCTCCTTTCTTTTACTTCTGCACATTAAACAAATGAAGTGTTAAAGTAAGAATTCATGCTTGCCATGCTCTGCTTTTAAGTTTGTTTAATTTCAATGTTTTCTTCTGTCTAAAGAGAATTCAAAGTCATTGTTTGCTCTCTTTAGCTCTTCATCTTTCATTCCTGACCATTCACCTCAGTTAAAGGCATCAACGTTGTCTCCTACCTCGCCCCAAGGAACCCCCTGCAGAAACTGTGTCCAATCCCCGCACCCAAAATTGCCCTCTCCTCAATTTGCCACCAAAAACCCAAAAAACCCCAAATCAACCTTTTTAATCAGTTTACTAGCCTAATATCAGTGTTACCTTGTTGGTCATCTCATCCCATTGAAGATCTGCCGAGATTGACCGGAGAGAGCCTTCTCCTGCCCCGTAGGGCTAGCTACGAGGCTAAATGGTTTGATGTAGCCTTGAGGTTTACCTTTCTCAGCCTGAGGTGAAATTTCAAGCGCTAACAGACTCAATGGACACAGCCTGTCATCTAGCCCTCCTTCTAGCGCCACTTTTTGACGAGTGTTGGAAATACATCAACCAAGGGGGTCTCCCTGACGTGAATTCCCAATTAGACCTCACACTATTTGGAATAGAAGCCCCATCTAAGGTATCGCCTCGACTACCATATATTCTTATAGATTTTCCTTGGCTACCAATTTCAACACAAGAGAGTAATGCACAGGTAATCTCAGATCAACAAGTGAGTATGCCTTGTGAAATTTTTAGCTACGGAAAGTATCAAGGTCCTTATACCGAAAGGGAAGAGAAAAGTAGGCCCTTTAAAGACAAGTAATAGTACTAATATAGAAAAGGAACATGATCATATACATATGAATTAATCTTTGATCAACCAACGAAATAGTTCATAAGGAAGCAATGATTGTTAAAGAAAATACAGTAAAACTTCAACAAGATAAGTACGAAAGTGACCGAAATAGTTCAATTTCCTTAGTATAGATGAAAATAACACACATCACAAACATTCAAAGAATAATCTTATGATACTCATGACATATGCAGGAAAGCGTGTTGGCTGAATGAGCTTCTGAATTAGGTAAAAGTTCCAAGATACATCAAGACAATGAACACCACTAGCCCCAAAGTGGAGCATTAGAGCAGTCACTTCTCTAAAAAACTATCTTCCTCCCCAATGCCTGGTAGGAGGAGCCAAGGTGAAAATTCCTTTACATGATCAATGAGGATGTATATATAACAATTGGGGTGACCATTCACCTCTCTTGTGACTCTTGGACTACCCTCATGACTGTTTAGCTTCTCAATAACCTTTCAAATTCCTACGTGACTTTTCATATTACATGGATGGCTCTTGGAATTCACTTTACTTTACATTTCTCCAATATTGAATTTACATAATCCACAAATGATGTGGAAAATAATGACTCATGACCAGACATGACATGACATTGATGACATGGACTGTATGATGATGTGGCAATGCCAAGTTGTCCTTATTGTTGCTTTGTCTTCATTAAAAGATGTATACAATACTTTGACTTCAAGATATATATGTTTTTTTCTTCATAGATTCCCTCCAAAGGGTTGTGAATCAGATGGAGTCTTCATGCAGTCTTGGTCTTTGGTCTTCTATAGTAATCCATTGTTCCTTCGTCTTCTTGGCTGATGATCATCTTATCTCCTTAGCTCCTTAGGTGTCTTCTAGCATGGTCTCCTTCTCCATCTCCTTCATCATCATTCTATCATGACATAATAGAATACATGTGACTATAATCCACCCATGAAAAGATGACATCAATTCGATAAACCCCTAGCCTAAGATGCTTCATGAAATCACCTGTTAGGGCTAGAACTAGTGACTAGTTGAGTGAGCAACTCAAAGATTTTGCAGTTATAAAGGAAAAGGTTTGAGACTGAGGCTTGAGACTATGCAATGCATAGGTAGGATGGGAAAGGTCAAAGGATTATGCATTTTAGGGACTCAAGGACTCAGGCTGGAGGTTTGAGCCTTGAGACTACGCAATGCGCAATTTTGGAGGCCTGGGTAGAGGGACTGCATAATTGAGGGACACAAGGGCTCAAGTTGAAGGCTTAGGCTAAGTGATTGTGCAGTGTATAGATTTGAAGGCCTAGGCCAAATTACTGTGTAATTGAGGAACTCAAGAGGTCATGCTTGAGGCTTGAAGTTGCCCAATGCGTAGTTTAGATAGGAGAATAGGCTACGCGATTGCACAGTTGAGGGGTTCAAGGCTTGAAGATTGAACATTCCCATTGTGCAGTTATGGAGGGAGAGAGGCACAAGTGATTGTGCAGTTGTGGAATTAAAGAGATCAAGGTTGTGGCTTGATGCTTGAGACTGCGCACTGCGTAGAGAAAGCTGGTTGGAGGTAAGGATTGCGCAGTTTTGGAGCTCAAGGACTTGGATTGAACATTGATACTATGCATTTCATAGTTTCAAGAGGCAAGGTCATGGCTTGAGGGTTGATACTATGCATTTCATAGTTTTAAGAGGTAAGGTAAAGGATTGAGGATTGATACTATGCAATGCACAGTTCAAGAAGGTTGAGTGAAGTCAATTTTCCCAAGAACAAAATTTTCCAGATAAAGCTAAGTGTGGGATTAGTGAGGCTGAAGTAAGAAGAGAAAAAACTAGATCATGATCAAACACTCAAAAAAATCGATGACACAACATTGATCACTAAAAAAAAAGAACAACATAATGCTCTCAATGCGATAGCAATGCACTATACCTCTCTAAGTGCGACACAAAATATATACTTTGTGATGAAAGTGACAACACTTATGCGACAATGCATGAAATTTTGGGAATGAATGTAAACATGTCTACATGACTAGTAGGACTCGTCAACACCAAAGTTACACCTTGAAACAAGACAAAACTCCACTTTACATAATAAGCGACACTTCCCATGCCAAAAGACGACATTTTCTATATAAAGAGAAAAGTGTGAATGACACTTGTGATATGTGAACGACGATGAAAAAAACACATGCCAAAGCCAAGATAACATGAAAATGAAACTAATTAAGATGAATGCAAGTGAAGGTGACAATTGGAAACATGAAAGTGACACTTAGGAAAGTGAAGGCATGCAAAAGAAACAATTTAGAATGCTGAAACAAAAGTACAATCACAACCAAAAGTGAGAGATTTTCAATGAAAGCGCATACTGACTATTGACATGGGTTGATCATTGCACATGCATAGTCTTGATGGAATTTGATATGCCTATACAAGATTGCGTAAAAGAATGCACTCATGAACTTGTTGCAGACTGAGCATGTGCGAGCAGGTGACTTCGACACTTATAATCCAAGAGGGAGCTCAAAGACTTAACAAGGCATCAACCGACCAAGAAGTGATTATGGAATGACTAATCACAAGATCCTCTATAAGCTCCAAAATTCAAGTGTAGGCAAAATTTTGGAGGGTGTTTGTCACAGTGACAACACTAACATAAAATTGGTATTTGTAGCTTTGGATGGTCTGCTTAGATCATGGGATCCTTTAGCATCAAGTTTCTTTGGAAGATAAAATGCACCTACTTTTAATAAGCTATGGGTTACATATACTCAAGAAGAATTAAGACTCCTTTCTAGAGGTGCGATTGCGGATCTAAGTGAAGAAGCTTTTGTAACAAATTCAAGAAGCAATAAGAGAAGAAGACCTAATTTTGGAAGGTTTCAAATAAGTTATGGTAGAAGATTCAAGACCTACTCCAAGATTTTCTCTAAGAATGGAACTTGCTTCATATAGAGGACCTCCTCCTCCCTCTTATGATAGAACATATAGAAAAGTTCAAAGAGATATGAAAAATTTTCAATGCTTTTGTTGCCAAGAATATGGTCACTATCAAGTTCATTTTCCTAAAAAATATCAAATGGATGGATTTCAAAGGGATAGAGATCGAAGAAGGAAAGGGAAGCATCATGCTTCTGATAGTAATCTAACTAAATCATCTCATGAGAAATTGCATAAGAATAATGGTTTTGATTATGAATACTCATTTGATTTTTCTTTTATAGGTTCCATTGCAGGTCATGATGAAATATGGTTGGCAAAGAGTGTTTCCTCTAGATACTATTACCACTCAATCTAGCAGGGGTCCTGTGAGGGGTTCCTATAGTCTAGGTCAAGGGGAAACAATGGAGCAATAGCCCATTGTCACCTCAGCTAAAGTTCCTTGCTCTTTACAGAATTTCACCAATGGGAGGAGTCCTAGTATTAGTAAATCACTAAGAGTAATGCATTAATGATGTAGAGTTAGTGATTTCAATAGCCTATTCAAAGGAGAGACACTGTTGATGGGGTTTACTTTCTTAATAAGCAAGGTGAATGGGTCACCAAGAAGGGATAGAGGGAGACCTAGACCTAGGATTGAGGAGTATTTATTAATATGAAATGCCTTAGACCTAAGAATCCTAGGATAATAGGGTTTTCTACGTAATCCTTGTGAAATTGGACTGACAAGGTTATGAGACCACAAATAAACCCTAGGTAGTCCCAAACAAGGTCAAGGGCTTAGGGTGAAACTTGAAACAAAGGGTCATGACCAAGTGAGGGAGAAGAAAAGGATAAAAGAGATTAGACTTGAATTTTTAAGGCAATGATCCTTAATGAAGCTACTAACAAAAGGAAAACTAGGGAGAATGGTTCTTGAGCTAGGGCTTGGAAAAACTTGATATTCTATTTTCAAAATGACTTCAAAATTGGAGGACTTCTCAAGGACACACCAACGTAGCTCTAGACCAAATTTCACCAATTTTGGACGGCTACAATTGATTTCATGTGATGCATAAAGAGACACTAGGGTTAGGGCTTAGAAAAGGAGAAAGTGTTGATTTTTGATAGCTTGGGAGGTACACTAAGCCCTAGGGTTTGGGGTTTGGAGGTGGGAGCACCAAAAACACATCATGTGGGCTTGGAACCCAAAGGTTTGGGTTTTGCACCTATTTATGTTTGGGCCAAAACCATGGATATTTTTAGACATGTGATGGATTAAGATGATAGTGGATAATGAGAAAAATCCAACGCATCAAGAATCATCGAAATATGAGTTGTCCTTAATCAGATATGATTTTTTTTGTGTTGTGGGGTTTTTGTGGCACCCAAAGTAATGTAAGCTTGAGTTGGTGAAGTATTGAAAGGCACGTTGGAGCCCACACTTATGTAATTCATTGGAGCCCTTCTTTAGTGTATAAATAGGAGGTGATTGAGAATAATTTTAGTACATCCAAAAGTGGAACACAAGGGTAGTGGAGGAGTGATAAAGAAGCTTGTACAAGGGAGAAAATGCATCTCTGTTTTGGATTGCAAGTTAGGGATAATTCAATGAAGGAAAGAGGGAAGTTAGGGCCTCTCCCAAGATTGTTTTGGAGAATGAGATAACCGGTAGGAAGGCTTCATTGGAGAGGGATAATTTTGGGGTTTTGGTTGTATGGTTTAAGGGTGATTCCTCCCTGCTTTAAGAGGTTGTAGGCTTTGTGGTAATCACAGAGGTAATGTAGGAATGTTGGGCTAGTTAAAGGGGGTTGTAAGGCGTATTCCTATTGTAGGAACCTCGGAAGATGCAACGTGGGCAGGAAACAAGGAATAGGAAGTAAGCCACAGTAGTTTGGAGGACTATTGAAGGGGTTATAGAGGGATGATGTGGACTATGCATGCCCTAACCAGAACTACAACCGTTACACCATACCATGAAGTGAAGGTATGTCTTTTATCTATGATTTCTAAGAGTTATTTCTTTGTCTTTGGATCAGATTGGATGGTTTATGTTGGAAGCTTGTGGAAGCAAAGTGGAAGAGGGTTAACTAGGGTGGTTAGAAGCCATTTCCTAGGAGCATATTTCACAGTGGAGTTTTGATAGTTGTATTTGGAACCTTTGGACTGTTGGAGGGAAGTGTGTAGGTAGCCCAAGTGTAGCCCTTGATCAGTTGTCACAAAGGGAACTTGGAAGCTAAAGGTGGGTGATTTTTGGAGCCTAATGTGCAACAATTTGATGGAAAAAAGTGACTAATAGAGTGGCAGTTGTTAGCTCAGGTATTGGCCAGCCTAGAGGAGCATATTGATGGGCCAAAGTTAATTGTAGCAAAAGTGACTTGCATAAGTGATAATAGGCAACCCTATTGGAGTCTCTATGTGTTGTTCCTTGATGGACTAAGGAGAAGCTAGAGAGGAGATCAGAATTAAAGGACCCGCAGGACGAGATACAACATAAATGTTGTGATTGTGGCGAGATTGTCATTGTATCTTGTATTATTGTACTTGTGGATATTTGAGGGCCATTATCCCTTGTACGAGAGCCCTAAATTGTTGTATTATATCTTGATAATATAAATAAGTCAGGTTACATATATTGTTATTATTTTTCCTATTGTGCACGTGATTGATTTACTGCATTATATTGTTTTGTTGTGCAAAGTAGCACTGTTGAGATTCTTGGTTTGGTAGCATCAGAGATTTAAGATTCTATCTTAGTCATAAGGTTTGTGGAATTTCAACATGGTATCAAAGCGTGTATGAGATACTTTTGAGGATAGTGAATCAGAGTGTGCACCGTGAAGTACAACTTAAGAGGGATTTGGTCACATTGTAGGTGAAGTGCTCACTACAATGTCGAAGTTGTAGGTTGGTCTCTGATATGAAGACATGTTGGAAGGGTTTTCCAACTATAGTCCATGGAAGGAAAGGATCAAGTTGGTCTTGTAGGTCAACAAGATCTGGGAGTTTGCTAAGAAAGAGATCAAGAAGCCAACCAACCCTAAGTATCAGGAAGTGTATGATGAATTGGATACGAGGGAAAGACTGATCATCATAGATGGTGTGAAGGACCCCCTAATACCTCATTTGTCTAAAAATAACATTGCACATGAGATGTCGATGGATCTTTAGAATTTGTTATAGAATAAGAATGAGAACTAGGTACTAGTATTGGAGGATAATGTTAAATCCACCAAGATGTTGAAGGGTGAAGGAATGATTTCGTATATGAAAATACTGTCTCAAGTCAAATATGATCTTGTTGTCGTCGGTGTGACTATTTTAGATTTTTATATGGTGAGGATTTCTTTGAAAGGGTTCACTAAGGAATGGAAGCCCTTCATCAAGGGGATCATTGCTAGAGAAAAGTTTCTAGACTAAAATAGTATGTGGGACGACTTCAATCAGGAAGAATTACGAGACAAGGATCTTCCTCCGAAGAAGAAGCCTTTAGATGATGATATGGCAGTTGCAGCACAAATGAAAGGTAAGTAGAAGGAATTGAATAAATTCAAGTGTTTCAACTGTGGCAAGATAGGTCATTTTTCATCGAGATGTCTGATGAAGAAGAAGATGGGAGATGATGAGAAGAAGAAAGGGAAGAAGGTTGTCAGTCTCCCCAATTATGCTGAGATATATGCTCTCACCAAGAGGTTGGAGGATGAGAACTTTGCTATGATCTCTCATTTCTCACAGGGTAACATCGATGAGGATGCAGGGTACATGGATAGTGGTGTGTTGAAAAATATGGCAGGGTCATAGGAGCTATCCAAGACTCTAGTTGAGTGGCACTCAAAGTTGAACATGGTGTTGGGAAACAAGAGTTAGAAGGAGATTCGAGGATCTATAGTTGTGCCATTTAGGATGGAGTAAAAATGGGTGATGCAGGTCTAGAATGTACTATTTGTACCAGGACTCAGATATAGCGTGATATCTATCTCAGGGATTGAGAAGAAGGGGTTTGAGGTCTTACTGGAGGATGGAAAGGAAATACTTTGGCTTAGAGGCTCTAGCTCCATAAGTATTGTGATTGGAGTTAGAGAGCATGGTCTATATAGGTTGATAGGAAAGCCTATGAATCATCGGAAGAATAAGTAGGACTAGGTACATGTTCCAGAGAAGAAGGTGCAGGTGCAAGTTTCATAGGGACAGGTACAGGTTCTAGAAAATAAGGTCCAGGTTCTAGAGGCTTAGAGGGAGTCAAGTTCTAGAGGGAGTTTGTAGGTTAAGAGGGATACTTTGTAGCCCAAGAAGAGCATGTGGTCAGTGGGGAGAAAGGGTGTTCCTACAACTTCCAAGAAGGAATCATGGAGGGATTGGAAAATGATATTGGAGAAGATGAAGAAGAAACATGCTTCTAGTGACAACAACACTTCCAAGCGAGGCGTAGTTCACGCTATATGGATTGTTGTAGTTGTGAGTGCCAAGATTTCAGCTAGTGTTGCGAGTAGTAATGATAATGATGAGCCACTCCCTAGTATTGGAAGTACCTCCCTTGCTAAGAGGCAGTGTTGATTTTTTATAGCTTGGAGACACTCCAAGCCCTAGGGTTCAAGGTTTGGAGGTTGAAGCACCTCAAAATCATCTTGTGGGATTGGAAACCAAGATTGGGTTTTTCACCCATTGATGTTTAGGCCAAAACCATGGATATTTTTGGACATGTGATGGATTAAGATGATAGAGGACGATGAGAAGAATCCAATGCATTGAGAATCATCAAAATTCGAGTTCTCCTTAACAATACATGAATTTTTTAGTGTTGTGGGGTTTTTGTGGCACTCAAAGTCATGTAGGCTTGAGTTGGTGAAGTGCCAAAAGGCATGTTGGAGCCCACACTTATGTAATTCGTTGGAAACCTCCTTTAGTGTATAATTCGTTGGACGTTAGGGCCTCTCCCAAGACTATTTTGGAGTGCGATATAACCAGTAGGAAGGCCACGTTGGAGAGAAATAATTCTGGGTTGTTGGTTGTATGGTTTAAGGGTGATTCCCTGTCTGCTTTGAGAGGTCGTAGGCTCTTTGGTAATCACAAAGGCAATGCAAGACTATTGGGCTAGTTAAAGGGGGTCATAAGGCCTATTCCTATAGAAGTAACCTTGGAACAGGAAGTGTGGGTAGGAAACAAGGAACATGAGGTAAGCTGCAATAGTTTGAAGGAATTTTGAAGGGGTTAGAGAGGGCTGACATAGATTGTGCATGCCCTAACCAAACCTACAATAGTTACACTAGCCCATGAAGTGAAGGTATGTCTTTTCTTTGTGATTGCTAGGAGTTGCATCCTTGTCTTTGGATCAGATTGGATTGTTTATGTTGGTAGCCTATGGAAGCCAAATGGAAGAGGGTTAAATAAGGTGGTTAGAAGCCCTTTCCTAGGAGCATATTTCACATTGGAGTTTTGACAATTGTATTGGGCACCTTTGGACTATTGGAGGGTAGCGTGTAGGTAGCCCAAGTGTAGCCCTTGATTAGTTGTCACAAAGGGAACTTGGTAGCTAAATGTGGGTGATATTTGGAGCCTGATGTGCAACACTTTTATGGGAAAAAGTGACTGCTAGAGTGGAAGTTTAATAGCTTAGGTATTGGCCAGCCTAGAGGAGCAGATTGATGAGCCAAAGCTCACTATAGCAGAAGTGACTTGCAGCAGTGATGGAAGGAATCCCTCCTGGAGTCTCTATGTGTTATTCCTTGATGGGCTAAGGGGCATCTAGAGAGAATATCATAAGCAAAGGACCGATAGGATGAGATACAACATAGATGTTGTGATTGTAGTGAGATTGTCATTGTATCTTGTATTCTTGTACTTGTGGATATTTGAGGGCCATTATCCATAATACGGGATCCATAGATTGTTATATTATATGTTTATAATATAAAAAAGTTAGGTTAGATATATTTTTTTATTGTTCCTATTATGCATGTGATTGATTTACTGCATTATATTGTTCCACTGTGAAAAGTAGCTTTGTTGACATTCTTGGTTTGGTAGCGTCAAAGATTTAATATTCTATCCTAGTCACTAGGGTCATGGATATTCAATAGAAAGTGAGGTGAAAAAGGTTTTTGTTTTTGTGATCACTTAGGACTAGACCAGTTCCTATCCTATTGGGATAATGGAGTCAATAATATTTCAATGAGTTTCTTTTACCCAATCAAGGAGTTCCCCAGCAAATTTGCATGGCCCTAAATGTAGAAACTACATTACCAAGGAAATTTACACTTCTTGTTGCTGCAATTGATGACTTATCAAGGTAATTTGTGAATATCATATATCCCTAGGACATTCACTCACTACACCAAAAATCAAACATATGAAAAACCCTCACAAAGGCAAGATTCAATAAATTCGCATTTCTGTTAGGCCCTTCATGAGCGAAAATTTTCATACAATATACATGTGATATCAATAAAGAGATATATCATGAATGGGAACTTACAAGTATAGAAAAATTATCTGATAATCAGAAGAGACAAAAATTGAAGCTCTAAGGCTAAGACAAGATTTTCCAAACATCAAAATCAATCAAAGATATCCAATTCCTACTCCAATAGCTATAGTGAAATTATCAAGAAGAGATAAATATCAAAATCCAAGTGATGATAAAATTAAATGATCATCACATCAATATATATGATCCTCTCCAAGTGATGATAAAATTAAATGATCATCACATCAATATATATGATCCTCTAAGGGTTATATTTTCCTAACTAGGCCTAAAGATGCCCCAACTAATAAAATAATGTGCAAAAATAACATTACTTGGTCACAAGCCCACCAAGATAGCTCCATAATACAACAATAATCCTCTTAAGAGGGAAAACTGATAGATACAATAGGTTGAAGGGCCATTGAATAGGCATAGTGGAGTCCAATATGTGCCACAGTGAATGGATGGGCTCCAAACATAGTGATAAAGGGGGTGGCCCCTTGATATCCAAGCAAATGACTTGTGGTGCCTCCAAGTGGTTGTGGGGGAACAAAATATCCTCATTGGTATCTAAATGGATCGAACAAGTGTTGGGTGTGTGTTATATTCTTTCCACGACTAGTCGCACAAGCGGGGTGGCGATAACTCCCCTTGTTCATTGCGCCAAGAGCAACAGGGGCGTCACATGGGGGGGTGCAACCTCCCTTGTTGGGGGGTTTCAGGGGGGCAGTAGCCCCCCTATACGGGATCTGGAGCAGAACCCTGGGAGTTTTTTTTGGACCCTATATTAGGTGGGTAGACCTACCTATGGTTTTGTGCATGGATTTTGCACATGGTTTTGGGCATGATGGTTTTCTACCCATCGTATTTTGTAGATCCGGTCAAGGGAACTATAATTATGTTCTAATCTAGGGTTAATGGATTTGGATTTATGAATGCTTTGGCATGTATAGATATATATATATCTATATATATATATATATATATATATATAGATATATATATATATATATATATATATATATATATATATAAAGGAACATAATGAAAAATCAATCTAGTAGTCCCGGTTTTGGAATCCAGGGGAAATATCTGTGTATTTGTTTTATATTCTCATGATTGTTTATTTTTTGTTTTTTAGAATTCATCTACAGGTAATTTCTATATAGGGTTAAAACCTACATTTGTTATCAGAGTTGTTTCGGCTTCAAGGGGACACCTTCACTGTTGAGGGGTTTTTCTCAGGCTTGTGGTAGACTCTGTTCAATGGGAGATTTTCAAGATCGATTCTTGCGGTGAAAGAAGATGGCGAGTAGTGGAAAGATAGAGATCAAGAAATTTAATTGTTAGAGTTTTGAGTTGTGGAAACTCAATATGGAGGATCTGTTGGTGGATAAAGATCAATGGATCATGGTAGATCCAAGTACTAAACCAATGACAATGATAGCAGAAGACTAGGTGAAGTTGGATCGAAAGGAAAAGAGCACAATATGGTTATGTATCTCAGATTCAGTATTGTTGAATGTATCAGGGGAAGCTACGACGAATGATTTGTGGGTTAAGTTAGGAATTTTGTACCAATCTAAGTCTCTGGTGAACAAAGTGTTCCTATGGAAAAAGTTGCATAACCTGAGGGTGAAGGATGGAGACGCGATGACAAAGCATCTAAACACATTTAGTATCGTGGTAAGCCAGTTTTTATCTATTGATATAAAAATTTCAAATGAAGATAATTGGATCAATTTGTTGTGTTCTCTACTAGATTCGTGGGATAGTCTAGTTGTTGCAATATGTAGGAATACAACCACCTTGAATTTTGATGAAATAGTCTCATCCTTGCCGTGGGAGGAGATGAGACGGAAAAATATGGAGAGCCAAAATGGAGATGCCTTGTCTGTACGAGGACAGACCCAGAACAAAAACAAAAATAATTCCTCGAGTGGGATATCTAAATCTAGAGGGAGATCTAAATCTCCAGGAACACTTATAAAGGTGTGCTAGAAATGTTAAAAGGAAGGAAACTTCAAAAAGGATTGTATATCTAAAGCTCCTGAGAAAGGAAATGGATCTGATGACGATCCTTCTGCAGAGGTGAAAACAACCTCAGATGAAGGTGGGTATGTGTACTTTGCTTCTTCTTCAAGTACACATGTAGATCATGAGGCATGGTTGATTGAATCAGGAGCATCCTTTCACTTCACTCCCCATAGGGAGTGGTTTTGTGAGTATGAGAAATATGATGGGGGTGACGTATTCTTAGGGGATGACAGGATGGCTAGAATCATCGGACATGGAAAATTCAAGTTGAAGCTACAAGGTGGAAGGATTAGAACACTTTCGAGTGTTTTGCATATTCTTACATTAGCCAGAAATATGATTTTTGTAAGCAAGATGGATGATGCAAGTGTAAAAACAGTGTTCGAGAAAGATATATGCAAGATGGTTCAGGGAGCACTGGTATTGATGCGGTGAGTTTAGATTGGAACTTTGTAAAAGCTTATGGGTGGTACTGTTATTGATGGGTGCAATAGTTTTGTGGTTCCTGAAAGTGGAGCAGAAAATCTAGTGGTCTCTGGAGAAAAGACCATGCTATGGCATCAAAGGCTTGGACATATTGGAGAGAAGGGACTTTGAATACTTCATGGTAATGGTATGGTAGAAGTTATGTCTAATTTCTCTTTGGATTTTGATTTCTGTGAACATTGTGTATGGGAAGAAGAATCGGGTGAGTTTTCCCTTTGGTGCTAAGAGGGCAAAAGGGATATTAGAGCTTGTGCATAGTGATGTGTTTGGACCTGTGTCAATTTCATCACTATGTAATTTTGTGTACCATGTATCATTTATAGATGACTTCTTAGGGAATATATGGATATATTTCCTCAGGAATAAATTTTAATTCTTTGTCAAGTTTAAATAATTTAAGGCTTTCGTGGAAAACGAGACAGAGAAGAAGATAATGTTGTTGAGGAAAGTTAATGATGAAGAGTTTTGAAAGAAGGAATTTGAAGAGTTCTGTAAGAATTGTGGTATAGCATGGAAAAATACTACTCCATACACACCTCATAAAAATGGAGTTGCAGAACAAATGAACAAGACGTTGATGGAAAAGGTAAGAAGCATGCTTAGTGGTGTCAAGTTAGGACAAGAATTCTGGGCAGACACAGTGGAGACTGCATGTTACCTGGTTAACAGATCACCTTCATGAGCATTGGAGGACAAGTCTCCACATGAGGTATGGACTGGTAAGAAACCCTCTCTTTCATATATGAGGGTATTTGGCTGTGATGCATATGTACATGTTCCAAAGGATAAAAGAGCCAAGTTGGATAGTAAATTTGAAAGGTGCATCTTTATTGGGTATAAGGATGGTTTAAAATGTTATAAGCTTTGGAACCCAAAAACAAGGAAGGTTGTGTATAGCCAAGATGTGGTGTTTAGAGAGGTGGAAGATGTTATTAAACACGAATTCCTACCAAAGGAACCTGAGAAGATAGAGTTTGAGCTAAAGGAGGAAGAATCAGACTCTAGAAGAGAACATGAATAAGAACATGAAGAGCCACAGACTCCAGTTGTGAGAAGATCAATACGAGAAAGAAGGTAGCCAAAAAGGTATAGTCCATCTTATTTCTATTCAAATTTTTCTTTATCTATTACTCATGATGATCCTAGAATTATGAGGGATGCAGTAGATTTAGAGGATGGAAAACTCTAGAAAGAGGCCATGGTTGATGGAATGGCATCTTTGGACAAAAATGAGGCTTGGGATTTGGTGGAGTTGTTGGCTAGAAGGAGACCCATTGGAAGCAAATGGGCATTTAAGAAGAAGATAAATGTAGAAGGCAAGGTGGAGAAATATAAAGCTCAGTTGGTAGCAAAAGGTTATTCCCAGGTGTCGGGAATTGATTTTAGTGATATTTTTTCTCCTATTGCCAAGGTAGCTTCTATTATATTACTTTAATTTGTTGTTGTTGCTTTTGATTTTAGGTAGAACAGATGGATTTGAAGACAACATTTCTTCACAGGGATCTGGAAGAGGAGATCTACATGAAGCAACCTGAAGGCTTTACGGTGAAGGGAAAGAAAGGATTGGTGTGCAGGTTAAAAATAGTCTTTGTATGGGTTAAAAAAGTCACCAAGGATATCGTATAAGAAATTTGATACATTTATGCGGGGACTTGACTTCACTAGAAGCAAAGCAGATCACTGTGTGTATTTTAAATTAATTGGTGACCATGTTATTTATCTAATCTTGTATGTGGATGATATATTGCTGATTGGAAATGACAAAGAAATTATCCAAGATTTGAAGACCCAGTTGTCCTCCAAATTTGACATTAAGGATATTTGTGCTAAAAATATATTTTGGGCATGGAAATTAAATGAGATCGAGCAAAGAGGAAGCTCTGATTAAACCAGAGGAAGTATGTTGAGACAATACTGTAGAGGTTTAATATGCAGGATAATAAACTGGTGAAGGTTCTTATTCTTGTAGGTGTAAAGTTATCTATTGAACAGTGTCCCAAGACACAAGAATAGGAAGAGGATGTGCCATGTTCCATACGCAAGTGCATTCAATAGCCTGATGTATGCAATGGTTTGTACTAGACTAGACATTGTACATGTTGTGGGAGTATTGAGCAGGTTTATGTCAAAACCAAGGAAGGAGAATTGGATAACAATGAAGTGGGTTTTCAAGTATTTGAGTGGAACTAGTGATTATGGTTTGTGCTACCAAGGATGTTATGAAACCAGCTCACAAAAATATAGAAAAGATAGATCAACGACTTAAAAATCAGCCTCTTCGAGGGGGAAACTCCTTTACATTACACAAATGAACAATTCTTCGATAATACAAATGATAATACATCTTTTATATATATAGGAGTCTAAGTGGTCCCAATATAATCAAAGCCTACATAACAATAATATTGTAGGGGAACAACAATAACAATAGTGGGCTTCTATGGGGCACAATAACAACAACATGGGGACTCCATGGGCACAAAAATACCATAAGGGGGTTGCACTAATAACAATAAGGGGCTACACTAGTAGTATAGGGACCTAACATGTCCCTCTCCTTCAAAAAGTGTTGTCCTCAATGCTTGAGTAGTTCTGGATGCTTCTGTATGAAATTCTCATCCTCCTGTGTGGAATCTTCAGCGGATAAGTTCTTCCACTTGATGAGATACTCTGAAATTAATCAATTTCGTAGCTGTAGATTTCTTATTTTTGTGACTGCTTTAGGTTCCAATATGATTTTTCCTTCCTCATCAAGTTCTGGCCATATTGTTTGAATTGGGATCTTCTCACCTATAACCTTCTTTAAGCATGAAACATGGAAAACTTGGTGCACTCGAGAAGATGTAGGAAGCTACAATTTGTATGCCATAGTACTAACTCCTTTGTAACACCTTGTATGGACCATAATAATTTGGTGATAATTTATTATCATTCTTAGCTTGCTTGAGGGACATTTGTTTGTATGGTTGTAGTCGCAGAAATACCTAGTCACCTACATCAAAACTTGTTTCATTATATTTTGCGCCAAAGTGAGGCTATCCTTTAAGAGTTTGAGAACTTGTTGTTTATGCTCGATGTGGTCCTCCACTACTTGAACCTTCAAATTTTCTTTTAAAGATAATGTGATGGACGATGGATGATATCCATAAAGTTCCATAAATGTGGTCATTTTTGCTGCAGTATGGAAGGAATTGTTATACCGCCATTCAGCCAGAGGAAATAACTTCACCCATTGTGTATGTTTTTAAAATATAAAGCAATGAAGATATCCTTCTAAACATTTTTTCACTATCACAGTTTGCCCATCATATTCACGATGATAAGATGAGCTATGAGCTAACTGAGTACCCAAATATTCAACCTCTTGTACTCCAAAGAAAAAATTGGAGCTTTTTGCATATAATTGTTTCTCCTCCAATAGTTTTAGCACCCTATCAACATGTTGAAAATGATCATTCCAAGACTTGATGTAGATTAGTATATCATCAAAAAATACTAACACAAATTTTCTAAGGGTTTGAAATGGAATTCATCAAACCTTGAAATGTAGAAGGTGCATTGGTAAGGCCAAAAGGCATGAGTAAAAAATCATAATGACCCTCATGAGTTCTAAATGTTGTTTTTGGAATGTATTCAATCTTCATTCTGATTTGATGATATCCAGAACGAAGATCCAACTTGGTGAAGTAAATTGTTCCATGTAATTCATCCAATAATTCATCAATGGCAGGAATGGGAAATTTATCTTTAATAGTAAGTTTGTTGAGCTCCCTATAATCCAGATACATGGGCCATGATCCATCCTTCTTGTGTACCAAAACCATTGGAGCAGAGAAAGAACTTTGACTAGGTTGAATTATACCAACCTCTAGCATTTTTGCAACCATACGTTCAATTTCACTCTTTTGGGCATATGGATATTTGTCGATAGTAATGTTTGGGGGAACACTTCTTGAAATCAAATGAATAGCATGATCATGATCAAGAATAGGTGGGAGGCCTTTGAGAGTCTCAAATACCTTGGAATGATTCTCCAAAACTTTTTGGAGATCTGGAGAAATAATGTGGGTACCTCTAGTGAACATAATTGTGCAATTTCGCCCCATTGTTCTTTCTTTAGAAGCTTTGTCATGCTATTATAGTTGATTATCTTTCCCAGTTTCCTTGCGATAGCCCTTAATTCAACCTCCTTCCCTTCCCAAAAAAATTTCAAGAAAATTTCTTGAAAATTAAAAGCTATCATACCCAATAATTGTAGCCATTGAACTCTTAGTACAAAATTCGCACCACCCATTGGAATGGAAAGCATTGGACTATTCAAGACATATTCTCCCATGGATAACTTGATATTATGGAACTTTCTAGAGAAATTTATGGTTCCTCCATTTGCAACCATTACTTGACACTCTGGTGCTGGATATAGGAAGAAATTCAATTCCTTGGCTATCTTACAATGAATAAAATTATGGTTACTACCCGAATCAATCAACATTGTTACATTTTTCTTCTTGATATGCCCTTCTACCTTGAAATTTTGAGGAGTGGTAATTCCTGTAAATGCATTACAAGATATGGTTAGATTCATTTCTTCTTTCTCTGGGATTGGTTCCTGGTGTATATCCTCTTCTTTTGATGTTTCTTGTTCCTTTTCTTGCTCCTCTTCCACATCTATGTAAATTAATTTCTTCTCAGCACACTTTTGACCTTTATTGTATTTTATATCACAATTGTAACAAATTCCTTTTTCTCTTTTTTCTTCCAATTGTTATGGTCTCAACCTTGTAGGTGGTGAAAGGCTAGGAGCAACAACACTTCCATATTTATAGTTATGAGTGGTAGGCTTCCTTGTTGCCATAATTTTGCTTTCAATTTTTCTTTCCAACCTATATGCCTTCCCCAATGAATCAAGTTCCCAAAGGGGAACCTTATGTTGAATGTTATCCTTTAAAGTCCCTATGAATGCATCAATCCTCTACTTCTATGGAATATCATTTAACCTTATATTCAATTTTCGGAAGTCCTCAATGTGCTTTGCCATTGAACCCTTTTGTTTGAGATTTATCAATTGGCTAAAGAAGGTGTTGCTCTTTGTATCCTCATAATGTGCTATCATTTCCTCCGTGAAAATTGACCAGGTGACAAGTGATTTACGAGAAAAAGGCCCTTTATACCATAAAAATTGATTCAGTTCTAAATATAAAGATGCAATGCGTACCTTTTGTAACAATTGCACATCATGTAGATCAAAATATTTCTCCATGTGTAGTATCAATGTTATGGGATCCTTGTCATCAAACTGCCTCATATCAATCTTTGGAATATGATGGGTCTTCAATCTAATGTTAGATTCTATGAAATCATGATTAACATTAATTTTTTATCATCATGAGTTTCCTCTACTACCTCTTTGTCATTAGAAGGCCTTTCTTGTAGCAGCTTTGTCCCACCTTCCTTCAAACCTTCTATGTCTTTCTTCAAATCATCCATGTCTTTCTTCAAATTTTCTTCCCTACCATCGATATTAGCTTCCATGGCACATATAAAACTATTTATCTTAGCTTCAATCACATTCTTCAAATCATCCATCCAATTTTCCTTACTAGGTGTTTCTATTTTCTTGATTCGAGTAATTTTTTTTCTTTCTTTTAGCAGCTCGATCTTGAATCTGTTTTATCTCTAAAATTTTGGATCTCCAAGGTTTGAAATTGCAACATGCAGTAGCCCTTTGCATCCTCTTTCCAATTCCACCATTCTGATCAAAATTGGATTCTCCAAGAAAGAGTTATGCCCAATCTCCCAACATGACCTGATTATATACTTTTTCAGTAGAGCGAACTTGCATGAAGTTCCACGTGTCACTATTTCGATGTTTGGACCTAAACAAAATACACAGAAAATTAAAGTCTGTCCTCTTTCTGTAAATTCTTACAAAATTTCAATCTGATGCTCAGAGAGAAATTTATGACGATTTTCCCAAGGTCACCTGTTTGGGATGTAATTCGGGAGCTTGCAGCAACCCTAAATGTCTTGGACCGTGCCTCCAAAAATATAGCGAAAAAATATCTGAAATTGGGGCCTGAGCTTCACCAAGATTTTGGATCAAATGGGTTTTAATTTTAGAGTTTGAACCTTCATATAAAAAAGCATTATAGTGAAAATTCCATGATGACCTATTTTAGATGGAATTCTAGATCTTCCAAAAATCCTAACTTCCTCAGATCATATCTTTGAAAATATACCGCGACAAGATCTGAAATTTGGACCCAAGGTTCAGAAATATTTCAGCTCAAATGGGGGGTTTTTTTTATCTTCTGAAACTTCGTATATAAAAAGTTATAGTGAAAATTCCACGATGACCTGCTTGGAGCAGCGAAACCCTAGAATCCAAACCTCTGATACCAAATGTTATGAAACCAACTCACACAAAGATAGAAAAAATAGATCAACGACTTAAAAATCAGCCTCTTTGAGGGAGAAACCTCCTTTACATTACACAAATGAACAATTATTCGATGATACAAATGACAATACCTCCTTTCTATATATAGGAGTCTAAGTGGTCCCAATTTAATCAGAGCCTACATAACAATAATATTGTAGGGCCACAACAATAACAATAATGGGCTTCTATGGGGCACACTTATAACAACACGGGGACTACATGGGCACAATAATACCATAAGGGGGTTGCACTAATAACAATAAGGGGATACACTAGTAGTATAGGGACCTAACAAAGGAAGACCATGATTGGATAGAGTTTTGGACATCCATGGCTTTGTTGAAGCAGTCTGGACTAGAGATCTAGATTAGAGAAGATCTACAAGTGGGTATGTGTTTAACCTATTTGGAGGTGTGGTCAGTTGGATGAGAAAGATACAGTCTGTAGTGGCACTTTCAACTACAGATGAAGAATACATGACATCTACTCATGTAAGTAAGGAAGCAGTTTGGTTGTAGAGATTTTGTTCAAGTATGGGGTTAGTACAACGAGCTATAAAGAGACACTGTGATAGCCAAAGTGCAATTTTCATGGAAAATAACCTTGCTTATCCTTAAAAGACAAAGCACAATGATGTTCAATATCACTTTTTGAGGGATATGGCTGAGGAAAAAAAGGTGTTTCTGATAAAGGTGGACACTTTGAAGAATGTTGCAGATGCATTGACAAAGTCTATGAGCATTGAGATAGAGAAAAATGGGCATTGTAGGGTTGGACCAATGACTAAGCTCTCCGGTGAACCCCTGTGTGGAAAAGAAAAAAAATAAGTGGGAGAATTTTGGGTGTTTTTTATATTCTTTCCACAACTAGTTGCATGCATGGGGGGGTCAAAGGGGGGTGATAGACCCCCCTGTTCGTTTCACCTGGCGCAGCAGGGAGGTCATGGGGGGGGGCGCAGCTCCCCTTATCGGGGGGTTTCAGAGGGGCAGTAGCCCCCTTGTATAGGGTCCAGGGCAACCACCCTAGAAATTTTTTTTGGACTCTATATTAGGTGAGCAGACCTACCTATGGTTTGTGCATGGGTTTCGCACATGGTTTTAGGCATGATAGTTTTCTACCCATGGTATTTTGTAGAACTGATCAAGGGAACTATGGTTATATTCTAATCCAAGGTTAATGGATTAGGGTTTATGAATGTTTTGGCATGTATATATATGTATTGTAACATTGAAAGGAACATATTGACAAATCAATCTGGTAGTCCTAATTTTGGGATCCAGGGGAAAATATTTGTGTGTTTTTTCTATATTCTCATCATTGTTTATTTTCTATTTTTTAGAATTCATCTGCATGTAATTTTTGTATAGGGTTAAAACCTAAAACAAACATGTGTCCCATCTATAAGGGCCAAAATAATGATGCAAGCCCTCCCTTTGTTTAAAATGGTAAGACACATCCTCATCTGGGTCCTGGATCAGCTGCCAAATGTGTAGTGTAAGAGTGTAGTTGGATGGACAAGATTATCTGTGTTCGTCATTATCATCAAATAAATGGAACAGAAGCAAGTAATGAATGGAACTAAAGGACCCCATGATGTGGAAAAATTTTCTCTGCTATGGTGGAGGCCTATGGCTCTCAATGCTCACCCTATGAATGCCGATATAACCCTCTAGAGGACTTGGACCCCGTATAGGGAGACCAACCCCACAATGAAGATCCACCTGCAATCCTATATGAGATCCAATGCGAACCCTCACCTTCGAGTACAACAAATCATTAGCGTAATCGAGTAAATAAGCTTACAAATCATGGAACCAAGTGGACACTTCATACTGGAATGCCCTTCCATAATAGGCTTTATAATGTACAAGTGTCTCCAAGTCCAAGAAGAAGGTTAACCAATGACCATATTAGGTGGTTTCAACCTCTAAGGGGAGTGACATGTCCATGGTACATCCATAAAATGGAAGGTGGCATGTGATATGATGATGGAACAGAGTGGGGCATTAGGGGAAGGCTCCAAGCAAAATGTCATAGTACAAGGGTAGGTATAATGAGGGAAGCCCACACTTGGGTGTATGAATGTAGGATGGAGCAATCGTGGTACATGAGTTACTTCGTACTTTTTTTTTCCAACATTTCATGCTCGGGGCTCTAGGGGATGAAAGCATGAAGTGTGAGATATAGTAGTGAGTACCTCAATTAGGTAGGTCAACTCATCGCCGACCGGGGGTTGGGATAATAATGAGTCCTTAATGATGTAGGGAACTCATATAAGGGCCCTAGGAACCAAGGTGATGACAATAATGATTTGGGGTAGAGCTCATGTTGGCTTTTGTCCATGTGCTAAATTTGTATATCCCGACCATGTTTTTCATTATTTGGTACATTTCTTGTCAAGAGTGGCTCAAATTATGTTTTTTCCTTTCGTTTTAGTTGTATCAACCTTCAAGGAATCATTTGAATCTCGACCCAAAGTGTGGAAAAGGGGAGGGGGATGCTAACTCCTTGTGGACCAAATGGGAAAAAGTGGACCTGGATGGGAAACATGGTGAAAAGGGTTATAATGAGTGGAAGGGAGTTATGTATGTGGTGTCGAAAAGCAAGGCCTCACAACCAAAATTGAGGTTTCCCATGTAGTGGCACTCCTAAATCTAGTAGCCAATAAAGGATATCCCACAGGACTAGGATACAAGGTTAACCACCAAGTTGGACAAAGGAGACAAGGGTACAAACCAAACCCACTCTTTCCATTGAACCCCCCCACTAATCCATGCCCAAAAATGTCCATGATAAGTAAACAAAAATACCCAACTACGAAATGAAAGCCATACCTTCGAGGTTGGAAGGCCCATATTCAAACATACAATCATAAAAAATGGGTGAGGAATCGTAATGCTTGGATCAGGTGGTGGAGATGGTGGCACATTGATCTATCTGGTGGATGTAAGGGGCTGTTGGTTGCCAGCTGAGGACCATCTAGGAGAAAAATTTATCCTATGGGTATCACCAACGAGTGGTGGGTAATAGGTACATGACAGGAAATCATGATCATCTTTCTAAATTGGTTGAAAAGAAAATAGATCAAAGAGTTGAGCTTGGACACAATGGAAAATATGAATTCTAGGGCACTAGTTCATCTTCCTTTTAATTGGAATTACGAGGTAATGTATCCATTAACAATATTTTATATGTTCCTAGTTTGAACAAGAATTTGTTCTCTATTTCTTCTCTTGAAAGAAAAGGGTATAGAGTGGCTTTCGTTGATGGGCAGGTCATAGTATGGAAGAAGTGTGCCTCTTTTAAATCTGCAAAGATCATTGGTGTGCGATTTGGAGACCTGTATCATCTCCTTCATTGATCTATTCAAGCCTTGTTACACAACACTACTGATCTCTATGACTTATGGCATCGAAGGTGCGCCATTATAAAGCTTTGTCTATATTGAAAGACTTTGTTAAATGTGTACCTGAACTTAGGATTGGACACAATGGAGTATGCAAAGGATGTTCCCTTGGGAAAAATGTTAAGGGAATATGTACTAGTAGTGATAATAGGTCCAAAGGAATCTTGGGTCTTGTGCACTTTAATGCTTATGGGCCCATGTTCGATAAGACCTTGGGTGGTGATTTGTATTATGTCTCTTTCATTGATGATTATTAACATAAAAAATGGATTTATCTTCTAAAGTCCAAGGATCAAGTATTTGAAAAGTTTCATGAATTCAAGGCACAAGTTGAGAATGGTGCAGGAAGAAGGATCAAGATCTTGAGGTCTAACAATGGAGGAGAATATGTATCCAAGGAATTGATAACCTTTTGCAGGGATGCTGGAATTAAGAAGGAGTTGATAGTTCCCAACTATTCTAAACAAAATGGAACATTTGAAAGGAAGAACAAGACCATTATGGAAGCTTCCAAGGCCATGCTTATAGGAATTAGGGTTTGATTCCTCTTTCTTGATAATTACTTGTGGTTTATGTTTGCTTCTTTACTTCTTTGTTAGTTTATAGTTCATCAAGAAATTACCAAATTAAATGTGTATGGAGACCACAAGAACAAGAGACATAAGATGTAGGCACTTAGCCAGGGAAAAACCCCTTTAAGGGGAAAACCCATTCCAACTCTTTGTTATAGCATCATTTAGCAATCTTGTAGACTTGATGCTCTTTTATGGCCTTGGGCAACCGTTTTTTCATAAAAACTTGATTTTATATTAAAAAATAATATTTCAAATTCCATACGATTCTTCCCACACTAAATCACATACATATGTGAGTCTTATAACACTGCACCCACGTATACCTTTTAAAATGTGAAAAAATAAAATAAAATTATATTTTTTCGGGTGGGGTTCACGGGTTTTACCGAGAGCTCACCTACAAGAGCTCATGGCGCAACTGAATTAACTAATTTCAGGTGGTATATATACACCCCTTGAGTAGGCCTAAAAACATAAGAGAAGGGCTATCGAGATTATACCAATTTTTCTCCCAGATCAACTATGTTTTTCCCGTGCCTCCTGCACTCCCAATATCTAGGAAATCTTGGTTTCATTTGCATAGATGTTCATCATCTTTATAGCATCTCCTTTCTCTTGTTATAGAGTTTTTATTCATGGCTTGGGCTAGACGGATCTAGAGGAAGGCTTCATCAGTGTCTTTGGATTGAATCAGGTTGTACCTTTCCTATACCTATTGTTGTTAATCAATAAAGAAGCTCATATCTTGTTCCTTATATGTTGTTGTCTCATGAATAGTAAATTATTTGCTTATATATGATGATCTAACATATATTTTATGTATGCGCATTGAATTATTTATCATGTATATTCTTATGTGAATTTACTTGCAGGACTGCTCGTTCTAGAGGAAGTAGAGGGTTTGGACCGAATAGGAACATCATCAAACATAGGACCTATGGGTATGTTTCCAAATCCATGTTTAGTAATTCATATGTTTGGAATGCTTGCTTGACTTCTCTTTGTTGATTATCTTGTTCTGCTCTGTTGAGGTTTTCAACCCTTACCTTAGGGAATTTTTCCCACCAACAAAATTGGTGACTCTACGAGGGAATACCATCAAGTGTTTCCTAAAATGGTTGTTGTTCTTTGGCCTGGATTTTGGTTTGTTTTTTCTTGACTTTTCTAACCTTCTTGACTCTTAAGCAATATGGTCATTTAGCCTGAGAGTCTTTGATCAGGGCTTTCTTTTTATTTTTTTCTCTAGTTTCCATTTATACGTGGTTTCTATTATAGACAGTAGTGTATATATGCATTTTATTCCAAAGAAACATGCATACACGCAAGTTTCCTCAAACAGAGTCACATATATACGTTGTTCTGTAGTCAGAAAGTTGTGTACAGATCTCAAAATTTGATTTTTTTTCATTTATGGCTTTTTCTGGGGGTTTGACCAAGTTTGTTTATGATTTTTTGATATGAATGAGGCTTTAAATTATCTTTTTATCAGTTGTTGTCAGTGTTCTTCATTATTTTCTTGAAAAGTTTATGTCCACCTAGGGTTTGTAGTTTTTGAAGCCTTTTATATCTAAAGTTGGGTTTAAGACCTTCTTTAAGAAGCGACTAGTTGTTTTGTGATTTTGGGATAGTCGGTTGTTATTCAACTTGTTTATAACCTAGTATTTTTTATTTCTTCTTTTACATCCTTGAAGTTGGCTTATTTTTTATTTTTCTTGTTTTTTTGAGAAAGGTGTTTGCAATTCTTTGATAAATGAGAGATTTTAGTTCTCTAGAATCTTTCTGATTTCCAGAATCCTTTGTGTATTTTTTACCAAATCATTCAAGGTGTTTTAGTCTCTTATTTACATTAGTCTTTTAATCTTTGTGATCATTGATGAATAGTGGGATTTGAGTCTATTTCTTGTTGTTGGTCTTGAATTTGATGCTTTCTTTCACTTTCTGAAACTTTCAGTCTTTGAATCTTTAAAAGAAAAAGAAGAACATTGCGTTGGATTTCTTTTCTTTGGTTTTTTTTTTACTTTTTTATCTTTTGATATTTTTGGAAAAGGTGTGAATTATTGTTTTAAGGCTAAGAGTATTTTTGCTTTGAGGAGTGTTTCTTCTTTGAGATTTTTTTTTTGCTTGATAAATTGGTTTTTGCTTTTGGGCTCACCTTTGTTTGTTTTTGATCTTTACTTTGAATCTTGCTTTTTCATTCTAGTATGAATTAGGGTAGTTGCATTTTAGACATCATTTAGTCTTTTTTGTTAGGTGTTCAATGTGTGAGTAGCTTAAAAAGAAAAAGAAAAAGAGTTTTAGCTTCTTAGATTTCTCATAGAACACGTGCAGAAATCATTTTCATTGAAGAAAAATAAGTGTTGCATTTGCATGTAGGCTGGGTTTTCTATTGATTTATTTTCTGTCATAACATCATCAGTTGCACTTACTCTTCCCTTGTCCTAAATAAAAACCAATTAAAATAAGCGCTTAAAATAAAATTAACTAGACCTTTTATTTTTTTCATAGCAACATCAACTAGTCTAAGAAATTTACAATCTTAGAATAGGTGTGTGGAGAGTAAACTCTCCAAGGCCACTTAAATTGAAAGTATAGAAGTTTACTAAAGAGTGGAAATCCAGTATCATTAAGCTATCCATGAAATCTCCTCTAACATAGGAGTTAAGCACAAGGACATGTGAAGATAAGGAAAGAGAGATACCCCCTCTCCTACTTGTTGGATGACATGCCCATGACTGTTCCTCCTGGCTTTTGATCACGAGTCGGGAATTGTCATCATAGTATTGAGACTTAACTCAGTCTTTATGGATTTTTCTTTAATCTTTATTTGACTGTACGCGCGGAGATTAAAAGGAGTTAATCCGCGGTAAACCTCAGAAGGGGATACAGGAGGAAGTCTCCAATTGACAGAAGGGTTTGGTTCTTCTTTTTCTATGAGAGCAGAATTTGCAGGGGTTTCTTCTTCAGAACAAATATTTAAACCACTATGCAATTCGTCTTCATTTTGAATTTTTTCTAAATGCTTAGAACCAAATCGTCCCATAAATGCAGAGGAACTTGCAGAATCCATTTAGGAATATAAAGAGAAATACCCGTAAAATAGTTTCACAACACGAGTATTGCTTGCTGATTTCTGTGAAGAAATTGCGGCTTTCAACTACGAACAAATCGCGGCTTCCTCGACTCTAGCTCTACGCCGAATGCTACCCTTCAACGCCTTCAGCGGCTCTGCACGGGCTTTACGCACTATTCACGGCCTCAACGAAACTAGTGATCCACTCAGACGATATGTTACCAATAATTTTCCACTCAGACAATATCTTCCCAACAGAAATTTTTGAACAACAACTCAGGCTCTGATACCATTAACACAGGACCATTAACACAGATGCGGAAAGTAAATGAAGATAGCCAGAGGCTTTGATTTATATTATCAGAAATAGGATTAAGATATTATAGAAGGATTATTTCTTTACAGAGATCGACTGTCATCGCGTTTACCGAACATCATACTGTTCGCTAGGAACAAGTATTACCGGAGGCTACCTGGTGATGGATAGACTCTGCCTTAGAAATATTATGACAGACTTTCAGACTTTTCCTATGGTTCAGCCACTTTAGGTTCTCACCAGTGCCGAGCACACTGATGCACAGGCTTCCAAACCAATACTATAAGACCAGAGTGAACTTTTCGTGATGCAAGCAGATCAGACACTATGGTCCGCAGATGCAGAGCAGGAAAAATCACTCGACTCCAGACTCACAAAACTCTAAACTCGTTAGACCTGAATGCCTCTCCATCCTCAGGTCTCATCTATTTATAGGACTCAAGCATCTCATGAGTCATCAACAAGATTGATAGATAGCAAGATGCTTCTGCTGACAGTAGGATGTACAGACTGACAAAAGCAAGATGCTTTAAAAGGACCAAATCCAGGCATGAGCGGACTACTCATGTTATCTCATCCCTATTCCGATACGGAAAGCCAGAGGCATATGGGGACCGGATTTACTTTATGTTTACATAGAGGAGATTCGTACAAGAGAACCATCAAAAGACTGAAAAGATGAGATTTGCATATCTCATTATTTACATAGTAGATATTCTTGATCGGGGAATCTACGCAAGACTCGTCCAACTCCATTGTCGGTTGGAAAGACTTTACATCATGGTGTAGTAATCTACTTGAGGCCAACTGTAGTGTTGGAGATTCCACCGTTCAATCAAGTAATTTGAATAGTACTGGACCCATATCTCTTTCTCTGTTTCCCACATATTCATGTCAAGGGGATCTGGTAATTCCAAGTAGCTAAGATGAAGATAAGGATTGTGTTCTGGACTTATCTGTTGATGAAAATCTTCATAATTGGAATTATTGCTGGTGTAAAGTATTCTTTCTTTGTAGTGATTCATTACAAACCAACGTATATGGCCACATCTTCTTACTCCTTGTAGAAAATCAAGATCACTCAGATTTACAAGATCATTGATTGTTTTTCTTAGGACATCTGTCAGGCATGGTGTCTGCGGAGTGAAGTTAGGAATCTTTAATAAGGTGAAGGAATATGGTTTTAAGATTAATGGAGATAATCCATAAATCTTCCACCAATCTAAGAACCATTCTGGAAGTGGATCTTTGTTATAGACACTTTTGTGCCCTACAACTCCAAGCATGAAATGTCCATAAACCAAGGGCTCCTAAGTCCCTAAAAGTGTTGTTCTAACCCCTAAAGGAACAAGGTCAATAGATTACAGCTTCTTCCAGAAGTTCTCCACCAGAAACTGCTCAGAATTGGTCAAAACAGGATCATTGCAGCTGCTCCATTGGCTAAGTGCATTGCATCTCACCTAAATACACTGTGAGGGTGTGTTGCATTTCAAAAGTCCCTTCTGTGGGGTGCGATGGGCGAGAAATGACAAATGGCAGTGTCATTCCGCGAGGTGGAGAGGCAATGGAAGCTTCCAGAATCTTCTCCTGTGACACTTGCCTCACTGAATTCGACCAAGGATGAGTAAGAGGCCCTCAGTCTCCAAGTGGAAGCAAGAACTGACAGAGAGAAGACACTAATCAAATCACAAGTTGACTCATCCTCCTTACAGATATCTATATATGGATCCCTCATCCCAGAGATCCAGAGGCTGGAATTTTGCATATTGTAAGGAATTGTTGTTGGTTTCTAGAGACAAACATCATATTGTTGGGTGATCTATGCTTTTTTTGAGGTGAAGAGGGGCTTCTTTGCTGGGAGGTTGATGCAGGGTCAAAACAACTGGTTGTAACTCCTCCTGGATCTTTTCTTGTTTATCAATAAAAGCTATTTGAGTTTTCCTCCATGCTTTTGTATCATTGATGTTTGTTACATTTGTATGGTCAATTTAAATATGATCCTAAGTTGTTTATGAATATAGATCCATGTCTTTGTATAGTGCTATGCTTCTGTGATCTTACAGGTACTTTGTGAAGCTGGGCGTGCAAGGGAGCAGGTAGCTGTGGACTATCAAAGAAGAGAGGGATCGAATCGAAGGATTAGCGCAAGACAGAGGTTGGTCTTTCTGTTCCTCTCTATCTATAATTCATAAAGGAAAAACAAAAGTAGTTTTTCTCTGTTTGTTTCTAAGGCAGCTGTCACACCTTGGTGGGATAGAGCAGTTCTATATAGACACTTTTCCCTGTAACAAAATGGCGACTCCACTGGGGAGATAATTAGTTTGTTTGTTTATCATTCTTTGTTGCTTGTTTCGTAAACTTACAAGTAGCATTCGAACTGCATTTGCAATAACAAATGCAAAGTAGATAACTACTACTTCAATCCATCTACTGGATCTGTTTATGATTTAAACAACTGATTCACAAACTATCTAATTGCCCTTGTGATAGCTCTTAGATCCTCCTTAGATCTACCCCTGATTGTTGCATTACTGATTGTGTTTTACTCGGCCAAAAACCAAGAACTGAACTGCAAACTGTGACTCGGAACCCGAACAGAGTCTCGTTTCTGGCCCAGCGCAGGTACTGTTCAGAGATTCTGAATTTCAGCGCACTTCCTGAGTGGAAAACCTGCGCTGCATCTCAGATTCTCTGTGTTACAGGTGCGCTGATCAGACTAGCTCTGTGCAGCTGTGGTTTCTGTGCTTCATTCTTTCCAGTTCTATTCCTGAATTTTGCTGCCTGTGATCAGTATATGTCTGTTTGAAACTCCTTTTCCTTGCTATTATTCCACCTCCTTTGTACAAAAGAACTGTAGATGTTTTTGTGTGTTTGTTGAGTCATTTACAGTTCTCCTTTGAAAAAGTAGCATAGTCGTACTGTCGTCCTTTGATTTGAATCTGTCGCAAGTGTCGATTTCAATCGTAGGAAAGAGTTTGATTGTTGTTGATGTTCTATTATCTTGTTACTATTGCTTTTGGTCTGAATTTGTAATTTTCTAGTGTCAAAAACAAGTATTCATTTCAAAATCGTAAGGTGTCGTAATCATCTCTATTTTTGATTTCGAAAAGAAGCTTGTTTATATTTGTCGCCTGAAAAGAGCTTCAGATTTGTACATCAACTTTCTTTCTAAGCATCTATATACTAAGAAAGTAAAAAACAAACACATGCATGTGCATTTGCATAGAGACAGTCTGTTTGGCTTGATTTAGGAAAGTGCATTTACAATGTGCTCTTTGCTCTTTGTGAAAAGTTTTTGTCTTTCTTTTCACTAGTAGCTAGGATTTTCATTGCACAAAAGAGATAAAAGGTTTGTTTATCATCTTTAGATTGCATTTTAGGAATTACATCTACATCTCGTGGTGAACCCGAAAGGAAAACTTCATAAGCAAGATCAACTTAAAATAAATTCAATGAATCTAACAACGCTTTGGAACTTAACGCACAACATTTAGAGGTCTAGGCTAGAGACGTATTCCGGCGTCATAAAGCCTGGTAACTGTTGTTCTCACTGATGGTTGGGTGATTCCTCCACTTTGAGATGATAAGTGCCAGTACGGACTTGTGCTCCCACGTACCGTCGAGTATATTTTGGGAGACCCCTATAGGCTTAAATCTTTTATCCATAGGAACTCGTGTCTGCCGCCCTATCGATCGCAATGCACTGAACACAGCATTCGGGAAGATTGACTGCCGTACCATAAAAAGTATTCTGCAGTTTTGCGATTGGTTTGGTAATCCCTCTACCTAGACTTCCAGAGCAGTCCCTTTCATTCCTTTTCAGACTCCTTAACAGAAAAGGTCCATCTGAGCACTTGTCACTTCAGGCTCATTAAAAATCGAAGGATACTAGAGTCATCTTTTGTTTTTTCTCGACTCTTAAAAACTGAAAAAACAATTTGTGTCAAAAGCGTCTAAAATTTATTTTAAACGGAATATTCATTACCCCTTTCCTACGTTGATCTTGGGTTGAGAAAATGGAGTCCACCAACCAAGGAATTCCCCTTGGAGCAAATCCTAGTCCCTTCTCCTCTTGGGGAGATGTTGGTGCACCCCATATGGCCACATTGTCGCTTCCAGGACTGACAATTGGTTTGCCTGTATGGCTCTTCTCAACCTCTGTCGTTCAGAACACCGCAATTCCTTAACAATCGAATCAGCAAATAGACGAGTCCAGAGTTACCCACCAACCTTCTACTTCCTCTAATTCTTCCTCTTCACTTGATGGGGCTGGTAAAGCCAAAAGTCAAGTGCCTAAGGAGAAGAAGGAAAAGAAGAAGAAAGAGAAGAAGAAGAAGGAGCCAAAAGCGAATGGGGGCAAACGAGTGTCGTCTAACGAAAATTCACACACTGCACCGACGAGGCATAAATCGCCATATGTCATTTGCAAGGGAGACCACTATCACAGAGATTGTCCTTGCATCCCTCGGATCTTAAGGGACTGGTCTCCCCGTTTGCACAACCCGGTGTCGTCAACCTCTGATGATCATGTTGAAAACATACCTTCAACTAGTGAAAGTGAAGCCCTAGGACAAAAAGGAAAATATAGATTTCCTTGTAAACTGTGCGAAGATGATCACGCCATCCACCATTTTCCCTTCTTAGATGAAGCTAAAAGAGTTTTGGATGATCGTCCGGTTTCACCGTTACGACTTCCTCCTGGATATAAAAAACTCTTGCCGAGTCCGTCACCAGTTGAAAATCCGGCTGGCCCGCTCAGGTGGTCGGCTGAAGCATCTATCATTGAAGATAAACCATTTGAATCCATACCAGACGAAAGTCAAAAGGTCGAGGCGGCAGTTGACCCGGTCTTGCCTTCAGAGGTTCCATCTTCAGATGATACACTCACTGAAAAGAACAAGGATGACACCGTCCAAATTCTTTTCATAAGCATAGACTCCAATGAACATGGGGGCAATTTACCCGTTCCTTTACCGCAGGAAGGAAGTTCGTCAGAGTCGTACCCGACCGTCTATTCGGTCAAACCTCCAAGCAACCTAGTTGTCTCCTTCGACTGGAATCAACTAGGCAGACCTCGTTTACCAGCTAGTATACTATTCCGAATTATTGTTCAAATATATAGAATGGTTATGGCTGGTACCATCATAGATGAGGGGGCTTCTGTGAGTATCCTTTCCTCAACTGCTTGGAAAGCGCTTGGTTCGCCATCGCTTTTGCCTGAGATGAGAAATCTGACAGGCTTTGATAAAGGAACCAGTCGACCGTTAGGGATCCTTCCCGATGTGCCCATAACATTGAGAGGGAAAATCGTTCACATGAACGTGATGGTAGTTCAAGGACCCCTGGATTACAATCTACTCCTTGGACAAGACTATATTTATTGCATGAGAGCCATTGTCTCATCACTCTTTAGAGTGATGTGTTTTCCGCACGAAGGAAGAGTGGTCAAGCTCGTGGACCAGCTTTCATTTCCCAGATCACGCATAGCAAATAGTCATATACCATCCCTAAATGGTCTTTTCATGCAAGAAATGTCTCAATCTCCAGTCCGTCCACCCGATGAGCGCGAGTGATTCGGGGGGACATGACTGAAACCCAGGGGGCATGCACCCTGGCTTGCTTCGGCAAGAAAACTTCGGGTATAGGGTAGGTTTCCGCAAGAGATATGACTACTTTGTACCCCCGTCCGTGATTGGAAGAGGGGGTTATTCTATAACAATATTCTCTTGTCAAAGTTATGTGAGTTGGCGGGCATCGCCGCTCACCTTTGTTTATTTCGGTAGACATCGCCGGAGAAGTGTTTTGTTTACGAGCTAAATAGAACAATCTTTGGGTAGCCTGAAAGAGGTATACCCTTCCTGATAGAACAAATGTTTTGTCAGCTCGAATAGAGGGTGACCTTGAAACTCTGTTTTATACCTGGGGGCATGCAAACCTTTTGGAGTGCAAGCGAAGAATGACTATTTTTTTTTTTTAATTTATAGGACCTCTAACCCTTTAAACTCGTAGGATTGGTCGTTTCCTAGCTTGCATAAAGAAAGGATGTGGGGCAAATCTCTAAAATTTGCCATTTTTATATGAGACATTCTTATCACACGACTGGATTAATCGAGCAGTTTTAGCACATAGTTCAAGCTCGTTAAAAAATAAACATAATACATGAGCAAATGTTTCCACCCGCGTTTAAGCTCGTTAAAAAATGAACTATTCCCCGGTAAATAACCATCGTGAATGTAGCACTTCAGCCATTAAAGCCTTGGTCGTGTTTGCACCGTCACCACCACTTTTTCATTGGTCGATCATTCACCTCCATTTGATTGTTTACCCATTTTGAGGAACAACTGCGAAGAGTGATTTCACTAGCCATCCTTGTGACACTGCCGTGATTGGAAAATTCCAAACCTTACCTGGAATCAGCTGCTACCCATTTTATCACTCGTTCCTCAAAAGACGAGTCTCCTTTAAGCTCTTTACAACTGACTCGTAAAATATGAAAAGATTGCCGAGCCATTGGCCTCTCCAGCTCGTTAAAGGGACAGGAAGTGCTATCCCTCCTCTAGATTTTAATCTTTTTGGACCTGAGGGATTATTACACAAAACGATCGAGCGCTTGTTTTGTTCGGCTCGTTAAAACTATCGAAAATTCATCCCTTCTGTATTGTTTTATACTTTTTCAGACTTAAGGGATTAGATGACGAAAAAAGAATTTTGGATTTACCTTTACGTTCCTTTTCAGACTCTCTAAAATTGAAAAGGACCGAGTTGTCTTTGTCGTTAGACTCGTTAAAAAGATTAATAGCGACAAAATTGTCTTTAGACGAGAACGAGTTTCACTATCGCTAGGCTCGTTAAAACATAGCGATGGGTTTGCCTGAAGGGAAAATTATAGAACAAGAATATGTTATCCTCCTCAAGCTTGACAAAAATAAAGAGGTACTGGTTAGCAATGACTGGGGAAAAATTGGGAAGAAAACTCAAAGAAACTTTGTTGGTAGCAAGTCGCTCTTGAACATGACACTTCCACTTCGTGTCCGAGTCGGGTTGGGTTGTTTCATTCACCGGTCACATCACCATGGTCACGCCATACCATCCACATTTTGGGTTAATGCTACCAATCCATCACATCAGTGTCGCTGATATGTTCAAGAGAAGTCATCCAGAGAAGTCACCTGTGTCTCACCCACTACCATACATTATACTCCATTCTTTCATGACTGCCACCCTAAACCTTATATCACCAGATATTTTTCACCTCCATCAAAATCATTTGCTCCGTTCCGTGTCATTGATGTGGGATTCATTAAGGCCCTCCTGTGACAGATCACTTCTTGTCGACATCAGCTCATTATCCAAGAAGTTGATCTAGGAACACCCCATTCAATACTTTGAAGCTTGCATGCCTCAATGGCAAGTTTCTCACTTCCGGCGACAGGTATACATCAATGGCCTTCGACCGAAAGATTTTGCGTGGTGTTCGACGCCAAGTCCTTTATTCACACCACGTGAATTGTACTGCAGTACCTTGAGGGTCATTATCATTATCGGTGATTCCTCTCGCGCTTGTTAACAGTTTACATCATTGACTGGTAATCAAGCGATGTCTTTCCATGTTCGACTTCAGAACATTTCTCACATGCATCGACTTGCACTTCGAGTGAAGATCGGACAAGATTGAAGACCCCATATCTAGTTTCATCCATCCGGGCTGCGATATATATTCTGGGAAAATAAAGACATTAAATGTCCATCATTGTTGCACAGATAATCATCCACTCAAAAGGATGATGACTCTATCAAAATCATCAGTCTACACTCAGACGGTTGTCTGTCCTATGTACATGAAATGAATTTATAAAGCTGAGCATGGGAATGCCCGCCTCAGCTAGATCATGAAAATAGTATGAAGATAATGTATTGTATTGTATCTTATTACAGGTCTCCTCCCAGCATTGAAAGAACTTTGGATCCTCATAATAAAGCATTTCACCCGACACCAAAAGGTTAACGGCCTCATACTTTAGGGGGCAACTGTTATAGACATTTTTTGTGCCCTACAACTCCAAGCATGAAATGTCCATAAACCAAGGGCTCCTAAGTCCCTAAAAGTGTTGTTCTAACCCCTAAAGGAACAAGGTCAACAGATTACAGCTTCTCCCAGAAGTTCTCCACCATAAACTGCTCAGAATTGGTCAAAACAGGATCATTTCAGCTGCTCCATTGGCTAAGTGCGTTGCATTTCAAAAGTCCCTTCTGTGGGGTGCGATGGGCGAGAAATGACAAATGGCAGTGTCATTCCGCGAGGTGGAGAGGCAATGGAAGCTTCCAGAATCTTCTCCTGTGACACTTGCCTCACTGAATTCGACCAAGGATGAGTAAGAGGCCCTCAGTCTCCAAGTGGAAGCAAGAACTGACAGAGATAAGACACTAATCAAATCACAAGCTGACTCATCCTCCTTACAGATATCTATATATGGATCCCTCATCCCAGAGATCCAGAGGCTAGAATTTTGCATATTGTAAGGAATTGTTGTTGGTTTCTAGAGACAAACATCAAATTGTTGGGTGATCTATGCTTTTTTTGAGGTGAAGAGGGGCTTCTTTGCTGGGAGGTTGATGCTGGGTCAGAACAACTGGTTGTAACTCCTCCTGGATCTTTTCTTGTTTATCAATAAAAGCTATTTGAGTTTTCCTCCATGCTTTTGTATCATTGATGTTTGTTACATTTGTATGGTCAATTTAAATCTGATCCTAAGTTGTTTATGAATATAGATCCATGTCTTTGTATAGTGCTATGCTTCTGTGATCTTACAGGTACTTTGTGAAGCTGGGCGTGCAAGGGAGCAGGTAGCTGTGGACTATCAAAGAAGAGAGGGATCGAATCGAAGGATTAGCGCAAGACAGAGGTTGGTCTTTCTGTTCCTCTCTATCTATAATTCATAAAGGAAAAACAAAAGTAGTTTTTCTCTGTTTGTTTCTAAGGCAGCTGTCACACCTTAGTGGGATAGAGCAGTTCTATATAGACACTTTTCCCTGTAACAATCTTCTTCTTCCATATCTTCGACTAGCATGTGCTCATACCAAAAGGAGAACTGCACAGAGTAAAACAAATTAGTTACAAAATTTTGTAATCCCATACCTGTGTAGAATGCCTGTTCTTGCCGTTCTTCATCAAAGTTGTCTCGATCCAGAAAGTTGCAGAATCTTCTTAGAGTAATGTGGCAACTAGTGATCCGTGTACTATCTTCTTCATCTCTTTCTAGCCTATAGGCTATGCTTCCAATATGTCTGAGATAATCAAGAGCCTCTAAAGCTTCTTCATTCATTTCATCTTGAAGTGGATCTGTCCATTTGTATGGTATACCAATTCTCTGTCTAGCATCTTTGATTGGGATCCAATTATCCTCATGGTCAAACAAACTCTTCTGTAAATTGAAAGAAACCCATCCAATGGATGTTTCAATCTCTACTTCTTCTTGATTTCTTCGGATAAAATTCAGGGATAAGGCATGCATTGAATGTTCTTCAAGAAATTCTCTACTGAGCATGTCAGCAAAGCTATTTTTATCTCCTTTGACAAACTCGATATCAAAATAATATTGGCTGAGTTGCATTACCCAGTGCACCATGGATGCATCTTCAAACTCACATTTTTGAATAGCAAACTTCAGGGCTTGACAGTCTGTTCTTACTGTAAAGTGTGTGTAAATGACAAAGTCTTTAAACTTGGAAATGCCAAGGCATACTGCTCGCAGCTCCTTTTTAAGGCTAGACCAGTTCAACTGATTCTTAGCCCAAAGACCAGAGGAGTATTGACAAACTTCTAGTGCCTTTTTATCTGTGGGGTTTTCCTGACATAAAACTGCACCCCAGCCGGCATGGCTTGCATCTGTCATTATGATCTTTTTCCATTCTTCTCTTATAGGTGAAAGGGGTTGTATATTTCTCACTCTTTCTTTAATTCTTCGGACTGCTTCAGTGCAATATTTATTCCAGGGAACAGGATCTTTCTGTAGACGTTTATTTAGCAACTTTCTTTCCTGAGCACAATGTTTCAAGAACTTTGAGATATAATTTAAACTGCCTAGGAATCTCTGTAACTGATTTTTATCAGTTATCTCATCAGGAAAATGATCAACAAAATTGAGACTCCTTTGTATCACATTGTAGGAACCATACTGGATATTGTATCCAAGAAAATCTATCATGGTTTTGAAAAGCTTCATCTTGGATGCAGAGAGGACTATTCCCATTTCTTTCACTCTTTTATAGAAGATATTTAGATGCTTGATATGTTCAGGAATGTTATCAGAATGAATTAGAAGATCATCTATATATTTCTTTAGAAATTCATCCATGCCTTCAAAGGTTTCATCCATAATTCTTTGGAAGGCGGATGGAGCATTGATCAGGCCGAATGGCATAATGTTCCATTCAAAATGTCCTTCAGGAACAGAGAAAGTTATCTTCCATTTGTCTTCTTCTTTGATCCCCAGAATCCAGACTTCAAATCGAATTTAAAAAATATTTTTGATTTGGAAATCTGTGCCAGAATGCTTGATGGTTTGGGCAATGGATAAGCATCATAATCCAAAATAGAATTCAAGGGCTTATAATTAACAATTAGTCTTGGTTTACCCCGGGCCTGTTCAGCATGATTATTTACATAAAATGCAAAGAAAGCTATAGGTCTCTTGCTTTTCCTAATTAACCCCTTTTTTAAGAGATCTTTGATTTCTGCTTTGCATGTCTTTAGTGTTCTTAATTCATAGCAACAGCTTTAGATCTTCTAAGCTTGCCATTAAAATCTTTCTTGAGTGGCAGCTCTACTTCTTGCTTCTTTATATGCCAGAATGCATTCAGATCATCAGAGAAACATTCTCTGAATTTGGTTGTTATATCTGCAATTTCTTTGGCGTATTTTCCATTGTTAAGAAGTTCTTCCATTTTTAGAACTTCTTTCTTCACCTCCATTTTGACTAAGAGATGTTCCATCCTTTCAATCCTAGATATTCTATTTGGAGAATTGGGATTAATAAAAGGAAAGAAAATTTCTTTTTCATCCAAGCTAACAAAATAACCATACCTTCCTGATGCTCGATCTAGCTTGGCTCCATGCTTCTCAAAATTTTTGAAGAAGGGAGTCCCAAGGTACATGGCACAGTCTATTCTCGGGACTATTGGATAGACAATATGAACTCCAGTGGCTTCTGTCAAAAAGATATTTACATCTGCTTCATGCTTTGTAGGAATAGTTCCACTGGCAGTTATCACTTTTGGACACTCAGTAGGCCTCCTTAGATGTGCTGGAACAAGTATATCACTGACAATGTTTAGGCGAGATCCAGTGTCCATCAAAACTTTCCAAAACTCCGTGTGATTTCCAATTTGTACCTTTAGTTTGACACGGTACATTACATCTTGGTTTACATAGTGACAACTCAAACTCGATCTTTTTGCTTCAGATTCATCATCTGAATCTTTCATTTCAGGACCTCGTTTAGAATATGAAGTAGAAGCTGTATTTGCATGAAGTAATTTGACAGAAGATCTCTATGATTTTCTATGCATAGTCTTTTATTTTCTTTTACTGTTTTCCTCAGTTCTTTAATAGCCATATGCATAGCAGGCAATGTCTGTGGTATATCTTCTCCAAATTCTTTATTCTTGAATTGTCTCGTTAGTGCTTCTACTAAAAACAATGATGCAGGGGGAACATAACCTCGATTTGAAGATGACTTTGAGGTTTTCTTTGAAAGATGATCAGTTAGCATAGATCTGTACATTTCTTTTAGCTGCTGATCACTAGCTGCCATCATCTGAGTGAAAAGATTTCTGCTAATCTCATCATCTTCACTTTTCATCATACTTATCATATTGCACTTGCAAACATCAGGGTCACTACAGTTACAATCATTGCAATTTGTGCAATAGGGGTCTCTGCAGTATTCTTCTTCTTCTGAGGAAGAGTCATCTGCAAAGTTCAATTCATTCTCTGATTCTGAATCAGAGGAGATTAGCTCATCACAACTGCTGGGAAGGTCAAAGTAATTTACTTTACCCTTTTTGTTCTTATAAGCAATTTTCTTTTTAGAGAACTCTTTCTTCTTCTCAGGACATTTATTAGCAGTGTGTCCTTTCTTCTGACAGTTGTAACAAATTACTTCTTTGGAAAACATTTCTGTTTTTCTGTATGGCTTTGGTTTTCTGTGCTGATCGTTTTTTTGTGGTAAAGCGGGAAGTTATTCTTGGGGAATCTCTTTTTCTTTCTTCTTACCCCTTCAGAATTGCCAGCTTTGCCCAAATTCCATTGTTTACATAGCTGCTGATAGCCATGCGGCTTATTAGGATTAGTGGCGGCACGTGAAATCTTCATCTGGGAGCAAATTTCAACAATGACTGCCTTAACTGCTTGACGAATAATGCCAAATTTGTAATCTCCAATTTTGCCGGGGAGTTTAGCTACAATTGCTGAAGAAACCCAGTTAGGTAGAGAGGCAACAAAAATCTCTTTCCATTTTGGATCAAGAATTAAATCAGGAGAAAGAGTATGGAGACGATGCAGATATTCATTGAAATATTCATCAAAGTGCTGCATGTTGTGCAGTTTCATTGCAAGCAGAGTAATGACAGTTATATCATTAGTGATCTGAGGAAATCCAATGAAATTAACTGTGATGCCATAAATCAAACAGCCTATCATATTATTTACAGGGAGAGTAGTGACGGGGTCCATGTATGTAGTGCCATCTGCATTTAGAATGACTGATTGTTCCCATTGTGAAAGCAGAGTCGGTAACTTTAAAGTCTCAGCTTTAAGCCAAGAGTCTAATGTACCTTCGAAGCCAGCTATTATTCTTCTTGTAGCATTTATTGGACCAATTTCATCTGCAAGATAAGTACGATAACATACAAGCATAGAATGCAGAATAGACATTACTTTGGCTTCGGTACAGTTGTCAATGTTCCATGAATAAGTGGAACTTGCTGACCAATCCTTATGATATTCTGATTTCATTAAATCACGACGGTCAGGAGCAGGGTTCCAAGTAGAAGTCCAAGTAGATCTAGAGGTAGTAGCATGGACTTGCTGGTCAATGTCAGAAGTCTCCTTTTCTTCAGAAGGATCCAATTTTGAAATACCAAATTTTTCTTTATCCTGCTGAGAAAAATTATTTATGCAGCTTTCTAGTTCTTCAAGTTTAGGTGTATCATCTATCTTATTGATACTGGTAATTGCTGCATCTGATTTTTCTTCTTCTTCATCATGACTATATGAAGCAAAGAACTCTGAAAAACTTCCTTTGAATTCTTTAGATTCTGCTTCTTCTTTCTTTGAGCCAGGAGTGTCTTCAGGTAACGGCTTTGGAAGTGGTGTAAAGAAACTTGGATTAGCAAATAGAGAGTATGGATGAGAAGAATTGGGAGGAGGAAAGTTTATAATGCTTGGAGTTTTGATTAAACTTTCCACAGAAGGAGAAATAGAATAAGGAACAGTAGTAACTGGATTGGAAAACAAAGTTGTAGATTTATATCTTTCAATATTTGGCTTCTTCTTTAAAGTAGCTAAATCTGAAGAAACAGTTTTCACATATCCTTTTATCAAATCTAGATTGTTATTGACTCTAACAATCTCTCGTCCATGAGTAATTGATACATCATGGATCTGCTTTTCTGTCTTTAAAGACAACTTATCAAGACTCTGTGCTATAGTCTGATCATTTTCAGCCAAGGTCTTTACATGCTCATTTAAGTACATAGTATTGTAATCTTGCTTTTGCAAAATTCTATCCAGAAGTGCTTTCATTTCACTATTTGCTTTTTCTAAATTATCAAATTTAGCTTTAGCAAATCTTTCCAAGCTAGATAGAGCAAGATTAGTCCAATTAGTAGCAGCTATCATATCTTTGGCTGAAGAATTTGGATCATCTGGATGGGAAGGCAAAAGTTTATACAATTTCCCATCTTGTCCTCTAATGACCAAATTTTTCCAAGGAGGAAAATCATTTTCAGTTTCAAAAATATTTCCATCAAGGAGCTCCCATTTATGCTTTGCAGGGGTTCCTGATCTTATCATGTTTATTCTAAGATTATAACAAACTTATCTTACTAGTTCTTCTCCCTTTTGTCTGATATAAACCAAATTTCTAGGGATGTTTGGTTTACTTATCATTTTCTGAACTTTTGGATCAAACTCTAGAATCCTTAGAGGAGAAGGAATTATTACAACATTTTCAGCCATTTTTTTATCAACAAAATTTTCTGGATCACTTATTCTTTTATGCTTTGCTTGATTTCTGAAAGATTTCATCAAGGCATCTTCTACTTGATTAATTGAAGGATAATTCCATTCATAGAATGATATCCACTGATTATTAATAGTCATCCAGGCTTTCCATGACTCACTATTTTGCTCATTAAATTTCCTGCGATCCTTTTTCTCTTGCAGCAACATTTCTTGCATATAGAGATGCTCCTTTTCATGAGTAAAAATATCCCAATGGAACATTTTCTTTTTCCAAGGATCAGTTGGGTCATAAGGGCCAATTCCTTTAAATATTTTCAGAAAAGAGAGGATTTCTTCATCGGACTGAATCACTACAGACTTTGGAATCTTGTCTATAGGATTTATTCTATATTCTGGAATTTGAGAAGAATGTACAAAGCCTAATCCTGAAGTAGAGGTTGGGCTGACTGACTGAACAAGCATTTCTTCACAAGGGTTGAAGAATGCAACTTTAGTATAACTCTTATCAGGACAAGCAGAGTTTTCAGCTGGTATAAACTTGATCATATTGATATGAAAGTCTTGAGATGACTTTCCATGAGGGTTAGGAGGATCATTTGAAAATTGACAATATGTCTTGGAACAGTGAGGATGATCGCAAACTGAAGATAAGGCATTCTGAGAAGAAGAGGATGGATTGCTGAACAAATTTTTTAAAGCTTCAAAAATAGTAGGGTCAATGACAATCTGCTGAGAACTTTGTATAGAAGGAATGATATTTGAAGGATTTGTATTTACAATAGGAATAGAAGTGACAACAGTGTCAGAAGGATTTGATCTGGGAAATCTTTTGACAATTTTGTCATCCATCTCGATTATTACGGATTGAGCAGCATGTACTGTCCTTTTTGCAGGTTTTTTCCAGTTAGTAACCCAATCATCTAGAGGACACAGACGTTTTCTTGAAATAGAGACTGGGGCAAATGGGTTATAGGATGAATCATACTGAATAAGAGTAACTTTTCCATCATCCTTGTCTGGAGTATGCAAGACTGCAGGAATACTTGTATTGTAAAACCGAACACAAGTAATATAAAATATGGCTAGATTTTTGGATTTAGACTTAAAATTCTCATAGCCTTGTGTCTGTATACCAAGAGTTAGACACTGTAGAATATTTACATCATCAAGTGCAACAGAAAAATCTGGAAAAACATCATACTGTACAGGGCCATCAAACAAACTTGTTTCTATTCCTCCTATCAAGGCTTGTGTAAAGGATGACCATCTATTATCAAAGAGGGCTGAGAAGACATAGGCTTTTTGGCCTTTTCGATGGAGTGCATTCAGACCGACTCTCACCATCCCTAGATGGGCATACTGATAACCTGCCTTGCGGGCTGCTTGTATATGGCGAATTTCAAACATGGGAATTTTGATCATAGTATTGAGACTTAACTCAGTCTTTATAGATTTTTCTTTAATCTTTATTTGACTGTACACGCGGAGATTAAAAGGAGTTAATCTGCGGTAAACCTCAGAAGGGGATACAGGAGGAAGTCTCCAATTGACAGAAGGGTTTGGTTCTTCTTTTTCTATGAGAGCAGAATTTGCAGGGGTTTCTTCTTCAGAACAAATATTTAAACCACTATGCAATTCGTCTTCATTTTGAATTTTTTCTAAATGCTTAGAACCAAATCGTCCCATAAATGCAGAGGAACTTGCAAAATCCATTTAGGAATATAAAGAGAAATACCCGTAAAATAGTTTCACAACACGAGTATTGCTTGCTGATTTCTGTGAAGAAATTGCGGCTTTCAACTACGAACAAATCGCGGCTTCCTCGACTCTAGCTCTACGTCGAATGCTACCCATCAACGTCGGGACCAAACAGGTGACTGTGGGCAGGAATTCTTGTGGTACCTAAGGCAAACATTGCATCATTTTCATAGTACTTCTCAAGGGTTCCCTTTCGAAGCTTGGGTACTTGCACCAAAAAAGGCTATTGTATGGAGGTCAGCGTAACTACTTCTGATATCTTCGTTGGTAGGCTTAGGCCCTCATCATCCAAAACTATCTTCGGGAGATGCTTATCTTGAATTTGTTTTATTTTGGTATCTAGCCCTAATCACCTAGAGCAAAAATACCTGGAAGTTGTTTTCTTGGATGTATATTTAGGATCTTTTTAGTCAGTTATCTATGATCCTAGCTTTCTGTAGGTGATTTGAGTCTTTAATTTCTCTTTATATATAAAAGTGTCTCACCGACCAGTTCATCAGTCAAGAATCTCGTAGTAGGCTGGACCAACATCCAGCCGAGAGAGGACAGCCTTTAGAAGAAAGAAGCAACAGGTTGGGTGGGAAAGATAACGCGGAGAGTTTCGGGCTTTGAGGGATTTCACCTATGAGTTTTGAGCCTTCACCTAGAAGGCGTAGGAGTAATTCTATTGGTGCTTTTGAACCAGTGTTAGCTAACGCAATGGAGATAGATCCTTCTCTGGGGGCTCTTATTCTAGACGGTGAACCTAGTCTAGTCCAAAATCTGGATGGAAATGCTCTAGTGCTTGCTATAGTACTCTTCCAATCAGAAGACAAAGTAGGAATTAAAGATGTTTCGAAGCCTCCAGAGACTCCTACAGAACCTCTTCCTTCTCATCTTCCTTATGTCGTATCATACATGGGTACTCTGACTCATAGGATGGCTAGCCTTGTTCACTCTCATTCTTTCTTCTCAATGGACACTATTAGTGGCTCTGCCGATACAACTGTTGTACATACTCCTTCAATTGTAGGAGGAGGTACTATTCCTATATATACTATTACACCTAGTATGATATTTTTTGGCTCTACCTCCATCTCGATTCCGAGTGGGGGCACCCAACCTTCAGCTCCTTTCACGGGAGCTTATCCTTTCAAAATGCCATCTAGTGGGATTCCCTCAATTTCTTCAACTTTACCCTCTATTTCTTCTACATCTATGACTTTGATGGCTATTGGTTCAGTACCTTTACAAGGTTTTCAATTTGGAAGTGGACATGTTCCTCCTTCCAATCCATCATTGAATTTAGGATCAATGCCTTTCTCTGGTCATGCTCAAAACATTAATCCTTTTCAAGGGAACCAGGGCTTGGCACATCCTTCTGTGAGTGGTTTTTGGTCAGGGAATATTTCCCATTTATTTGGTCAGTAGGGGCATATGCCCTTCCCTATTGCTAGTACTTCACAGGTTTTTCCTCCTTTGGCTAGTGCTTGGAATCCTTACCATGGGCTTTCCCCTTCATATAATGTTCCGCAAGGAGGAATTTTTCCTATGAATGGTAATGTAACACCCTCCTCCCACATCTAACCAAGTAACTAGCCAACCGAGGTAAACATGTGATGATAATTTACTATGATATGATTCGAATCCCTATGTGTCAGTTAAGGAAGTGGAACCGATGGAACACGTCACACAAACCTTCCACATTAGCAAAAAAGCTCCCAAGAACCATCTCAACCACTCAGGTAACTAGCCCCTAAGACAAACTAGAGTTTTAATGCATCAAACCCCTAGAGACTAGGGTGCATCTAGGAAGTTTCAAACGCTCCCAAAGAAAGGTAAAGGGAGTGTCCAGGGACCTTTTTCCCTAGTGTTGTGCCTGCGACTCCGGGATTTGTGCCACTTTTTCAGGCCAAAGCCCAGGTCACTGCCTAGAATTCAATGACACCTTCAGAAATTAAATTTCACAGTGGAACAAAGATACATTTGCAAAAACATCAATAAGGACTAGACTGGACCCCTAGTAGCCATGACAGAAATTTCATCAAACATGTCACAAATATGAAATCTACAGATCTTAACAGCAAATCTGAGCATAGGGGTTTCATTCTTATCTAAGATTTGATATGAGACATTGGTTCCTGATCGCATTAGCTTCATTATCATATATTAGGCCATAGATACATTGTTCATGCATTTACAAGTAGAAACATGATGAGATCCATACATAACCAATGCCATAATGCATGTTCATAACCCACATAATAACAATAGAAATACCAAGGAAAAAATAGCCATATAATCCACATATAAACCAATATAATACTCATAACATACTAAGGAGAAAGAGAGCTCTTCTTGATGATTGCATAGGCTGACTAGGCGTGGGACTTCCACGAACCACCCTACCATAGACTAGGTTGAACCAAAATTTTCTTTCAACTAGTCACCCCCGTGCCATATTCCAAGCATGAATGTGGTATATCATGAAAAAATCCATCAAAACCAAACCATGGCTTCCAGAGGCCAAAATACCTCAACCCATCAAACAGTGATTTCACCTCATGGTCGTACATCAAAAACCATCACCAGATTGATCTTTAGCCAAGTTTTCCAAGGCTCCAGAGCATTCTTTCCAACCAAGGCTCCAAGACTATTAACTCAACCCAAAGTTGTCGCCAAGATCTAGAGCGTTTGTCCAAACAACGATCCAAACTAGGAACTCAACCCACTAAGGGCTCCAGAGCATTTCTGCAACCAAGGCTCTAGTACTAGTAACTCAACCCAAGTTGTTACAGGGCTCCAGAGCGTTTGTCCAACCAAGGCTCCGGGAACTAGTAACTCAACCCACAACTAAAGGAACATGAGAACCAACCATAAAACAAAAGGAAATGAACTCACAACACTATGACTATCAAGGAAATGGAAAGACTAGGAAAATATGTTATCAATCTAGGCAATCCTCTATGCCAAATACAGATCATGACCAATAAACCACGTTCATATTCCATGCATACCAAAACTAGTGAGGGAAACATACATGCAACTTGGTATCTACAAGCAAAACCTGTTGTGGTTGTTGATCTTGATGTCCTCTTGTGCTTTCTTGCTCTTCCTTTGCCTTCTTGCTCCAAAAATATAAGCATGCCACACTCCTCCAAGTGTGCTCCAAGAAAACTCTAGGTGTCCAAGAGTATGATAGAGAGAGAATAGAGAGAGAGCTCCAAAACCGAACTAACAAAATTTACACTGAACAACCTAAGAAAACGCTTTCCAACTAATCCTCATAAGCCTTTTTATCAATAAGGCCTTTATTTTATTCAAATTCCATTATTTTCCTTTATTTGCCTCCTCACATGCAACATGTGACCTCTCACCTTCCTTTCTCCTAATTTCCATTATTTTCATAAATAAAATGTCAATTAATGTCATTTGTCTTTTCAAAGTCTTTGCCATTTCCTTTGCCAAATTCCTTTATCCATATTAACTTGAATGAACATCCACTTGGATGTTTTACCCAAAATTTAGCTTAGAATACATGTCCCATGGCCGTGGTATTATTTATTTTTCCCTTTATTAAATTTTACATTGAGTTTTGGCCAGGGAAGTTACATAACGCTCCCCTTTGGAGGAACATTGTCCTCGGTGTTCAATGACACCTATAAACCAGCAAACCGCTGAAAACAAAACATACATATGAAGCTTTATAACATAGCTCGGTGCACTATTTACAATGACCATCTGCTAAAACATGACAAACATATTGTTTACTGGATCTTTATAACACAACTCATTATGGTATTTACAATAATAACCACATATATTTTCTTCACCCATAAAATAATCATACTATCTATGGAGCTTTATAAATCTAGCTCGATACAATATTTACAATAATACACACATATACATATGCACATTTTCTCAACCAGAAAATAAAAGGATAATATGTGTGCATCCACAACAAGGGAATCCAGAGACTCACACCTCCACCCTCAAAGTAATACCAGGATTCACCTCTTTCCCAGGAAGTCCAAAATCCACAGTAAGGTCAAATCTGCATCCAATGTCCAGCGCTATAATCCTGTGCCACTTGTCCTCTCAATGAACATTTACCGGCTCATTGTTCCAGGGCACACTCCCAATGTGCATTTGATTCCATCTGGAAATGCTAATTACCAAAAAAAAAAATCCTTATCCTTCCCTTCTCTGCTACACAGTCCTTCAGGAAATTTGGTCACCCCCTTCCATGCAATCACACACCTTCCAAGTTCTGCTAGCACCCCCATCCCAGGAAGTCCATACTTCAGAAAGGTTTACTCACGTCAAAAGGTCCAAAAACAAAGGCATATCCTTGCCTTAAAACATCATACCAGTCATAGCATGGTCATGGAAATCAATGGACACTATTGGGTACTAGTGCAATGTAATGGCCCTGCTCCTGAATGCATTACTAGCATATTGCTACATGTCCACTTCCTTTTGTTGTTGTTGTTAATGCTTGTCGTTAGTTTCAACCACCCAACCGGGCATTTCATGCTTTCTTGTACCAAGCACATAATTTCCATTTGATTCAAAATAAATTGAAATAACTTCAAATCATACCTCATTGGTGGCCCTTCAATAAGGTATACATGAAATTCTGTTTACTTCTAGTCACAACAAGTCAAACTAGCATCTTTGATGAAATCATCAAGTATAAACATATCACATCAGGTTAGCTCAAAACACAACCATCATAGATCAAAATCATAAATCACATGTAACCATCATAAACCAGAATCATAGATCACATGTAATCATCATAGACCATAATCATAAATCACATGCATAATAAAACTGAAATAAAATAATGATACTTATCCTTTAATCAATCCTTAGCTTCTACCTTTATCCTTACTCCGTACACACTCTAGATCAGCTGCCACACTTGACAAACACCTAGTGCCTTATCCTTAACCATGTGCACATACACATAGTGTAAATCACACACATATAACCACACACAACATACAACTCCATGCAATACATGCACCTACACCTAGCATACAACACATGCACCTAGACCTAGTGTACAACACAACACAATACATACGTCTACATCCAGTTTACACCACCACACAATACATACACTTACACTTGAAGTACAACACAATACATACACGTACACAGAGTACCACACAACGAATACACATGTCATGATACCACGACTACACAATGCACATACATAGTACCGCATGCCCACAACACAACATGTATGACATGCACACAATACCACATGTACACCAATACCATATGTACAAGATGTACATAATAGCACCTGTACACTCCACCACCTACACAACATGTGCACAACATCACATATACATGACACCACCTGCACAATGTGTACACAATGCCATATGTACACCGCATCACTTGTACAATGTGTACATGATACCACATGTACATAGCACCACATGCACGACATGTATACGACACCGCATGTACACAACTCCACATGCATGACATGCACACAATACCACTTGAACATAACACCACATGTACAACATGTACATGACACCGCGTGCACACAACACCATATATACAATCATGCACCCAACACCATATGTACAACATGCACACAACACCATATGTACATAGCACTACATATACAACATGTACATAGCACCAGATGTACACAACACCACATATACAACATGCACACAACACCATATCCACACAACATGGCATATCCATCATGCGCACACTACTATATGTACACATCACCACATATCCAACATGTACATAGCACCATCTATACCCAACACTACATATGCAATATTCACACAACACTATTTGTACCACCCGGTACATAACATTGCATAAACAACATGTACACATGCTATATATACACAACACAACATGTGCACAACATCACAGATGCAACATGTACAACATATGAAACATATGCACAAAAATAGTACCACACATCCAAAACCACACTGTTTCTACCAAGTGACCTTACTTCCAGTGTCTTATCCATGATTGTCACAACATGTTGCAGACTACACTACTTTCATTTCACTAATGTATCCCTCGGTATAATATGTCCCTAAAATAGACATAATATAATCACATAATATCAACTCATAACCACATGATGCTAACCTCGTATATTTTTTAGGACTACTCTCCCACTTGATTCCTCATAAACCAAGAACCTCTTCATGTCATTCACCTGCGTAAGCAATCATTCCTCCACAAGAATGATTCTTAACGACCATGTTAGACAACGGTATGCATATATATATATATATATATATATATATATATATATATATATATAACAATCATGATCCTTTCATATAATGACATATATACATACATATATACATGCATATAAAAATTAGCATAAAGCAATCATGATCACAACATAATTACTAGATCTCAAGGTCAAGGTTAAGAGAACTTCCTGTATTCATGCATAACATGCATAATATTGAGAACAATAGTTCCCAACATAGCCAAGGCATATGAAACCTCAAATCCATTTACTTTACCCTTTCTGTTACCTTTCTCGTGATTTTCTTATCACCAGCCATTTAGCTCAATGGACCCAACCAATCCAACTAGTTTTCATATGATTTCCTTGAGTTGCCATTATACATGCATTGCGCTTCATCCATGCCTTACATCACCTGTTGGGTACCACACAACTCTCCTTGAACTCCATTAACTTTCCTCTTTCCCAACCAATTCCCAAGACTCAAAACTTAAAAAGAAAGCACAAGAAACAAACAAGAAGAAGACCATGAAATCCAATAACAACAGGACATCACAACAAAGTTGCAAGGCCTTGCACCAGACAAAAAAAAAAAAAACAAATCAATCTTAACAAAACACAAAAGACAAAAAGAACAAGACTGGAAACAAACATGACGACTCCATCCCCACGGGTTTCCAAAGCTTCCGAGTGAAAGCTCAACTCAAGCCTTCTTTAAGATTTCCTGGAAATATTTCTTGCCATGCAATCCCCTGCATCATACTTCCATAAACACATAATTGTCAATGCATAAGTGAACATAACATTACACCAATCACCTTACCTTGTTGCGCCAAGCATGTTCCCCTACAACTGTTCACACATGCCTACCACATGTTCTGAGGATCAAGGCAACATATCTACTAATTTGAAATCACCCTTACCAAGACTAACAATGATGTCATAATCCATAGTCAACTCATAGTCATTAAACATAATTCTACAACTCTCACCTACTTACACTCAAGTACATGTCCTCTATCTCAACACATATGTGAGAGTAAAATCATCTTTAAACAAGATCATTCCTTCAAGAAATCTTACATACACATAGTCACATTATGTAATTCATCAAACATTCAACCAACTTGCAAACATGCCATGTTAAATAAATCAACTAGATTACATAATGAAACACTCAAACATCAAATAGATGACATAATCAAACTCATACCTTAATGTGATAACCCTAACCATATGCATAGTCAAAACCAATTTACCAGGATACATATAACATCAATATCTCAATGCAATAACCCTAATCATTAACTCATATAACAACAACAAGTTAACATATAACATGTTCATCAACAACATATAACATAATCATCAAGTTAACTTCCATAAAACAACAATAGAAATGCATACAACCACATGTTACTATCATTCATGACTATATGACACATGTTCATATGACTATACTAATCAACTAGAATTTATCATACATGTAACCATAATAATAATAGAATGACAAGCATATCAATAACCCTAATGCTTATAACAAACATTGACCAACATACTTGCATGCCCCACCATACAAACTTGTATGATGATCTGCTCTTACCTCGAAGTCCATTGTTGCAACTTCATTTTAATGATCTACATCTCTTGCTCTATCTTAGACAACACATTAGCATCATAACATACCAGTAACACCATCATGACCTAATTGCATACAATGACCTCACAATTCATGTCTGACCTTCCATACAGGCATAACCATAACCATGACAATGCTTGCATAACAACATATAGACATTGACATGCATAATAAATTCATATACAACCAACATGCATTCATGACAAAACACATCCCAGTAACAACATCATCGAATCCTACATGGAAACACAATTGTAACAATGAACACTACCATGCATACATAACAAGTACATATACAACCTACATGCATGCATGACAAACACTTTCTGCCCATCTAGTCCAACGGGTGAACCATGCTTTGATACCACTCTATTGTATCAAGTATGACCCAAAGAGAGTGCAACCTACTATGATACCACTCTATAACACCCTTCTCCCACACCTACCTAAGTAACTGACCAACCAGGGTAAACATGTGACGAGAAGTTACTATGATATGATTCGACTCCCTACATGTCAGTTAAGGAAGTGGAACCAGCGGAACACATCACACAGACCTTCCACATCAGCAACAAAACTCCCAGGAGCCATCCCAACCACTCAAGTAACCAACCCTTGAGACCAACTAAAGTTTTAATGCATCAAACCCCTAGATGATTCCTTGATATGGACCAGAGTCTGTCTAGGAGGCTCCAGATGCTCCCACAAGAAGAGCAAGGGAGCGTCCAGCGAATTTTTTCCCCAGTTCTATGCCTGCGACTCCAGGATTTGTGCGACTTTTTCAGGCCCAAAGCCCAGGTCACTACCCAAAACTCAATGATACTTTCAGAAATGAAATTTCATAGTGGAAAAAATATACATTTGCAAAAACATCAACAAGGACTAGAATGGACCCCTACTAGCCATGACAGGTGTTTCATCAAACATGTGACAAATATGAAACCTACAGGTCTTAACAGCAGAACTAAGCATAGGGGTCTCATACTTATCTAAGATTCGCTATGAGGCATTGTTTCCTTATCACATTAGCTTCATTATCATCTATTAGGCCATAGATACATTGTTCATTCATTTACAAGTAAAAACATGATGTGAGCCATACATAGCCACTATCATAATACATGTTCATAACCATCATAATAACAACAAAAATACCAAGGAAACAATGACCATATAATCCACATATAAACCAGCATAATACTCATAACATACCAAGGATAAAGAAAAATCTTATTGATGATTGCATAGGCCGGCCAGGTATGGGACTTCCATGAACCACCCGACTATAGACTATGTTGAACCAAATATTTCTTTTCGCCAGTCACCCCCATGCCATATTCCAAGCATGAATGTGGGATATCATGAAACAATCCATCAAAACCGAACTATGGCTTCCAGAGGAAAAACCACCTCAACCCATCAAACAATGATTCCACCGCACAATCGGACATCACAAACCATCACAAGATTGGTCTCTACCCAAGTTGTCGAGGGCTCTAGAGCGTTTGTTCCAATCAAGGCTCCAAGAATAGTAACTCAACCCACAACTGCTACCGAGCTCCAGATCATTTGTCCAACCAAGGCTCCAGGACTAGTAACTCAACCCAAGTTGTTACAGGGCTCCAGAGTGTTTGTCCAACCAAGGCTCCAGGAACTAGTAACTCAACCCACGATTAAAGGAACATGAGAACCAACTAGAAAACAAAAGAAATGAATTCAAAACATCATGGTTATCCAAAAGATGGAAAGGCTAGGCAAATCCATTGTCAATCCAGGAAATCCTCCATGCCAATGAAAGATCAAGACCAATAAACCACATGCATATGCCATGCATTCCAAAAATAGTGAGGAAAACATACATGCAACTCGGTACTTGCAAGCAAAAATCGTTGTAGCTGCTGATCTCGCTGTCCTCTTACGCTTTCCTGCTCTTCCTTTGCCTTCTTTCTCCAAAACTCCAAGAATGCCACAATTCTCCAAGAATGCTCCAAGAAAAATCTAAGTGTCCAAGAGTATGAGATAGAGAGCTCCAAAACTAAACTGAAAAAATTTACACTAACCAACCTAAGTAAAAGCTTGCCAACTAATCCTTAGAAGCCTTTTTATCAATGAGGCCTCTATTTTCTTCATTTTCCTCCTCACATGCAACTTGTGACCTTTCACCTTTTTTTTATCCTAATTTCCATTATTTTCATAAATAAATTGCCATTGTCTTTGCCAAATTACTTTAGCCATAATAACCAAAATGAACACCCACTAGGATGTTTTTCCCAACATTCATCTTGGAATAAATGTTCCATGACCGTGGTATTATATATTTTTCCTTTATTAACTTTTATATGGAATTTTGATCATGGTTGTTATAAGTAACCCTATAGTAGGGGGTGGATACCCTCCATATGCCCTTGTACTACAAGGTTTTCCTTATGGTTCAAATACTTCTACGAGTAACGCTTGGTAGCCTAGTGCCTCTCAAAATATAGGACACCCTTTTTCGAATGTTGGAAATTCCACTCTTGGAGCTTGGAATTCTCTTGTTCCTCCGTGCTTACCACTTCTAGCAACACTTAATTTTCTAGATATTTTGAAATTGACTAACGATCCAATCTGTTATTATCGGGCTTAGACTCCGGTTCCTACTAAACTTACATCCAATATTCCAAAATTTGAAGGGAATTTTGGTGAGGATCCGGCTGATCATATAACTACTTTCCATTTATGGTGCTCCTCAAAGTCCCTTATTAATGATTCAATAAGGTTGAGACTATTCCAACACACCTTAACTGGAAATGCGGCTAAATGGAACATCGAGTTAAGGGGGAGGGCGGGGGGAGAGGGGGACATTTTTTATGTTTCGTAATTTAGCTACAATGTTTCTAAACCATTTTCAGTTGCTTGTCCGTTATGATGCTGAAACTGAACTCCTGGCCAATTTTGATGAGGAAAATGCTACACATATTTCTAACCACATTCAAGAGTGGCGCAAAAGGAAGATACTAATCAAGGCATATATCCCTAATGAGTTTCTTCTAGAATGGTTTTTGAAATCATTGCCACCGAAGATTTATATGGATGTGTCACTTTTTTGGGTGTTCACTAAAGAACAGGTTATCTTTAGAACCCATCAATTATATCTTGTCTATTCCCTGTAGGGAGTACTCTATAAGATTTTGCATGATGATCCTAGATCAAAAATTGATCCCACCAAGGCAAAACTAGGCTCCCATGCCGATAGAGTTATAGGATCGACTGATAGTAATACAGATAGTTTTTTGAATCAATTATAGTAGTTTTCATTACAATTTTCTTTTGAAACACAAACTACGACGTACGTGTCTACTCCTTCTCAACCTTTAGCGGTTTAATGTTGTCTAGTCCTCAAATCCAAAATGAAATCAACAATCCAATGGGAATAATAAGGGACATTGGAAAAAAAAGATAAGGGAGGGAAGGGAAATGCTAAACCTAGTGATGACACTAGTGAGGGAAAAAAAGGATCTAAGAAAAAGGTTAAGTTCACATACAAGTTATGCAATGGGGATCACCTTACCATATTTTCCTCAAGATTTAGGACGCTCAATGCTTATTAGCTCAGCAAGGTTCTTCTAGTTCCCAGTTTGTGCTTATCAACCCTTTTCCCTAAGGGCAGAAATTACTTGTTGGTGCAAATACTAGTACTCAAACCCCTACAGGGGGAAAATCTATATTGAATGTATATATGGTTAAGTCTCATGTTGATATTTCAACTAAAGCTCATGATTATGGAGAGGTAGACCCTTCTAAGGCTAAAACTGCTTCTGATATTCCAAACCTCTTCATATAGAGAGGCCCACAATTCAGATGTCGAAAGGCTCCTCAAAATGATTGACTTATAATCCCAATGCGAGGGCTTCTCAAAACTATTCTATTGTTAAAGATTTAGCTTAGAGCCCCTATTCTCTGTCGACATTAGAGGTACTCCAATCATGTCTTGCACAGAGGAGTTCTTTACTCACCACAATCAGAGCAGTAGACCCAAGGAATCATATGGTAATTACATTTGATATGTCAAATGTTAAAACAAGACTCCCTCATCATATGGATTTTCAGATTAAATCTACGTATCATAAGAAGACCATCTTTCAAACCATAGTTGATGAAGGGGCTTTCACATGCGTCATGTCTATGTTATAATGGAAAGTTATTGGGTCACCTAAATTTTTTCCCTCTCCTACTCTCTTAATCGCATTCAATGGTCATTCTCATAGGCCTCATGGGATCCTACCTACCTTCCCTATTTGTGTAGGGGGCAAGGTCGTTAACGTGGAAGTAGAGATAATTGATGCTAATATCGATTATAATATTTTGATGGGTCACAATTGGGTTTACACAATGGATGCAATTGTCTCATATTTATTTTGCATCCTATTATTTCCTCATGAAGGGATAATTGTTACAATTGATCAATTAGCCTACTCTCCCAAAGACCCTAATGCATTTTTTGAATCCACTATCCCCTTGGTCAAGAATACCAAACAGCCTGTCGAGAATTTAGGAGTTGGAATGTATTCTTATTTGATGGGTAATTTTGATCTTCCATCTCCTATTTCTCATGTCAATTCCATTTCATGCTCTAGGATCTTTTATCGGCAATGTTATTTTAGAACTCATTATTTTTTAGATCCTTGGCCCTTTCCCCCTCCTACTGCCACATTAGAAGAAGGGAAAGTGGGTGGAATGGCTTATCCCATATCTGCAGAGCAAATTGCGTATCAATCTATTGTGAATTCTGCAGATTCTCATCCCATCCCTCTCCCATCAGAGGATGTGGATAATGATGTGGCTCTGGTCTGGACAGTTGATTCTACTTCGGCTATGGATTTCCTTGATATTGTTTTACCATCTGAAGAGACAATTTTAGAAGCAATGACTGGTGTAGAAAGACCGTAGGATGATTTTCATTATCGGTCCTATTTTCTCCCTGACTTGTGCAAAGTTGAATCAAGTTTGTCTAGTCCTTCTTCAAGTGGAAATTTTCATAAAATTTATACCCTTTCGATCCATCACATATTTTTGCTGAAGGTGACATGTCTAATATTTTGGAAACCATTACGGTGAATATTTCCAGGAATCCCAATGTTATTGAGAATATCTTCATTGGATTTGAGTGTTCCCCTAAAGAAATCAAAATCTATATCGATCTATTTAAAGAGTTTTGAGATGTATTCGCTTGGTATTATGAAGAAATTCCTGGAATTGATCCTTCAATAGTTCAGCATGAGATCAAGACTTACGAAAATGAAAATCCTATATGGTAAAAGATTCAACTAGTTAATCCTAGGAAATTTGCGGCTATTAAGGTTGAGGTGGAGAATTTGCTTAGGGAAGGTTTTATTATCTTGTTCCTTTGACTGAATGGGTTTCAAATCCAGTCCTCATTGATAAAAAGCAAGGAATAATACACGTATGCATTGATTTTAGGGATTTGAATAAAGATTGTCCTAAAGACAATTTCCCCACTCTGTTTATCGATCAGATTATTGATAAGTGTGCTGGAATTGAAATATTTTCCTTCAAGGATAGATTTTCTAGATACAATCAAATAAAAATTTGTCCTCAAGATCAACATAAGAAGAAATTTATTTTCCCCTTGGGTATGATTACATACAGGAAAACACATTTTGGCCTTAAAAATGTTGGGGCTACCTTTCAGTAGACTATGTCCTACACTTTCCATGACATCAAGCATATAATTGAAGCTTATTTGAATGATTTAGCTTCTTTCTCTCGCAAGAGAATGGAACATTCAAAACAGGTTCATTCAGTTTTTGAGAGATGTCATTACTATAAAATATGGTTGAACCCTAATAAGTGTTCTTCCGCGGTTACATCTAGTCAGTTATTGTGATTCGTTGTGTCTAATGAAGGGATTCATTTTGACCCCTTCGAGGTTGAGGCAATACTTCATTTTCCTCTCACGTAGAGTATCCGTAAACTCCAAAGTCTCCAAGGAAAAGCCAATTTTTTAAGGATATTTATCATAAAATATGTTGAGATCACAAAAGGATTTATGTGTTTACTGAGGAAAGGAGTTCCATTTGTTTGTGATGATTTCTCTCAATGCTTGTTCAATTCTTTGAAAAAGGAATTAACCTTTGCGCCTCTTCTGAGTACACCTTATTATAGCAGATATTTCCTCTTATACCACGTAGCAACAAAATCAACTATTAGTATGGTTTTGGTTCAGGAAGATAATTCCCTTAGGGAGCATGTGATTTGTTATCTACGTCATGACCTAGTTGGTACTGAACTTAGGTATTCTCATATTGATTAATTGGCTTTGGTAGTTGTTCACGTTGTCCAACGACTCTATCATTACATTTTGATTAGAAAAACCTTTATATTGGTTGATGTCAAACCAGTGCAATTTTTTCTCAATAGGCGAGTGATTGGGGGCAAATACAATAAATGGATTGTCATTTTTCAGGAGTTTGATATCGAGTTTATGTCAGCTAAGTCGAAGAAATCTTTAGTTTTTGCAGAACTGATATAGGAATTTCCTTGTGAAGGAGATGTTATTTATGAAGAATCATTTCTAGATGAGTATCTATTTCTTATCTCCTCACAAGATCCTTGGTATGGAGATATCATCATATATCTCCAGACTTCGAAGTTTCCTTGGTCTTTTTCTAAGGATGAACGTCGAAAATTGCATCACTTGGCTAAAAATTATCTTATCATTGGTGATAATTTATATTGTCATGGGATTGATTCAATCCTTAGACGTTGTTTAACCTTAGAAGAAGTTGAGTCAATTTTAAATGACTACCACAATGGAGCTTGTGGAGGTCATCTATCTGAGCTTGCTACAACCCAAAAAATCTTGCATGTAGGTTATTTTTGGCTCTCGATTTTCAAATATTATATTGAAGCGGTTAATAAATTCCATCCTTGTCAAGCTTATACACAAAAAATGCATTCTCATCCAGCTCCTCTTTTTCCTATCATCACTGTTGGTCCATTTACTAAGTGGGGTATTGATTTTACTACTTGTAACCTAGTTTCAGCTAAGGGCCACAAGTATATTATCGTAGTAGTAGACTACTTCACTAAGTGGGTCGAAGCTATGCCTACTTTTAATAATGACGGTGAGACAAAAAATATTTTCCTTTTCAATCAAATCATTTCACACTTCAGTATTCCTAAAGAGATTGTCACTGATCATGGTAGTCACTTCCATAATAAGATGATGTCTGAGTTGGATTTGAAGTTGGTATTTTGGTAGGAGCATTCGTCTCCTTATTATCCTCAAGTTAATGGACAAGTAGAAGTTGTCAATAAATCCCTTAATACTATCCAGCAAAGGATGATCAATCAATCTAAGTCCAATTGGCACATCATTCTATATCCCACGCTTTAGGAAAACTGAATGTCCATTAAGCACGCTACAATTTTTACTTCAGTTGGTTTATGGGTTGGAATCAATCTTTCCTGTAGAATGTGAAATTCCATCTCTCAAATTGGTAGTCCAACTTCTTCCAGACACCTCAAGTCTTGAAGAACACCTCATTCATTTGGAACATCTTGATGAGTAGCGTTGAGATGCAGCTACAATGAATGAAGCTCATAAGAAAAGAGTAAAATCTCAGTATGACAAGACTGTACGACCTAGGGTTTTCTCTTAAGGTGACCTTGTTTTGGTTTATGACCAAGATAAAGACACCTTGGGGGAAGGAAAATTCAAACCTATGTGGTACGGTCCTTTTATCGTTAAAAGGGTAATGAAGAAGGGTGTGTATGAATTGGTTGACTTTGAAGGAAATTTGTTGTCAGAGCCTAGAAATGGGCTCTATCACAAGAAGTATTATGCCTAGAATCATGCCTAGACTTTTCTTTTTTTTGTAGATATTGTACATAGTTTTTGCTTTTGTCTATGGGTCTTATGGTGATGATGATATTTTTGATCTGCCTTGGCAGGTTTTGATGGGTGATTTGGTGTATTTAGGATTCATAGATGGTAATAGTAGATATACTTAGAATTTAGCTTTCGCAGCTTATGTAATATATTAACCATCTGGTCATTTGTTAGTCTCAAGAGGAATTTGTATTGGTCATGCTTCTAATAATATGGTTGAGTACAGGGTCATTATCAATTTACTATCTGAAGCAATATCTTATGGTATTGAATCATTAGTGGTTTATTTGGATTCACAACTGGTTGTGTCTCAATTAAATAACATTTATCGTGTCAGGGATCCTTTATTACATCACCAATTTCCGAGAGTGATTTATTGCAAAGATCATTCACTTTTATTACTTTCATTCATATTCCACAATCAAATAATGCATTTGATGATTCTATAGCTAACCAAGCATTGGATTGGCATATTAATCATTCATCACATTAAATCAAAATATCACAAAATCATTTGTATATATGATCGAATCATCACGAAATATTTATATATAAATAGGTATAGTATGTCAAAATACTACAAAATGTGGACAAATGTCCACCAAAATTAGGGCTTAAGCCCAATCATGTCCATATATAAAAAATATTAGTCATCTAAAATCTAAGGCTATGGGCCCTGTCCTGGATGAGCATCTCAGAAGAAGACGATGGAATTGGCCACTCGTTTGAAGAGCTACACCAAATCTCGTGGTACTTCAACCACTCATCTCTGTATAGCCTCAAGGATATCCTCTATTGCTACCATTGGAACCTGGAGAGTCAAACTCTCCAAGTTCCTCTAAACCACATGAAGAACTCTTTCAGATTCAATTGTTGCTCTCTTTGCATCTCCATCGTGATGCCTATGTCTCGGTAAACCCTCAGGTCTCACTGGTCCAATATTTGTATCACGATCATTTAATCTTGTAATATTTTTGTTTCATGGAAAAAGACTTTGAATTTCTTGAGATTATATTCAAAAATCCAAAAAAAACGAATAAGTCAAAAATAATTTTTTTTACCAATGTCACCCCATGCATCTCCTTCTGGAAGTACTAGCTCCGAGTCCTCTCTGAAGTCTACACCTACATAGGGGTAATATTTTACAGCCATGACTTGTTACTCCCACCAGAATAAGAACTCTTCATCGAAGGTCACCTGAGTGACTTCACCTCCATCAAGTCGCTTGATCAAATCTACCCATCTAGCCATCATGGGATCTCTAGGACTACTGATGGCAGTAGCTACTCTAGGTCGTAGTGCCAGAATCCGCTCAAAGAAAAATGAGAAAAGGATGCTACCATAGCCAAAGTTCTTTGTTTTTCCCTATCTGACTAATGTCAATTGTTTCTTCATATTGGTCAAGAGCGTTGTACACTAATCATAGACTATTGGTCTTAGGCCTTCTACTTCCAAGAATAGTAGGTCATGAGGCCTAATGAAATGAGGCTAGACCTGCTATCATGGAAATGGTGAAAAGGATGATTTTCATTGGCAGTTTTGTGATTTCTTTTATCGGAACATGTGATCCAACCTTGTTAGTCTCTAATGAATAGTATATTGCAATATAATCAGCAATGCTAAGGTCTCCACTGATCTAGGTTGATATTACCAGCCACCCACCTATTCCACTGGGACCCCCACTGTTGTTTCTTTTTCAGTTTCCTTAATTGTAGCACAACCTACTATTTTTGGTACTTTTTAGGGTCCTAAACTTCCAGAGCCGTTTTGAGGGACTAAAAGACGTTTTTACGGAAATAAAGAAACCAAAAAGTTTCCAATTGATTTTACCTATTTTTTTCGAACCTTCTCTTTGAGATCTTTGAAACGAGCTATAATGATAGCCAAATGGAAATCGTATGCCAGAATTATGACCTCGGGAAGTTGATGTACTAGTTTACCCAAACGAGGCCCACAGTTTTGGCACTTCATCTCCTAGGGTTAGTTTTTTGGATGTTTAGGGTTTTCCATTGTTTCTCAATAATAAATCGGTCGTGGAGCCTCATTGTAACACCGTTTAGAGCCATGTAACCGCCACATCTCTTCTGAGAGATAATCTACCATCGCCCAAGCTAGTTTATTTCCATTTCTGTATGTAAACATATTTCATTTCTTTGATATTAATGGAAGGAAGCTTTATTTCTGATTCATCTCTATGTTTATGTGTATATATGTATTTTGTTGCGTTCCTGCATAAGTCTGGATCAGTGATATCAAAGCGATCTTCTCTTTCTTTGTTTTTATTTGCATGTCTCCAACGAGGTCAAGGTAAGGAATTAGGGCTCAAACTGGTTGAACCTTTGCAAGACCAACCTCGTAAACCCCGACGACCTCCCATGGCGGAAGAAAAGAAATATGAGGGGGCAGGAGATCCTTACAAAATATTGTTCAAGGAAGCCCTCGAGTGACAAAGGAACATGACGATGGATAACTTTGCTTAGATCCTTCGGTGGCTACCGATAGACGATGCATCTTCATCCAACATCCACTCTAGAGATGCCACTCCTTTTAAGGTACAAGTTAAATTTGGCATTCCCATATTTGAAGGACGGATAGATGCAGATGTCGTAGATAGATGGTTAAATCTGTTGGAAGGATATTTTTCAGTTCATGACTTTTCCAATCGGGAAAAGATTACTTTTTCACTCCTCAAAGTCGCCCCACATGTTAAAGACTAGTGGGAAACCTACTGTGAACAAAGGATGAGAGGGAATCCTCATTGTTTTCGGTCGCACCCACCTGGAATTCTTTTCTATGCGTCATCAAAGAACAATATTACCTTATCGGGAGCGATGAAGATAAATACATAAAGTGGACCTTGCTATGGCATCAGATGGACCAAGATGTGTCGGAGTTCACAAATATTTTCCATACCCTTCGCATGGAGTTGGGTATCAAGGATTCTGAGCGGCATTTTGTACTCAAGTACCACGACTGTCTACACAAGTTGTTTGGTAATTTAATTAAGCTTAAATTACTTGCATAAATTATCGTCCAGGGCTAGTAAGCTGATGAAGTGTAGGTGCAGTTTATGTGCTAAAAGTCCTTGATTATTCACGCCAATTATAAATTAAGCTATGTTATCGAAATTCTAAATTAAGTTATTGAAATGCACATGAGTAAAACAACTATTTCTAGAAAATAAAATGATCACACTCTTTTATCAAAGATTACTTATGAAAAATATCACACTCTACTTCAAAAGGAAAATCTCACAACTTTGCATATAAGTAAATCAATCCCACACCTATTGTAAATGAAAATTAATTGCACTCTTATAAAAATTATAACTAATTATGAAATCCACACAACCAATAAAAATCTCAGACTTATAAATCAATCTCACACTTGTAAAATGAAACTCAATTCATAAAACACACACACTCTGCTATATATCTGAAATATGCTTTGTAAGAATCAACTCATTTATCAATATAACACACTCTTGCATAAACTGAATGTCTGCTTAAATATTTTCACACTTTCTCATTTATAAATCACTCATGCTTGAAATTTAATCTGCAAACAAATTCTTTGTTTTACAAAATACAAACTTAGAATATTGTTGTCACTACTGTTAAACTTAATTCATGTGCATCCATAAACAAAAGCGAATGTTAGCAAATCCATCATAATTTGAATCTAAAAGAAATTAAAAGCACATCTACTAAATTGAATAGAAAGCTTATGAAATTACATAGAAACTCTATCTATTGAAGACAAATAAAAATCCTTACTGCTCGAGGGTGCCCTCCACAAGAAGCGGGTAATCAAGCTATCAATCAAACAGTCAACAACGCATGGAGATGGAAAGGTTCTTCATAAACTTAATTAAAAATAGAGTTTTAAGTCTTCATTGTGCATACATAAAAATCAATGTGTTTATGTATGCTCGTGGTCTTTTTATAAAGCTCGTATCATTAAATGTTCAAAGCTCTATGCCTAACCTTGCTAACGGAATGCTAAAATTAATTATGAAAATATAACATAACAAAATTCACTCACGATTTTCTATTAACAAAGAAAATCATGAGGCGTATATATCATTCCTCGCTCCCCTGTTATCACTGATAGAGTTGACTTTATCCTTGAACACATAACTGGAAGCTTCATTTATCAATCTGGTTCATGAAGGTAGGAGGGAATCATTGAGTGCATTGATCACCATCTTTCCATATATTTCGCTCTCCAGCTGGCATCTTGGAACCTATCAAACCATGGAATTGGTTGCAGAATTAGACATTATCTGTAGAATCATCCCAATTCGGTAGCTAGAGCAAATATTAGACTAATAATAAAGAACATTATCAACTTATGAAATATAATACAATTATATACCTGCCATGCCATAAATCCTATGATTTGATGCCCATTGAGTGATTATGATGGTCAAAGAAGAATAAGATAGGTGAAAAAGGGTGTCAAAAAGAAGCAATTATGAGGCTCAACATTCCCCCACACAGAGGTCATTGCATGTCCTCATGCAAAAATTCAAAACTGATAGCCTTTCTCTGTCACTGTACTCCTTCATAAACTTGAGCTAGAACATCCAAGTTTGTTTTCTTTACCTTCTTCTTAGCAACTTCCATCCTGGGCTTCTTCATCAAAATTTTGTATTTCAAACTTATGACCTTCCTCTTGAGAGACTTGTTCTTTTCCTTTAGCTTTTTATTCTTATCATACCACAGAGCAAGATGTAAGAGAATGTTGTCATTTTGTGTCCTTTGTATTTCATTCTGCACTTTCAATGTTTCATGTTCTTGCTTTAAGTGTCTGTTTAGTGTCTCCAATTCAAAAATTTCTTGTTTGAGAGTATTCACAATTGGAGGTTCTTGTGGACTATCAGACTGAATTCCTTGATTTGAGGATGTAGTGGCCTTTTCTGTAGCTTTCTTCTCTAGAGACTCAACGTAGTCATATATGTCCTGCTACACTGGGTCGATCTTAGTGTTCTTCTCACTGTATTAGCAATTGGTGATGACATTGGTGATAATGTTGGCGATAAAACTGGTGATGGAACTATAGGTGATGGAATATTTGGTTCTTCATCTTCCTCTAAATTGACAAAATCTATAGATTATTGAGATGATTCGTTTATTGATTTGTTGAGTCTAGCACTTCTCCTAACAATAGATGAAGTTTTAGTAAGAGGATTTTTGTTTTGAACTTTTACTTGTTCATTCTTTGCCTGTTCCATTTCTTTTGATTTCTGTTTGGGTGTAGTTTCTTCCTTTTCACTAGTTTTCTTTCTTCTAATACCTTTCTTCTTTATGTTTTCTAAAACATTTACAAGGGGAATATCATCTCTGAATGTTGCTCTAGGTGTGGAAGTGGGTTAGTAGTAGGGTTTTCAGACAAGTTTCTTATGCTTCTATTTAACTTACTGCTACTAGGTCTTCTTGCTCTATTTCCATAAAATGATTTCTAATTAGAAAACTCTCCCAGTTATCTCCTAATTTCTTAAGATGGGCTTCAATAAGCATTTTTATAATACCATGATGATACATAGTATTTTCAATGAACTGTATTTTTCTTTAAGTATTGTTAGACATCTTCCTCAAGCTATTAAGTAGAAAATAGGGTAAATTGATTTCATTTCTTTCAAGAAAGTGCATCTTTAAACGGACATGGTAAAAAAACATGCTACCGAATCTACCCTCACAAGTAATGAACTTCTGAATAATTAATAGTAAATTCCTCCATTTACTTTTGAGAGTTGTGCTTGGAATACCCTTTTTAAAGATAGTAGTATCCATACCTGGGTTTTTTAGAAATGCCTTCCATTCATTCCTTTCAATTCCCCTGTTTTTGAACCACCTCTTGCTAACCCTGCACTATCCAATTACTTTGGCCATGAAGGATTATGTCACCAATATTTTGATGTCCCTGATTTCTGCTTCAGTTCCATCAAAGGCTCGGGCAAAATACTTGGTTACCTCTCTGTCATAGCCATCAAAATTTTCTATAAAATCCAACCACTACGCTTGCTGTAGCATCTGCTTGACCTGTGGGTACCCTTCCATAAACTTCTTCCCATTTGGCTTTGTTCTAACAATGACTCCCATGTTGGTGAAGTTTTACTCCACAATTGCTTCTTTGACAAGGTTTTGGAATGATATCAATTTCGAATATATGAGTATGGACGAGAGTAAAATGGTAAATGGAAATGAGTAGAATGATTCTTGAGAAAACAGAGTATGAATGGATATGAGTGAGCAGAATTATCAATGAAGCATGGTTCCAAAAATGAAGTATTTGTGTAATGATGAATGACAAATGGGCTTTTTGGGCTAACTTCACTAATATGACATGATATTTATAACTCAGTTCGAAGTAATCATTATTTCGAATGGTGGTACAACGTTTATATTATTTCATAATCTAATGATTTTACCTTTATTATTAAACCCAATATTTACATACCTTCAAGTTTTTTATTCTAATACTTGATTTCTCTTTTTGAATTGTCCTCAGGTGCTTTCAATTGTAAGCTTGATCATTACTTTCTGCTATAATCTTCAATTATCCCATTTAGTGATTCCTCTCAATATCAATTGCAGAATTTTGTCAACGTTGCAGATTCTCAACAATTTTGTGGCTACTTTTTCTGAAAAGAAAAAGAGGGATATACAGAAAATAGGGATTAGAATAGGATTGAAAAAAAAAAATAGGGTGCCAATAATTCTTGGTTTTTATCCTAAATTTTCTGTATAAACATGCCAACAAAGTTGGTTTTCATGTTTATACAAATTTATTATTATGATTATTATTATTTCATTATATATATAAGAAAACAAAAGGCTTTAAACATCAAGTTGGAGAGGAAGGAAAATCCTTCCTAATCATCTTCAAATCAATATTGTCTTACAGGTTTTTAACAAATTCCTCCTTTGTCAATGACTTGTGATAAATTCTCAATTGATGACCATTTACAAGGAAGGTAACTTTTTTTTTCACCAATGGTTTTGATCCTAACTGCACCATTATCAAAGACAGTTTCAATCTCATAAGGCCCAAGCCAATGAGTTTGAACTTTGAGTCAAAAAGTGATTCCCAATCTCCTGGCTGAAATTTTCTTTCCCTTGTGTACTTGTCATGCCACCTGGATCTTTGTTGTTGAACTATATTAGTTCTTTGAATATCGCCCTATATTATCTCATCTAGTTCATTCAGTTGCTCCATTCTTTTTTTGTGTGCTTTAGATAGGTCAAGACCTAATTTAACTGTTAGCTTGAAGGTCTTTACATGAAACTCAATAGGAAATAAGACTTGCTTCCCATAAACAAGTTCATAAGGAATATGTCCTATAGTGTTTTTCCATGTGGTATGGTATGCCCATAAAGCTTCTTGAAACTTTTCTACCCAGTCTCTTCTATGCAGATGTGCAGTCTTAGTAAGAATTGCTTCAATTACTTTATTGGTGGATTCCACATCTCCATTTTCCTATGGATGATATGGACTGGACTTCTGATGTTTAATTTTATATTCCTCTATTATCTTTTGTACCAACTCGAATGTAAATTGAGTTCCTTGATCTGTCAAAATTTCCCTTGGGACACCAAAACAAGTAAAAACATCCTCGAAAAGAAATGAAACTATAGCATTTTTAGTAGCAAAATAAAGTGCTTTAGCTTCTACCCATTTTGTAACATAATCAATGCAAACAAGAATGTACCTTTTTTGTCTTGATGGTAGATTAATTGGACCAACAAAATCTAAAGCATGTTTCTCAAAAGGTTCAATGAGTACCCGAGGTTGTAGAGGCATTTCATCTGAAGGAACATGTTTCCCCATTATTTGAAAACTATCACATCTCTTTACATATTCTTTGGCATCCTTGAAAATAGAAGGCCAATAATATCCTAAGAGAAGGATTTTGTAAGAAGTTCTTTTATCAACGAAGTGTCCTCCACATGGTTCATCATGACAAGCATATAATATCTCTAGTGCTTCATCTTCTCTAACACATCTTTGAATAATCAATTCTGACCCTATTTTGTACAATTCTCCAGTTATCCATGAGTAAGATGCACTAATTTGAATTACCCTTCTTTTCTCTCGAGGAGACAAATATAATGGTAACTTCCTTGTATCCAAATAGTTAGCAATATCTACAAACCAAGGAGATTTAGTAGATACTACAAATAAATACTCATCAAGAAAATTGTCTTCTACAGGTACATCATTATTATCATTTTGAATCTTAGATAGAAAGTCAGCAATTGTATTTTGTTTTCCAGGTCGATCCAAAATAGTAATATTGAATTCTTGTAACAACGATAACCATCTTCTAGTTATGCCATTAGTAATTGGTTTATTCATTAAGTACCTAATTGCAGAATGATTTGTATGTACAAAGGTTTCATAGTCAGCGATGTAATGTCTAAATTTGTTGATGGCATGGACAACAACTAAAAACTCCTTTTCTGTTATAGTATAATTTAACTTTGCAGGAGTCAAATTTTTACTGGTATAGTAAATGGCAAAAGGATTATAATATTTTTGTCTTAGTAAAACTCCTAATGTTGTATCTGAAGCATCAGTTGAAATGTGAAAAGGTAATTTCCAGTTTGGCCCTCTTAGAATGGGTGCTTCAGAAATCTTTTTTTCTAATGTTTCAAAAGCTTTTTGGCAATCAAAATTCCAATTAAATTCGCAATATTTTGTGAGCAATTTGAAAAGTGGAGATGCAATTTTTGTAAAGTTTTCTGTGAATCTTCTATAGTAACCAGTAAAACCAAGAAAACTTCTAACATCTCTTAGACAAGTTGGAATTGATTATTTAGAAATAGCGTCTACTTTAGATGTGTCCACTCTAATTCCATTTCCTCAAATATGGTGTCCTAAAACAATCCCCTCATTAAACATTATAAAACATTTTTCATGGCTTAATGAGAGATTTTCTTCCTTACATCTAATGAGAACTTTCTCCAAAATTTTAAGAGCTTCTTCAAAAGAATTTCCATAGATAGCAAAATCATCCATGTAAACTTCCACACAATCATGAATTAAATTAGAAAAAATTCCTAAAATTGCCCTTTGGAATGTTGCAGGTTCATTACATAACCCAAAAGGAAGTACTCAGTAGGCATAGGTTCTTCATGGACAGGTAAAAGTGGTTTTATGTTGATCTTCTTGAGCTATTTCGATCTGGTTATATTCACTAAAACCATCTAAAAATGAGAAATATATATATATATATATATATATATATATATATATATATATATATATATATTATTATTATTTTTTTTTCCTGCCAATGTGTCTAAAACTTGATCTATGAAAGGAAGTGGAAAATAATCTTCTAAGGTAAGGTAGCGTTATTCAATTCCCTATAGTTAATGTATACTCTCCATTTTACATTCTTTTTAGGAACAATTACCAATGGTGAAACCCACTGGCTATTTGATATTGGATAAATGAAATTCGCATTTAACAATTTTTGTAATTCCTCTTTATCAATTTCTCTCAAATTTGGATTCATTCTTCTCTGAGGCTGTCGAATTGGTTTAGCATTTTCTTCAATGTAAATATCATGTATACAAGTATTAGGATCAATTCCTTTCATGTCAGTGTATTTCCATGCATAAGTAGAGGAATGTTCTTGTAACATCGTTATTAAGTTTTTCTTTTGAAATTCTTCCAGATTATTATTGATATTCAAAGTTCTTTCTGGGAAGATTTCTATTAGAGAATTCCCAAATTTTCCATAGAATGTAAAGATAATTGACGAGATGATAAATATTAAATATTGCTTTATTCTTGAAAACTTTGATTACATTCACAATATGAGGAAGACTCATTATTTTCTATTAAATTCAAAATCAAGTCTTCTTCATCTATTTGTGAAGTAACAAAGATTGGCTGTATATCAATATCATCATCTATCCATTCTTCACTTTCTACTTCTATTGTTCTTTTTGTAGGAGGATATAATGTGAATTTCTTTGTTGAAATTTCATCAGAAATGAACATATCGCCAAATCTACAACTTATAAAAGCATCATTTGTACCTAACCATGGTCTTCCTAGAATCAATGGATGTCCTCCTAAATTACTCTTGAGTGTTAGAATCATAAAATCAACATGATACTCTCAAGAATCTAAGGATACAAATATGTCTTCTAATACACCATCATGTTTAATAACAAATATGTCTGCTAATTGCAACAATGTGGGTGTATATTGAAGATTAGGAAGTTTCAATTGATTCATAGTTTGTTTACTCATGATGTTTATAGTTTCTCCTAAATCAATCAATATATTTGGAATTTCAATACCATTGATGTGTGCTTTCAGAATGGGACTTCCTAGATCAGGTTATTTTTGAATTGTTGTTTTTCCCGTCATGAAATCTGCAATTTTTCGAACTAACTGAATTGTTTTGACTTGTTTTCTCTTCCTTCCTGGTATTTTAATACTCAATTCTTTGGTTGCCTTTGCAAAAATTGGTATTTCATTAATGGCTTGTAGCAAAGGGATTTTTATGCAAACATTCTTCAGTTCATCTATCCTGTCGTAATCAGGCAATAAAATCTATTTTTCTACCCCTTTATCAATTTTTAATCTTTCGGGAAAAGGTGGTGTTTGGACAAATACTGAAGGTTGTTCTATGATAGGAGTTGATTTTATTGGAATATCATCAAAATGTAGAGGGGTGGTTTGTTTTTGAGATTTTTCTTCTTGACTAAGAGACTTCTCTTTTTCAGAGAGATTCTCCTTTTCAGATTCTTGAATAACAACTAATGGGTACTTCTTTTCCAATACTCTACCAGATCTAAGTTGGAAATTATTTAGATCTAGTGGAGTTATCATGTAGGTTTGGAAATTATGTCCTTCCATATTGTAAACAGGTTGTGAATTTTTATTATTATTTGGATTTGGAAGTGGTTGAGCAGACAATTGATTTGGTCTTTGAGGAAATGGTAATGAAAGTTGTGGATTTGGATTATGAGGTTGAGTTGGTTGAACATGTTGAGGAAAATATTGTGGTGGAAAAATAGGATAAGGTTGTTGATATTGGGGATATTTACCATAAGGATTTTGCCATACTTGTGCCCAAGGTTGAGGCCAAGATTTCCGAGGCATGGGTGCAGTCCAATTGTTTTGTGATGGTTGTGCGAATGCTTGAGTTTTAAATCCTTGAGTCATATTTGGTTGTGAATTTTTCCATGGTATCTTAGCAATAAAACAAAGGGGATCTATTTGATTTGGTATTATTTCCTCTTGGTAAATAACTTTAAGACATGGTATTGAAGGACATTCTTTTGTAGCATGATTTTTTGCACATATAACATAGGTTTCTACACTTTTTAAGTCTAGAGGGAATTCTCTCAGAGCATGTTTATTTCTACATTTGGGACAAAAGATTGACAATGCAACATTTTCATCATTTTGCTTGTTTTGTAGTTTAAGGGTATATATTTGTTCACTAAGACTTCCCAAAATGTCTGTTTTTAAATTGTCAAGCAAATTGCCTAATTCAACCCTACTTACAGTCCCAACTGCAGATTTATTAATCCTATACATGAGAGGATCTCTTGGATTTTTCCTACTTATTGCCTTACCTCTTGAAATGTGTATGTATAACTCACAAATTTCTCCAAACGATAACTGAGAAATATCTCCCTTAACCATCAAATTGAGAAGATCAATCCACTCATCTCTGGTGGATTTTAATAAGAGAGATTTCAAAGTTTCTTCATATAGTTCATGCATTTTAGCCCTTTTAACATTATAAGCAAATATTTCAATGAAATCTTCAATATTTTCATCTTCTTTCCGTATCGTTTTAAAGACTTCGTCCTTAAGATAATTGGGTATACAATAATCCTTATATTTCTATAAGAATGTAGTTTTCATTTCTTCCCATGTTCTTATAGAGTGTGCTCCTAAGCCCATGAACCATTTTAATGTTGCATCCTTAAGAGTTGTTGGAAACAATTTCAACTTTTGAGGGTCAAGCAAGTAATCCTAAGATCTACACAAGACTTCAAACTCAAAGAGAAATGTTTCAGGATCCTCACTTCTTAATCCATGAAAGTTTGGAAGGATGGAGGGTGAGATATTTTTCATTGTAGTTGTTGAATCTTCATCGAGGATAGGAAATCCAAAGGGTTATGGATATCCTCTACCTCCTCCTCTCCTTCTTCCTCTGCCTCTCCCTCTTCCTCCACCTCTATTTCCTCCTCTTCCTCCTCCAATCCTAGATTGTTCACCATTAACATTATGTACCTCACCTTCCCCTTCTCAAGCCATTGTAGATTCTTCAAAACTAATATAGAGTTCCAAAATTGGGTTTTATAGTTCTTCTAGTTCCGGTTCTTCTATCAATGGTAAATTAAAATAAGTTTCTTCCTCTTCTTATTCACTAGGGATCTCTAGCTCTTGACTTAGAAGTCTTTCTCCAATTGAAGATAGGAAAACTACTCCTTTTGTTGGGGATGTAGGATCTTCTTCCTCTATTAATGCTTCAGTTGATGAGGTTGGTGAATCTCTAAGTTGGATTTCGGATCTAAGTATCTCAAGAAGTTTATGTTTGCCTGCAAATGATGGAAGATGAGTTTGAATGGGTGGTGTGGCACTATGAATACGAGGTGGGGTGAGTGATGTTGTTAGAATTAAACTTTTACCTCTATCTACAAATCTACATCTATAATATCTTTCCCTATGCATATCATTTTTTTTAAATAAAAAAGAAAAGACTCCTATTTACACTTCCCCGGCAATGACACCAAATTTTTTGGTAATTTAATTAACCTTAAATTACTTGCATAAATTATCATCCAGGGCTAGTAAGCTGATGAAGTGTAAGTCCATTGTATGTGCTAGAAGTCCTTGATTATTCACAACAATTCTAAATTAAGCTGAGTTATTGAAATTCTAAATTAAGTTATTGAAATGCACATGAGTAAAGCAATTATTCCTAGAAAATAAAATGATCACACTCTTCTATCAAAGACTACTTATGGAAAATATCACACTCCGCTTCAAAAGGAAAATCTCACAACTTTGCATATAAGTAAATCAATCCCACACCTATTGTAAATGAAAATTAATTTTACTCTTATAAAAATTATAACTAATTATGAAATCTGCACAACCAATAAAAATCTCAGTCTTATAAATCCATCTCACTTGTAAAATGAAACTCAATTCATAAAACACTCTATTATATATCTAAAATATGCTTTGTAAGAATTAACTCATTTATCAATATAACACACTCTTGCATAAACTGAATCTCTGCTTAAATATGTTCACACTTTCTCATTTATAAATCACTCATGCTTGAAATATAACCTGCAAACAAATCCTCTATTTTACGAAATATAGTCTTACTCTAAGTACAAACTCACACTATTTTTGTCACTACTGTTAAACTTAATTCATGTGCATCCATAAACAAAAGAGAAGGTTAGCAAAGCCATCATAATTTGAATCTAAAAGAAATTAAAAGCACATCTACTCAATTGAACAGAAAGCTTATGAAATTACACAGAAAATCTATCTATTGAAGACAAATAAAAATCCTCACTGCTCGAGGGGGCCCTCCACGAGAAGCAAGTAATCAAGTTATGGATCAAACAGTCAACAATGCATGGAGATGGAAAGGTTCTTTATAAACTGAATTAAAAATAGAGTTTTAAGTCTTCACTATGCATACATAAAAATCACTGTGTTTATGTCTGTTGCGTGGTCTTTTTTTAAAGCCTGTATCATTAAATGATCAAAGCTCTATGCCTAACCTTGCTAACAGAATGCTAAAATTTAAAATGAGAAGATAACATAACAACATTCGCTCATGATTTGCTATTAACATAGAAAATCGTGAGGCGTATATCTCGTTCCTCACTCACCTGTTATAGCTGGCAGAGTTGAATTTATCCTTAACCACGTAATTGGAAGCTTCGTTTATCAATCTGGTTCATGATAGGTAGGAGGGAATCATTAACTGCATTGATCACCATCTTTCCATATATTTTTCTCTCCAACTGGCACCTTGGAACCTATCAAACCATGAACTTGGTTGCAGAATTAGACATTAGCTACAGAATCATCCAAATTCGGTAGCTAGAGAAAATATTAGACTAATAATAAAGAACATTATCAACTTATGAAATATAAGACGATTATATACTTTCCATGCCATAAATCTTGTGATTTGATGCCCATTGAGTGATTATGATGGTCAAAGAAGAATAAGATAGGTGAAAAATGGTGTAAAAAAGAAGCAATTATGAGGCTCAACACAAGTACATCCAAGATGAGATGGAGTTCCTAGACATCTCCTCACTTAGTGCCACCTATCAATACGTTGTCAAAATCAAACAAAAATTTAAACAGAATAAGCGAGACTTTCGATCTGTGAATCCGAAGCAAGGAAAATGCGCCCCCAAACTGTAGAACAAAGGACAAACCCAAGGCGGGGCAACTTAGGATAACCCGTTGAATTTACAAAAAAAGAACAACACCATGAAGACAAAGGACACAGGAAAATGGTGTGAGTTCCATAAGAGACCCACTCACAACACAAGTGAGTGTCAAGCCAAGCAGTCACTAGTGGCCGAGTTGAAGGCTTCTGAATCAGATGCATGTTCTGACTCTGAATCAGAAACCGACAAGGGGAATGAAAAAGGGAAGCAGATTATTGATGTGGAGCCTAGTGCCAACATTGCGACCACCAAGATCCAGATGGATGAGCCCAAAGATCTAGAGGAGGTGGAGTGACTCTTCCACTCATAAATGTGGGTGAAGAGTTCTCTGCAACAATTCATTGTCGACAACGAGAGCCAAAAGAACCTCATTTCAGCAGAGATTGTGAAGCGGTTGGGCCTACCAACCACACCACACCCACAACTGTACACCATTGGGTGGCTTCACCAAGGGTGAGATCTCCGCGTCAAGGAACAATGTTGCCTTCCCTACAACATCAAGCCCTTCGCAGAGGAGGTATTGTGTGACGTTGCCCCTCTTGAAGTTTGTGATGTTTTATTAGGCCAACCATATTTATGGAAGCAACATGTTGTGTTTGATTATAGGCCTCGCGCTGTTATAATTACTTTGGGAAATAAGTTGTACAGGATACCGAAAGTAGCACCGCCTATCACTGTTTCTTTGATCATTGTGAAGCAATGCAGCAAGATCATTTCCCAGATTGGGAATTTCGTTTTCCTTATGATTTTCCCTAAGGGAAAGAAGAAGATTGTGGCCACGACCTCCAGATTGGGCTCCTCCAAACGACAGCAATAGATGGACAAGGTTGTAGAGGAGTACAGGGACATATTCACCTCACCCATAGGGGTACCTCTATATTGTTAGGTCAAGCACTCCATTGATCAAACCTCGGGCGCCCCACTACCTAATGGACCGAGCTATTGACGCTATATTCTGGAGAATGATGAAATAAATAGGAAGATTTAGGAGGTGTTGCAAAAAGGGAACATCAGGCCAAGTTCATCACCCTATGGGAGCTCGATCGTGTTGGTACAGAAGAAGGATGAAACCTGGAGAATCAGTATTGACTATTGGGTGATGAACAATATCAATGTCTGGAATAGGTATCCAATCCCATGGATTGATGATATTATAGACCAGATCAACGGGACCAAATATTTCAATAGGATTGACTTGAAGTCTAGTTATCACCAGGTACCAATCGAACCCTCCAAGGTGTGGAAGAATACCTTCAAATCCAAGGAGGGTATTTTCAAATGGTTGGTCATGCATTTCGGGTTGACTAATGTCCCCATAACCTTCATGAGGCTGATGGACGACATCTTGTGATCCTTCACCAACTCATTCATGGCAGTGTATGTGGATGACATTTTGATCTTCAGCTAGAGTTGGGAAGAACAACTCCACCATATTCGACAAGTCCTCTAAACCCTGTGACAACATAAGTTGTGTTCCAATTTGTAGAAATGCACTCTTGGTATGACCCAGGTTCAATATCTTGGGTACATCATTGATGAGCAGAGTGTGCATGTGGACCCAACCAAGATACAAGTCATTCGATATTGGGTAGACCCAACCACTCTAACAGAGCTATACAACTTTTTGGGTCTTGAAAACTTCTACCGCAAGTTCGTGTTGGGGTTCACTCACATAACTTGGCCTTTAAGTCAAGTCACCAAGGGAGGAGAAAAATCAAAGTTCTTTTGGTCTGAATCCCAAAAGAAGGTGTTTTCTAGTTAAAGAATCACCTCGACTCTACATTAGTGCTCACATTACCAGACCTACAACAACCATTTGAGATCGAGAAAAATGCCTCCGACTATGCTATTGGTGTAGTTCTTACTCAGTAGGGGCATCTAGTGGTATATCACATTGAGACACTTTCAGACACAGTTCGAAAGTATCCCACCTATGACAAAGAGATGTATTCAATTGTGCATGTATGCCAACAATGGAAGCATTACATTCTGGGGAAGGAAACAGTCATCCACACAGACCACCGACCCCTACAATTCATACAAACACAAGAGAAGTTGCAAAATGATCGCCATAAGAAATGGTCCACATACCTGAAACAATTCCATTTGAACATTAAGTACAAGAAGGGAAACACCAACAATGTTGCAGACTGCCTCATCCGACCATTGGTCATGGCACTAACAACTGTGCTCGACTCTTATGGGCACGAGACTGTAGGGTGGCTGCATCTTTACAAGAGCAATCCAGAATTTGGCAACACATACCAGACACTCCTGGAAGGCAAGTGATCTAGGAGGATCGTGTTAGATAAATTTTACAGGTTCATCATCAATGTTCAATGTCATCGTTAGCATTCAGTTCAATGTCGTTGTCAACAATTCAGTGTGGTGTCGTTCAATTTCGATAGTGTTGGTTATGGATCAGATTGTTCAGGTGATGTCTATGGTTTTACGTGGTGTTCAGTTGATATGGTGTTGTGCCTGGTTGTCGACAAGTGTTCATTGTCAGTTCCGCCAGGGTGATCATCGATGTGGGGTTTGTCTTCCCTTTTGCAAGGTTTGATTGTCAATATAGGTTGTCGTCCTGTGATGTTGATACAAATGTCACTTTGTGACAAAGAGATGTACATGGGCTATTTTAAATCAAATCTAACCTAATACATTATAAACATATGCAACAAACCTATGCTAAAAATCCATGTATTAAACCATCGAAACCTAAGCTCTAGACCTAGAACCCTAAGTTCTAAACCTATCAAACCTATCACATTACAACTATGTGTTAAAACCTAACACATGAAACCTATGTACTAAAACTAATAACCAAAAACATATAAACCTATGCTCTAAACCCTTGGCCTATTCAAATTACATTTTGAAACATTGCAAATACATTTCACAGTGCCTAACTGCATCGGAACCGCAGCGGAGTAACCATAACATGTGAACAGATCGCGGTTTTAGTAGCAGGTGTCCAGGGTAACCGCGATGTTAACCGCATCAGAGCTGCAGTCAATGTAGCATGTGAACAACAGAGTCAACTGTCGGGGTTAGCACCATAGTAAACTGTGAGAATTAACTACACGGGGAGTCAACGGAACCGTCAGAGTATTGGTAGTCAGAACTATTGAGGAAGACTACGGAGGTGGCAGTTGGGGGTTAGACCGTGACCTATTCACATGGGCGATCAACCTCCTCCGCCCGGTCAGTAAAACCACCAACTGTTTTCTGTTTAATATATGGTCGAATTTGGGTTTTTGTATTAAGTTTTGGATATTTAATACAGCTAAGGTGCCTAATGTCACAATGTGACATAAATTCTTCAACTAAGACCCTAATTTAACCCTACACATCAGCTCATGCATTCTAAAGATGGGCAGCAGAGGTTAGAATGAATCTACAGGGGTTATAAAAGGTTGTGTTTTTTCTCATTGAAGGAGGAGAGTGGTTTTGGAATTTGTATGTAGGTTCTGGAGGTCATAGTAGTTTTTGTTTTCAGTGTAATAGGAGCATCCAAAGTCGGAATTGGGAACCGTGATAGGCGTTGGAAAGTTGGTTCAGAGAGCTATCATTTGACAGTGACCAGAAGTGCCTGCATGCACATTCAGTTTGGTCAAATCTCTGTGTAATCGAACTCTTCTGTTTCAATCCTAATAAATCGGTCTCCTATCTTGAAAGCAGACCCAGAGACGTAGTCCATTAGGGACGAACTCTGTAATCAATATTCTTGTCTGGTATCACTATGTATTTGTTGTTTTCATTACTATTTTACATCTTACTTATGTTTTATCAGCTGTCGTAAATTCTTTCTTCTCAAGCAGTTCTCTCGGTTTCCGCACTTTCAGCTAACATTCAATTCATTAATGGCTAATCAATTCTACATCAGTTTTAACTTACGATCATTTCAGATCAGCAAGCAAGTTCCAAATTTTCACCTCCAGGATGCACTGTTATGCCACCTGGGACACCTCTGTGTTCCTTCAAAATGGTGTTCCAATATGATTTGGAAGGTGCACTACAGTCGGGTCACTGGACATTTTGAGGTAGAGAAAACAGTGGCAGTGTTGCAGAAGTATTTCTATTAGTTGAACCTTCGACAAGATGTTGGGAAGTATATCAGATCCTACACTGTTTGTGCCATTTCCAAACCAACGATCAATAAGAAAGGCCTATATACTCCTAGTCAACCTTGGGAATTGATCTCCCTGGATTACATGTCAGGCCTTCCTTCTACTAAGCATGGCAATGCCTGTGTTTTCGTATTTGTTGACAAATTCTCTAAGATGATCATTCAAGCAGCCTGCAAGAAGAGTATCACGCCATAAGCCACTACTAAACTCTTCTTTGAATGAGTGTGGGTATATTTTTGGATCCCATGGTCAATTATCTCATATTGGGACAGTAGGTTCCTAAGTACATTTTGGTCAAGTCTCTGGTTGATGTTGGATATAGAGCTCACTGAGTCCATGGCTTTCCATTCCCAAACTGATGGCCAAACAGAGGTTGTCAACAAGATGATCATACACATTTTGCGTATGTACAACTCGAAGAATCCACACACATGGGATGAAAGCCTCCTCTATGTCCATCAAAGCTACAAAAAATCTCTCCATAGCTCAACTGGCCACAAACCCTTTCAGGTGGGGTTGGGATTCTAACCACCATGTCCTGTTGATGTGTCCATACCATTTACAGCGACTCACGTAGATTTGGCTCATGTCAAGTCCGAATCTGATAGGGTTAACAACTTCATTGAGTGCATTCAGCACATCTATCAACATTTCCATGACATATTGTATAGAGCCAATGCTAAGTACAAGAAATGTTATGATTAACATCGGGTGCCCCACAAGTTCCACATGGGTGACAAAGTTTGGTTACATTTGTAGAAGGAGCACCTTGTTGGGCCCCACTGTAAGCTTCGCCCACTCTGAGATGGGCCTTAAACCATCACTAAGGCTCAACATTCAACCATTCCATGGCCTACACCCAGTGTTCAATGTGGACCGCTTTCAACCATACTTTCCACCATTATTGGACACATCAGACATTATAGAACAACTCACACCAACATAGTTAAACCTAGACTGCATGGAACAGGCCACAATTAATCAGATCATTGGCATGAAGATCAAGAACACTTGCCAACATAATATCCAACTGTATCAGATTGTCAAAGCTAGCCAACTCTTGCACCAAGTCAAGTGGCTCACCAGGGACCAAGTTCAACAGAAGTTTCCCCATCTCATGGAGGTATTCTACGCAATGGGGACCATTACTTCCTAAGGGGAGATGACAGATCTAGGTGGATATTTATGGCCACCCACCTATTCCACTTGGACCCCCACCATCGTTTGTTTTCAATTTCCTTAATTGTAGCAAAAATTACTATTTTTGGCAGTTTTCAGGTCCTAAACTTCCAGAGCCGTTTTAAGGGACTAAAAGACATTTTTAGGGAAAATGGAGAGACTAGAAAAGTCCCAAACTAGTTTGCCAATTTTTTTAGTCTCTTCGGGATCTTCGAAATGAGGTATTATGATAGTCAAACGGAGATCATATGCCAAAGTTATGACCTCGGGAATTTCATGTACCAATTTACCCAAACGGAGCCCACAGTTTTGGCAATTCATCTCCTAGGGTTAGGCTTTTTGATGTTTAGGGATTTCCATTATTTCTCAATAAAAAATAGGTCTTTGAGCCTCACTGTAGCACAGTTCAAAGACATGTAGCCGCCACATCTCTTCTCAAAGATAAGCTACCATCGTCCAACATAGTTTATTTCCATTTCTATATGTAAGAATATTTTAGTTCTTTGATATTAAGGAAAGGAAGTTTTATTTTTGTTGGATCTCTATGTTTATGTGTATATGTTTATTTTTTTGTGTCCCTGCATAAGTTTGGATCATCCACGGGTCTTCCCTTCGGGACAGTCCTGCTATGAAGTAGATATCTTCTACTTCGATCTGTAAAGCCATATGATCTATGATAAATTGCTCCTGCTCTGGGTCCCAATAATGAATTAACATTTCCAACAATTGAGTCTGTGTTCTCATGTTGGGCGTCATGAATAATTTGAGCAATCCGCAAAAATTTTTAATCCATCCAATGCTTCTCGATTATTTAAAAGTTAATTATCAACATCAGTATGCTCTCTCTATCTCCAAATGACCGACATCCTGCAAAATTGAGGTATTTCATCCATTATAAATTGAGTTTTTCAATCATACTTTACGCATTTGTGAATTTTTTAAGAGACAGTCGCATCCACACGCGGCTTTCCCTTAGAAAACTCGTGTATAGGGTTTTCTATATGCAACTACTTTCAAATTATCAACCCGCACACACGCCAAGCATTTTTTGAAAAAAAACTCCCTCCATAAATTTGATTTAAATCATGAAATCTTCAATCAAATGGATGATTTGAAGGATAAGAATTACCTGGAGATCATCTTTAATGAATTCATCGGTGGATTTGATCGAATCGGTTGCCCAAATTTGCTCCAAGAGCCCTCTTCTCAACACTTGGATGATGAAATTGAATCGGGGTGAGTCCAAAATCTCTTTTTATAGTCGAAATTTAAAAACCCAGTTTTCTAAAGTTCATTATTTTAATTTTTATAATTTTATGAACTTTTTACAAGTTTTGCTTGAAGTGTTGGGAGAGGTTATTTTTTAGGGTAACAAAGGCTTAGTGTTGTTTTTCCATCGCTTTGGCTCCACGATCGTTGACCTGTCGTGGCAGGTATCATTTTCTGAACTGTTGTATAAGTTAAGACATATCACCTTTATATTGCATTATGCATCTTCACCTCATACTGCGCTATTTTTCCATATGGTCGACCTCATTATGGTGCGATTTTTAACCACTTTCACTTGTCATCTTGTAAAATTGTAACATAGTGGTAGAGCCTTTCCTTCCATGGGCTTCCTAGTTAGATCCTTGCTAGCATATGTTGCCCATGCTGCAAATATAATGTAGGCTCGAGAGTCCTCTTTAGTCCCACCATGACTTTGCGTTGACGCCTCATTCTTATTTTTCTTCGCTATTTTCTGGACTTATACCCTAGAGGCTCCCATGTGTTAAGTTGTACTACTGCATTGCATTTTGACCACTTGTACCTCTTTTGTCCTTAAGCCAACTTCATTTGGACTCATGTATAAGCCACTTTTGACCATAACGTTTTACAAGTTCAAACCATACATTCATTAGCCTTTGCGACTTTAAACCTATTTTTACTGTGGAGTGAACATCCCTTGAGTGTTGATGACCAGCATTTGCCACCTTGCATTGAGCATAGGATTATTCTAATCCTAGGAACTAGTGCACTTTCCCTTGACACTCGTTCTGTCCATTGTACTATAGGCATTCTTTTATTCTTTTTCATGCTTTAAATATGAAAAAGACAAAAAAATTCAAATATTCCAAAAAAGAGCAGGAACGAGACAGTTTCTTCATCATTTAATGGCAGCAACATTCAGTCGCATCACCCTTGAACAAATCACTTAAAATGAGTCTTTCCTCCATCAAGATGGGACTTAGTTCGGCTTTAGGGAAGCCATAACATTGTTCTTGAGTCAGTCCTCCTTCGGTTGGTTATCTCTTCCAATCATATGGAGATTTTGTTAGTGCCTTTTGCATTGCAAACTTATACAAAGTTATCTTATGTTGCCATAAAGTCACATCAAAGTTGTGCTTTTGTTCAAGGGAAGTAAACCTATTGTCGACCATTCTACAATGTCTCTTGCCTCATTTTTGTCGGCCATACCTGATCTGTCAAGTTATTTTTAGTACCACATCAGCTACATGGTCCTTCACTCGTGCTGGTTAAGAAGTTCCCCATTGACTTCTTACTGGCAAGTCTGCTCTTATCGACTCCGAAAAATTTCTCTCACTCATGTTGGTTAAGAGGGTCCCCATTGACTTCTTACTAACGGGTATGCTCTTATCGACTCCGACAAATTTCTATGAGACTAGACCTAGAGTCGCACCCTAGCCCTATTTACATCATTGATAGGTGACCTTGTGCTCAACATCGATCAATATTATGGGTCTTTGACTGAGTGGTTTCCCTTGTGTTCAACGTCAACTTACATCATCACACATTGAGATTCGTGAAGTACCTTGGTTTCTATTTGACCCTATTGGTGGATTCCTCGCCTCTGTGTCAACTTTCATTATTGGTTGGTTTAGAGGATTTCTATCATGTGCTAGCCACATCTTTTGTATGCCAAAAATGTACTTCAGAATTGTTACTTCATCTCTCTTCATCCGGGTTATTCCAAATTATTGGCTTGCAGGTTACACTCGCACTCGTTGATGTGGGATACCTTAATGCCTTCCTTCTAACGGACCTTTTCCCATCGATTTCAACTTATTGCTCTAGGAACAAGGTCTAGAGTCCTTTTTTCAGTACCTTAGGGTTTACAGTCAGCAATGGAAGACTTCTTTGCTATCGACAATGAGAATACATCAATGTCTCCTTATTGGTAGATTCTTTCAAGTGTTCGACTTCAGTACATTTATTTACACTTGTTATATTGTATTGGGGTGCCTTGACACTTATTATCATTATTGGTGATTTGTCTCACATTTTTTAACAATATACATTAATGAATGGTAATCAAACGATTTCTCACATGATCGACTTGAGCTGATTTATTCCCATAGTGTATAAATGTACCATTTGTGGTTGGTGAAGACCTCTGGTTGTGTCAACATTTTGCTTCACTTGACAACTCCTTCAATTTTCTGCTAGTGAATCTCCCACATTTATATGCTACAGCCCTTCGCAACATCATCTTATATGTTGGCACCTCAGTTTATGCAGTACCACTATTCCACCTATATGACTTGGTACTTTTATGAGGATCAGTTATGTATCGTCATTGATCAGACCATTTTCTAGCATCATTTATCGAATATTCTTCTATATGTGATATTGAGACGTATCTCTGATGTGTTCCTTTGCGGCTATGATTTGATGATCCATTATGTATTCTTCAACTCCTGTTCACTTATGTGTACATTCTGGATATACTTTATACTTGATCAGCGGACATGCTTTATTACTTCTAAGCATGGGTATTTCTGCCTCAGACATGAGTTTTCTTTCTAATTTCTTCCACATGTATTCGATGAGCTATAATCTAGTGATCTCCTCCCAGGCTCTCGAATGACTTCTCTCTCTATACTTAATACATTTTGTCCATCATGTACCCCTTCTGACCTCATATTTTAGGGGCATCGGTTATAGCATCATTTAGCACTCCTCTAGACTTTGTACTCTTTTATGGCCTTGGGAAGCCCTTTTTCCATGCAGACTTGATATTATATTAAAAAATATTATTTCAATTTCCATACATGACTCTTTCCACACTAAATCGCGAACATACGTGGGTCTTATAACATTGCACCCGTGTATACATTTTAAAATATGAAAAAATAAAATAAAATATTATTTTTCGGGCAAGGTTCATAGGTTTTACCGAGAGCCCACCTATAGGAGCCTATGGCACAACTGAATTAACTAATTTCAGGTGGTATATATACACCCCTTGGGTAGGGCTAAAAAACATACACGAAGGGATATCAACATTATACCCATTTTTCTCCCAAATCAAGTATGTTTTTCCTATGCCTCCTACACTCCCAATCTCTAGGAAATATAGGTTTTCTTTGTAGATATGGTCATCATATTTATATCATCTCCTTGCGCTTGTTAGAGAGGTAACTGTCTTTGTGGCTCGAGCTAGACAGATCTGGAGGAAGGCTTTGTCAGTGTCTTTCGCTTGGATCAGGTTGTACCTTTTCTATACCTATTAATGTTAATCAATAAAGAAGCGCATGTCTTGTTCCTGATATGTTGTTATCTCATGAATAGTAATTTATATTCTTATATATGATTACCTAAAATGTCTTTTATGTATGCACATTGAATTATCTATCATGTATATGCTTTTGTGAATTAACTTGCAGGTCTTCTCATTCTAGAGGAAGTTGAGGGTTTGGGCCCTACAGGAACATCATCAAATGTAGGACTTCCGAGTATGTTTCCAAATCCATGTTTAGTAATTCATATGTTTGGTGTGCTTTCTTGACTGCTCTTTGTTGATTATCTTGTTCTACTCTGTTGAGGTTTTCAACCCTTCCTTTAGGGACTTTTTCCCGCCACCACTCTTCCACTAGTAGATTAAAATCAAGATGAGATAATCCAAGACCCTTTAGACCTAGACAACAACTTCCTCCAAACACCATGTCATCCCTTCCTTCTAGGAGATGATCCTTACCAAATTCTCCAAGTGTCAACTTCTTAGATGTAGCTTCAATCCAGAATTTCAACCCCCAACTTCAGATTTTTTTGGCCCCCAACTTCATTTTAGAAACTTCGCACGTGTGAGAGAGAGATGCCCAAAAACTCAATTTTTGTCTTTCCCAACTTATTCCTTCATTCTCCTACTCTTCACTCTTCTTTTCTGCCTCTTTCTCTTGTAGATTGAGCTTGTTTTGTGTGTGTTCCAAATGAATCGAGTTGCCTCTCTATATATACAACTTCTGTTGGGTCGAATAGCCCTAATATAGAATGAATTCATGAGGATAGGGTCGACTTGGTGTGTAGGTGACAAATGACACTTTTGACTCAAAATAATTCTTTTTAAATGATACAAAGCCCAAGAAGGGTCTAATAAAAAGGAAAATGACTATATTGACTCGAGACAAAACCTAGAAGCCTTCAATGGAGGCTTTGAATTAGAAAATAAATAAAAGAGCATGAAACTCATATTTTAAAATAATTTGTTTTTACAATAAATTTATTTTCTCTTTCTTTTCATCAAATACAATTATGAAGATTGAAACTAGTTACATTCTTCAACACTCCCTCTTAACTAGGGACGTATTCATAACTACATACATATATAGGTGCATGGAAGATCTTCAAATGATATGAAGTATGAATAATCATAGCATATGCAATACTACTAATTAGATACCTAACAAGGGTACTCTAATATGGTGGGACTTGTTACTCACCACATGTGGGTAATATCCATACGAGAAAATTTTCTCCTAGATGGTCCTCAGCCAACAACTAGTAGCCCCTTACAGACACGAGACAACTCGATGTGCCACTATCTCCGCCACCTAAGCTAGCCATGTGGTCCCTCGCCCATATGATATGATTGTATGTTTGAAAGTGGGCCTCCTGACCCTAAAGGTATGGTTTACCATTAGTGTAGTTGAATAATTTTTTTTACTAATCATGGACACTTTTGGGCATGGATTTGTGGTGGGATTCGATGAAAAGAGTGGGCTAGGTTTGTGCTCTTATTTCATTTGCCCGATTTGGTCATTAGCCTTGTATCCTAGTCGTGTGGTATCTCCTTTACTGGATATTAGCTTTATGGATGGCACTACATCGGAAACCCATATTTTGGTTACGTGGTCCCACTTTCTGATACCATATACATCACTCTCCTTCCGTTCATTACAAGCCCATTCATCATTATTCCCATCTGGGTCCACATTTGTCCACTAGGTCCATAAGGAGTTAGCCTCCCCTCCCCTTATCCACACCATGGGTTAAGCTTGGAACAATGCCTCGCAAATTGATGCATCTAAAAAGAAAAGAAAAAGAATAATTTGGCCACTCTCAACAAGAAATGTACCACAAAATGCAAAAGATGGCCAGGACATACAAATTTAGCAAGTGGGAAAAAATTAAATATTAGCTCTACCCCTTATCTATGGCCATAACCCTGGTTCCTATGGGCAGTAGATGAGCCCCCATTTACTTTAAGGAACCCATGATTTTCCTAAACCCTAGTGGGACATGAATTTACCCACCTTAAAGGGGGTATCTATTGTTGTATCCTACACATCATCCTCTCATCCCCTGGAGCCCTGAGCAACTATAAAGAAAAAAATCAATCAAAGGAAAAATGAATATGAAGAGGGGTGGAAAAACAAAGGCTGCAAAAACTCATGTACCACGATTGTTCACTCCTACATTCATATACTCAAGTGTGGGCTTCCCTTATTTTAGCTACCCTTGTACCATGGCTTGTGGCCCAGAGCTTCCCCTTTTCCCCAATCCATTCCACCATCATATCACATGCAACCTACCAATTAATGGATGTACCATGGACATGTCACCGCTTTTAGAGATAGAAACCACTTAATAGGGTCCTTGATTAACCCCTTTATTGAGCTTGGAGACACCCATGCATGCTAAAGTCCACTATGGAAGGGCATGCCACCATGAAATTCCCATTTGATTCCATGATTTTTAAGCTCATTTACTTTATTACTCTAATGATTTGTTATATTGGAAGGCAAGGGGACATATTAGATCTTATGCAGGATTGATGGTGAGTCTCCATTTGAGATTTGGTCTCCCTATACGGGGTCCATGTCCTCCAGAGGGTCACATCGACACTTGTAGGGTGAGCATTGAGAGCCACGAGCCTCACAAATCCCCAACACCATTCATTGATTTCTCATGTTCCACATTTTTTGGATGAGGATGATGCACCTAGATCATCGCGCCTAGTTGACTTCACAGTTGTACCATACACTTGGCAGACGTTCTAGGGCCCAGATGAGGATGTGTCTCACCATGAAATACTAAGGGAGGGCTTATGTCACCATTTTATCCCTTACAGATGGTTTACAGGCATTTTCAATCCACTTGAGACCCATGAGGATGTCATTGCGCCCAAACACCCACTTGGGGTCATCGCATGTGACTTGCATGGATATTAAGGGGAAAACCCCTTGATCACTATATTTGGAGCAAATTCTCTCAACTTAGCACACTTTGGACTCCACTAGGCCTTCTCAATGGCCCAACGACTCATCATCTTTACTATTTTTCCCTCTTGAAAGGCATATTTTGTATTATGGAGCTATCTTGGTGGGCTTGTCACCAAGGGCTGTTATTATTGTTGGGTGTGGACCCTGATTATCTTCTGTATTCAAATGTCTCAGCTGGATGTATGCCCCAGGAAGACTGTACACCCCTCCACGTGGGGGGGTGCGGGGGGGACTTGTCCCCCCCGCGGGGGTTCGGGGGGGCTAATCCCCCCCAGCTGGGGGGTCAGCGGTCCCCCGGCGGGGGTTCGGGGGTAGCACCCCCGAAGCTAAAAATAGATGTAAAATTGCCTTGTAAAAGTCTAGTAATTTCTAGTCAATCTAGGCCGTTCATTAGGTGGATGATCTGATAGTAGAAGTTATGTTTAATTTAGGGTTTTTTGCCCTATAAGGCAATCCCTCACTATATATGAGGGAATTGTATTGCGTCTATGCACATCTATATTCTGAGTGAGGAAGAGAGAGGAGATTGAGAGTGAAGAGGGTGTTACAGCGGATCTGCTATAGGTTGTATCTCTTCAGTTTGTTGGATAATATAATAAAGAGGGACTGGTTGTTTCTCCATGGATGTAGCCCAAACTGGGTGAACCACGTATATCTGTGTCTCTCTTGTTTTATGTGTTTATATTTCTGCAATATTTTATGTGTTCCATTGCTCCGTAATATATAATTTTCTAACAACTGGTATCAGAGTTGAAGGTCTATTTGACTGATAAACTCGCAAGAGAGAAGGGTTCCTGGTTCGAGTGGGAGCAATGGCGGAAGATGGTAGGTTTAGGGTCGAAAAATTCAACGGCCAAAATTACCAGCTGTGGAAGATGCAGATGGAAGATTATCTGTATCAAAGAGATTTGCACCCACCATTGAGTGGAAAGACAAAGAAGCCGATGAGTATGACAAACATAGAATGGGATATTCTGGACAGAAAGGTACTTGGAACAATACGGCTATGCTTAGCGGCGTTAGTAGCGTTTAATATTTCAAAGGAAACGACAACACAGGGTTTAATGTTGACATTGGCCAAATTATATGAAAAACCCTCGGCCTCAAATAAGGTATTTCTTATGAAGCATTTATTTAATATGAAGATGTCAGAAGGTGGATCTATTGCAGATCATTTAAATGATTTTAATATAGTTACAAGTCAATTAAGTTCTGTAGGGGTAAATTTTGATGATGAAGTTAGGGCTCTGTTATTTTTGTGCTCATTTGCCAGAAAGTTGAATGGTTTAGTTATGGCCGTTAGTAACTCTGTCTTTGGATCTAGTACTTTAAAGTTTCATGATGTTGTCGGTGCAATCCTTAATGAGGAAATGCGACGGAAAACCTCTGGTGAGACATTAGGTAATGCTTTGACTGCAGAGACTAGGGGAAGAAAAATGGAAAGAGGAAAGAGCCCAGGATATCGCAGTAAGTCAAGAAAAGACAGACCAAGTCCAAAGCGGGGATAGTGTGCTGGAAATGCGGGAAGAAAGGACACCTGAAGAAACACTGCAAGTCTCAGAAGGGAAAAGAAGGAGATGCGCAACAAGAAACTAATCATGAAGCGAATGTAACAAGTGATGTGTTGCAAGATGCTTTGATTCTTTCATTAGAAAACATTATTGATGCCTAGGTGATAGATTCAGGGGCCTCATTCCATGCCACACCTGATAAGAAACATTTTCATGATTATGTTCAAGGATATTTTGGACAAGTTCGATTGGGTGATGATAAACCCTGTAAAATCATTGGAATAGGTACAGTTTTCATAAAACAGCAAAATGGAAATCAATGGCTATTGAAGGAGGTAAGGCATGTTCCAGATCTAAAGAAAAATCTGATTTCAACAGGGCAATTGGGAGGTGAAGGTTGCGTAAGTACTTTCACAGATAAAACCTAGAAGGTCACTAAAGGATCCTTGGTAATAACGAAAGGAGGAAAGGTTGGTACATTGTATTTATGCAATGGTATTTCTAATTCTGTTAATGCTTTAACCTCTACAGGAGAAGATACGACATTATGGCATCATAGGCTCGGGCACATGAGTGAGAAGGGGATGCAGATTCTTCACTTAAGAAATTCGTTGCCAGGTTTGAAGCATGTTGATTTAAAATTTTGTGAGAGTTGTGTTTATGGAAAACAGAGGAGAGTCAGATTCCTTAGAGTTGGGAAAGAAAAGAAGAGTGAAAAATTAGAGCTTGTGCATACTGATGTATGGGGACCTGCTTAGGTATCATATCTTAGTGGCTCTCGTTATTATGTTACTTTTATTGATGATGCAACCAGAAAAACCTAGATTTATTGTATTCGAAATAAATCTAATGTATTTGATACTTTCAAGAAATGGAAAGCTTTGGTTGAAAATGAGACAGGGAAAAGGTTGAAGTGTCTCAAATCAGATAATGGAGGTGAATATTGCAACAAAGAGTTTGATAGGTACTATTCAGAGAATGGAATTCGCAGAGAGAAAACAGTTCCAAGAACACCACAAGAAAATGGTGTGTGAAAAAGGATGAACAGGACAATTATGGAGCGTGCAAGGTGCATGAGATTGCATGCAGGATTGCCTTTACAATTTTGGGCAGATATTGTAGATATTGTTGTTTATCTAATAAACAGAGGGCCTTCAAGTTCCTTGGATGGTGGTATTCCAGAAGAGGCATGGACAGGTAAAAAGGTAAACTACTTATTTTTAAAGACTTTTGGTTGTTAAGCCTTTGTCCACATTAATAAAGAAAATAGACCAAAGCTTGAGGCAAAATCAAACAAATATACCTTTATTGGATATGGTGTAAATGATTTTGGTTATCACTTATATGATTATGAAAATCACAAAATCATTAGGAGCAGAGATTTAATATTCAATGAAAAGGCTTTGTATAAGAATCAGTTGTAGGGAAAGAAACAAGAAAAAGAAAACAGAGAATACACAGTGCTTGACGATATCACAGGAAAATGGATGGTGCCTGAAAATCATATTGTTCAACAGCTAGAACAACAACCACAACAGCAACAAGCACTTCAAACACCTGAAAGTGGTGTTAGAAGATCTAGCAGGATAAATAGACCCCCTGAACGATACTCTCCTTCATTATATTATGTATTGTTCACTGATTCTGGTGAACCAGACTGTTATGAAGAAGCAGTGCAAGTAGAAACCAGGAAGAAGTGGGAGCAAGCCATGAAAGAAGATATGGACTCCTTAGCACATAACCAGACTTGGGACTTAGTCAGGTTGCCTGCAGGTAAAACAACATTGCAGAATAAATGGGTTTACAGGCTGAAGGAAGAAGATGGAGAAAAACAGAGGTACAAAGCTAGACTTGTGGTGAAGGGGTTTGCACAGAAGGAATGTATTGATTTTGACGAAATATTTTCTCTTGTTGTTAAAATGGCTTCAATCAGAATTATTTTAAGTCTAGTAGCAGTTGAAGATTTTCATCTTGATCAGTTAGATGTAAAGACAATATTTCTCCATGGGGATTTGGAGGAAGAGATATATATGCAGCAGCCACAAGGATATGAGGTAAAAGGGAAGGAGAAACTAGTGTGCAGGTTGAAGAAGAGTTTGTATGGCTTAAAACAGGCTCCAAGGCAGTGGTATCTAAAATTTGACAGGTTTATGTCTGAACAAGGTTATACTAGATGTCACTCTGATCATTGTGTTTATCTCAAAAGGCAAAATGATGGCAGATATATTATATTGTTATTGTATGTAGATGATATGCTTGTTTCAGGTTCTAACATGCAAGAAATAAATGTGCTAAAATTTTTTTTGGCAAACTCATTTGCAATGAAGGATTTGGGTGCTGCAAAACAAATCCTTGGTATGAGAATAACTAGAGACAGGAAGAATCGCAAATTAACATTGTCTCAAAGTGAGTACATAGAAAAGGTGTTGAAAAGGTTTAATATGTAGAATGCAAAACCAGTTGGTATATCTTTGGCTAGCCATTTCAAATTAAGTAAGGAGGCATGTCCCAATACTCATGAAGAAATGACTCATATGTCTAAAGTTCCATATGCATTAGCAGTTGGAAGCTTAATGTATGCAATGGTCTACACAAAGCCTGATATTACACATGCAGTGGGAGTTGTAAGCAAGTACATGAACAATCTAGGAAAAAAACATTGGATGGCAATGAAGTGGATTCTCAGGTGTTTGAGAGGTACCACAAATTAAGCATTATGCTTTGGTGGTTCAAACATTGCTCTATAAGGATATGTTGATGCAGATATGGCAGGTGATAGAGATAACAGGAGTAGCACAACAAGGTATGTGTATACTGTAGGTGGAACAATTGTCAGTTGGGTTTCAAAAATCCAAAGTGTTGTTGCACTTTCAACAACAGAAGCAGAGTATGTTGCTGCTACAGAGGCTAGTAAAGAAATGATTTGGTTGCAAAGGTTTCTGGATGAATTGGGCAAGAAGCAGGAGTTGGGCAGGTTATACAGTGACAGCCAAAGTGCCATACATCTTGCAAAGAACTCAACATTTCATTCTAGGACTAAACACATACAACTCAAGTACCATTTCATACAATCAGTGTTGGAAGATGGAGAGTTGAAGCTAGAAAAGATACACACTAGTCAGAATCCTGCAGATATGTTAACAAAAGTTGTAACCAGGGAGAAACTGAGAATCTACTCAATTTCAATTGGTCTTCAAGTATGATGAAAAAGATGAGAAATAGCCAGGTCCAAAGTGGAGTTATTGTCTAGCAAATGAAGCAGCGATGGAGTTGTTATAATCAGTCTCCAAGTGGGAGATTGTTGGGTGTGGAGCCTGATTATCTTCTGTATTCAAATGTCTCAGCCAGATGTATACCCAGGAAGACTGTACACCCCTCCATGCGAGGGGGTGCGAGGGTTCGGGGGCGGCACCCCCGAAGCTAAAAATAGATGTAAAATTGCCTTGTAAAAGTCTAGTAATTTCTAGTCAATCTGGGCCGTTCATTAGGCAGATGATTTGACGGTAGAAATTATGTTTAATTTAGGGTTTTTTGCCCTATAAGGCAACCCCTCACTATATATGAGGGAATTGTATTGCGTCTATGCACATATGTATTCTGAGTGAGGAAGAGAGAGGAGATTGAGAGCGAAGAGGGTGTTACAGCGGATCTGCTGTAGGTTGTATCTCTTTAGTTTTCTGGATAATATAATAAAGAAGGACTAGATATTTCTCCATGGATGTAGCCCAAACTGGGTGAACCACGTATATCTGTGTCTCTCTTGTTTTATGTGTTTTTTGTGTTTATATTTCTGCAATATTTTATGTGTTCCATTACTCCGTAATATATAATTTTCTAACAATTATTGCACATTATTTTATCATTTGGGGCTTAATTAGGTCTAATTAGGAAAATTGAACTCTTTAGGAAGGATATAAATAAATGAGAGGCTCATTCATTCCTCTCATCATCACTTGGATTGGATTAGTATCTCTTTACACTTACTTTCCTGGATGTAATTTTTGGAGATTTTTGATGCACTATGATGTTTGGATTTTCACTATTGTCTTTGGAGCTTCTTGCTATGTGAAGTTGATGAATGTATATACTCTTTATCTCTCTCTTGTAAGTGAAATTTAATGCTATTCTTGTTACCTTACTTGTTAAATGCATGGTTTTGTTATCATTGTTCTTGTATGCACCAAAATAATGCGCAATTCTTTTGTAAGACTTGAATAGATGATATATTGCAGACGTTTCTCTTTAAGGGAGAGGGTGAATGTTCCTAGAGGCACCCTATAAGGTTAACAAGACTTGAAGCTTCATCTACTTTGCAATTCGAAGTATAAATCCCTTAATGACCTAGTTGTTGCACCTTGAAAGGCTAGCGAACGTCATCTAGGGTTCCTTAGCATATGAAAATTCTCAATCTAGGTGTATCTTGACTCCATTAAGCCCAAGAAGAAAGGAACTAATCCTCATATGCCTTTGGTGGTCAAGATTACCCCTCTTTTTCTCCTTTCTTCCAATTCTACGCCTAACCCTAGAAGCTCACCTAGGGCATCAAGCAAAATCTTCTGTAACCATCCAAAACCCTTGAAATTTGGTCCACAACTATGGTGAGGTTTTCTCAAGGGGTCCTCTAAATTTGAGTTTGAACCGACGGTGGAATCTCGAGATATTGCAAGCCCTAGCTCAAGGATCATTCCTCTCCTTAGGTTTTTGGATTACTGTTCTCATTTGGATCATTGCATTTGAACTTCAAATGAAAATTATTCCTTTGATCCTATTCTCCTCCCAAACCTGGTCAAGCCCTTCCATTGTTGATTAACTCCACACCCTTGACCTAGTATGGGCCCACATGGCTTCTTTATGGTCCCACAACTTTGCGACTCACATTCAACAAGGATCACATAGAAGCCATTCCTCCTTTGAGATTTTTAGATCTCATATACTTTTTTAAGGGATATTCTCCAACCCTAGGTTTAGGTATCCTCATAAACCTTCTTAGAGAGCTTATCACCTTGCTTTCAAAGAATGCAAGCCAATTCTTTGAGCCTCTCTTGAGAATAGGCTTTAGGAATCACCCTATATCCTATCATTGATCCATCTATTCTCATGATTCTTCTCATACCAGGAATCCTCCCATCAGTGAAAGTCCGCAAAGAGCAGGGAGCTTTAGTTGAGGTGATAGCGAGTTATTGCTCCATTGTTGCCACTTGACCTAATAGTTTCTCTATAGGATCCCCTCCTAGGACCCCTACTAGTTTGAGGGGTAACATTTTTGGTGCCATTGTTGGGGAGGAAACATGTCTACCTTCCTAGTGAATAATTGAGGAATTGATTCATAAACAACATTTCAACTATTCCTTTGGCGACTCCATTCATTGCCCAATCTCCTATTTTGCTCGAAGGTGACGCCATTCCTCCTTTAACCAAGGTTGTTGCAATAAGGGAATAACGAACTCCATCACCTATTAGAACTAGCCTTCTCTTTGACTTTGAAAATGTTAGTGATCCCACCCCTAAGATGGCAATAGACTTTAGCACTGACCTAAACCACGACTAACCCAAAATGTCATGAAGTAAAAGGCATTTAGTTTGTGTATTTTCACCCTTGAATTTGAGTGACAATCCTAACCTTCTACCCGAGAAATATAATAATTAGTTACCCAAGTTTAAGGGTGATTCCACCATTAGTTCCCATGACCATGTTGAATAATTCTATTGGGCCATTTCGCGTAGGTTCGTTTTCGACGAATATAGGGTCATGATGTTATTTTCCTTATCTTTTGAAGGACAAGTAAGGGAATGATAGCTTAGTCTTCCCCCAGGGTGCATAGAAAACTCTCACCAATTTGAAGATATTTTTATAAGGAGATGTTTGTGTGATGCTCAAGGGACTTTCAAAATTGAAATTTTTTACCAAATAAGTAGGGGAAGCGAAGACATCAAAGAATTTATCAAAAAAATTGATAGGGTAGTTAGGGATATCCCTAACCATTTGACACAACCTGATTCTAATATACTTTGAAAAATTCATTAAAGTTGTGGGTGTTCATCTGACATATGCATTAAGGGATACGAAACCTATGTCCTTGGCTAAAGCTAAAGAGTTAGTTATGGAAGTTGAGAAAAACCTACGAATTTCCAAAATGGATGTGGATGAACATCCTAAAGCTAAGGTTGAAGTCAAAAAGGGAAAATCCAAGGACCAAACCAAAGAGGCCCTTTTAGGGCTCCTTAAGAAAGTCGATAAGTTAATTGAGGAGATGAACTTACGAGATAGGCTCTACATAAGCAAACTCACCACCTTGGAAAGGGCTCAAAAACCAAGATATATTCCAAAAGGAAAGCCTTTCCCTAGGAAACAAAATGATGAAGATGAGCCAAGCTCATCTCAAGTCCCAAACACTTTGGCTCCAACAAACGCAATGGAACAAGAATCATCCTTTGAGGATGAGCGAGGTGATGAGGATGAGAGTGAATATGAGGAAGTCAATGAGCAGGATAATATCGTAGAATCCAAAGGCTTCAACATTTTTCTAGGTGGCTCGTATACTCATCCTCCCATTAGTGAAGTAATTATTAAGGGAGAGACAATTGAGCCAATCCTCAATGCCAATGATAGTGGAAGATTTAAAGGGGTCCAATATTCTTGAGAGAACAACAATGAGAACACCACAACCTCCAAGGAAACCAACAAGAATGAATCTCTTCCTAAGCAGACCCCTCATAAAGAGCCTCTCCTCAAAGAACCCCCTAAGAAGGATCCTCTAAAGAAAGTCATTTCTAAAAAGAACCCTCAAAAGGGAGAGCCCACAAAGAAGGATAATGTTAAAGGGGTTGAGCTTGATGTTGATATACAAGCTACCATAGGAAAGATGACCATACAAGTTCCATTAAAGGAGAATGTGAAACTTCCATGACAACGTTGGCAAGCCAAGAAAACCATTGGGTTTGAAGAAGAAGACACAATCATGGCATTGCAAAATATCCAACTTCCTGATCTAAACCTAGGGCATGAGCCATTCCTCCTCAACTTAGTTGTTAATGACCTCCTATTGCATAATTGCATGTTAAATTCAAGGGCTTCTGCAAATCTTATGCCATTCAAAATCTTGAAGCAATTGAATCTTAACATTACCCATAGGTACAAGGTGGTATGTGTGTTCAATTCTCAACCTGTTGAAGTAGAGGGCCTCATAAAGGATCTCAAAATTTCTTTGGCTATGAATCCTGATATATCATTGTTCATGGATGTTGTAGTCATAGATATTCCTGATGTATGGGGGATGTTATTATCAAGGAAATGGGGTGCCACTATGGGTGGTCAAATTCAAATGGACTTATCTTACGTCACCATCCCACAGTTTGATGAGACTTCGTTCATTCTTTATAGAGAACCTATATACCCTACCCATGTGGTGAAACCTGGACCAATCCCTTATTAGAAGATGTCTGAGACTGAAAAACCTTCTCCCATTCTTCCTTCACAAGAAGTCTATATCCTTAAAAGGCCTAGTCACAAACAAAACAAGAAATGGAAGCCTAAGAAAGAATACAAGTTTGGGGATGTGGTTTTGGTAGACAAAAACCCTGTGCCTATCCAGATTCATGGAAAGGTAGGAGAATACTATTATTACATTGCCAAACTTAACGACGAACTTTGGACACAACTGGTCAAATTGAGTCGTATCACCCCTTTCCTTGACACTTGACATTGTATCATATGCATGTTAGGGTAGGATGCATTGCATGTTGTTTTTCTTATTAGAACTAACATCATACAATATTATCATGATAGACTAGCTGCATTTAGATTAAAATTTCATTTAGAATAAAATTTCGTTTTCTTTTTTATTTTATGGCTTAATACTAAGCATGGGTGATCATAAGACACCACAAAAACATGTTGCTCCATGTGCTTGGTCATTGATATGTGCAGGTAATCGGTATGTAGCCCCAAGAGATTGTTGGTGTTCTCATTGCCTCTCATTCGAGTACGTTCGTGCACTCTTCTAAGAGCTCATGTCGTAGTTGGAGCCAGATGTTACCCACCACCTATGGGTAGTATCTTTAGGAGAAAATTTTCTCCTAGATGATCATCAGTCGACAGCAAGTAGCCTCTTGCAGCTACCAGATAGCTCAACGTGCCACAATCTCCGCCACCTGAGCCAACGATGTGGTCCCTCGTCTATTTGTTATGATTGTGGGTTTGAAGATGCGCCTCCCGACCCCGAAGGTATGGTTTTTCATTTGTGTAATTGAGTAGTTTGGTTTACTTATCATGGACACTTTTGAGCATGGATTGGTGGGGTGATTCGATGGAAAGAGTGGGGCTAGGTTTGTACTCTTTTCTCCTCTGTGCAATTTGATGGTTAGCCTTGTATCCTAGTCTCGTGGGATCTCCTTTGTTGGCTATTAGCTTTATGGATGGCACTACATGGGAAACCTCTATTTTGGTTGTGTCGTCCCACTTCCTGATATCATATACATCACTCCCCTTCTGTTCATTACAACTCCATTCATCATTATTCCCATCTGGGTCCACATCTATCCACTGGGTCCACAAGGAGTTATCATCCTCCTCCCCTTGTCCACACCTTGGGTTAGGCCTGGAACAATGCACCAGAGGCTGATGCAACTAAAAAGAAAAGGAAAAGCATAATTTGGCCACTCTCAACATGAAATGTACCAAAAAACGCAAAATATGGCTAGGAGATACAAATTTAGCACGTGGAAAAAATCCAAACATGAGCGCTACCCCTTAAATATGGCCATCACCCTAGTTCCTATGGGCTCTAGATGAGCCCCCATCCACATCAAGGAACCCATGATTGTCCAAACCCCTGGTGGGCAATGAAATGCCCCACCTTAAAGGGGGTATCTACTATTGTATCTTACACATCATGCTCTCATCCTCTACAACCTCGAGCAGTTATGAAGAAAAAAAATCACTCAAAGGAAAAAGGCATATGAAGAAGGGTGGAAAACAAAGGTCGGGCTAACTCATGTACCACAATTTCTCCCTCCTACATTCATATACTCAAGTGTGGAATTCCCTTATTCTAGCTACCCTTGTACTATGGCATGTGGCCCAGAGCTTCCCCTTTGCTCCACTCTGTTCCACCATCATATCACATGCCACCTACCAATTGATGGATATACCATGGACATGTCACCCCTTTAGAGGTAGAAACCACCTAATAGTGTCCTTGGTTAACCCCCTTATTGATCTTGGAGACACCTATGCATGTTAAAGCCCACTATGGAAGGGCATGCCACCGTGAAATACCCATTTGATTCCATGATTTGTAAGCTCTTTCACTTGAGTACTCTAATGATTTGTTGTACTGGAAGGCAAGGGGATGCATTGGATCTTATACAAGATTGTAGGTGGGTCTCCATTTGGGGTTTGGTCTCCCTATACAGGGTCCAAGCCCTCCAGAGGGTCACATTGGCACTTGTAAGGTGAGCATTGAGAGCCATGGGCATCCACCATAACGGAGAGCCCTTCACGGATCCCCAACACCATTGATTTCTCATGTTCCACCTTTTTTTAGATGAAGATGAAGCACCTGGATCACCACACCTAATGAACTTCACAGTTATATGATACACTTGGCAGATGTTCCAAGGCCCAGATGAGGATGTGTCTCACCATGGGAGACAAGGGGAGTTCTTATGTCACCATTCTATCCCTTACACATGGTTTACAGGCATTATCAATCCACTTGGAGATCCATGAGGATGTCATTATGCCCCCAAACCCACTAGGGGACACTGCATGTGACTTGCATGGATATCAAGGGGCCAACCCCTTGATCACTGTATTTGGAGCCTATTCTCTCAACTTGGCACACTTTGGACTCCACTAGGCCTTCTCAATGGCCCAACGAATCATCATGTTTACTTTTTTTCTCTCTTGAGAGGCTTGTTTTTGTACTATTATGCTATCTTGGAGGGCATGTCACCAAGGGAAGTTATTATTGCACATTATTTCATTATTTGGGGCTTAATTAGGCCTAATTAGGAAAATCTAACTCTATAGGAAGGATATAAATAGATGACAGGTTCATTCATTCCTCTCATCATCACTTGGATTGGATTAGTATCTCTTGTGATTTTCACACTTACTTTCTTGGATGAATTTTTTGGATATTCTTGATGACTTATGATGTTTGGATTTTCGCTATTGTCTTTGTAGCTTATTGAAGTTGATGAATTTATATACTCTTTCTCTCTCTTGTAAGTGAAATTTAATGTTATTCTTGTTATCTTACTTGTTAATGCTTAGTTTTGTTATCATTGTTCTTGTATGGGCCATAATAATGAGAAATTCTTCTTTAAGCCTTGAACAAATGATATATTACATGTGTTGCTCTTTGAGGGAGAGGGTAAATGTTCCTGGAGGAACCCTATAAGGTTAACAAGCCTTCAAACTTCATCTCCTTTGCAATTTAAAGTATAAATCCCTTAATGACCTTGTTGTTTCACCTTAAAAGGGTAGTGAAAGTCATCTATGGCTCCTTGGCATATGAAAATTCCCGATCTAGGTGTATCTTGACTCCATTAGGCCCAAGAAGCAAGGTAATGATCATTGCATCCCTTTGGTGGTCAAAATTACCCCTTTTTCTCACTTCCTCTAATTCTAAGCCTAACCCTAGAAGCTCACCTAGGGCATTAAGCGAAATCTTTTGTATCCACCCAAAACCCTTGAAATTTGGTCCACAATTCCGTTGGGGTTTTCTCAAGGCATACTGCAAATTTGAGCTCGATATGGCGATGGAATACCGAGATATTGCAAGTGCTAAATCAATGATCATTTCTCTCCCTAGGTTTCTTTGGGTTAGTGTCCTCATTTGGATCATTGCATCTAAACTTCAAAATTATTCCTTATCCTATTCTCCTCCCAAACCTGGTCAAGCCCCTCCACTGTTGATCAACTCCACAACCTTCACCTAGTTTGGGTCCACTTAGGTTCTTTGTGGTCCCACAACTTTGGGACTCACATTCCACAAGGATCACATAAAAGCCATTCCTCCTTTGGGATTCTTAGATCTCGAATACCTTTTTTTAAGGTATATTCTCCAACCCTAGGTCTAGGTATCCTCATACCCTTCTTAGAAATCTTATCACCTTGCTTTCAAAGCAAACAAGCCAATTATTTGAGCCTTTCTTAATAATAGGCTTTAGGAATCACCCTATATCCCATCATTGATCCAACTATTCTCGTGGTTCATCCCATATCGGGATTCCTCCCATCGATGAAAGTCCATAAAGAGTAGGGAGATTTAATTGAGGTGACAATGGTATGTTGCTCCAATGTTGTCCCTTGACCTAGTAGTTGCTCTATAGGATCCCCTCCTCGAAGCCCTGCTAGTTTGAGAGGTAAAAGGATTAAGGTGTACTCAAGCTTTAGCAACTCTAGGTTCCATCAGCCTATTAAGCTCTAACACCAACCTAGGGATCTAGGTGTGTATCCAAGGTCAGAGCTCCAAGACCAATGCCACCCTTCCTACTTCAGGATCTAGACATCAACACATAGGCCGACCAGATGTCCTCCTAAGCATCTTGTTGCCACAAGATGCTTCATCTCTCCATATCAACTAAATCTGTAATATCGACCAATCCAAGCATGCTTTTGAAATATTCGAACTTCTTATTTGGAAGAAATTTCATCAACACGTAAGCTACATATTCATATGTCAGAATATATTGTAGCTTCACAACCCCATCCTGCACCAGAGTTCTAATGTAGTGGTACTTGTTGTTGATATGCTTCGTCCTTGCATGAAACACGAGGTCTTCAGACATCATGATGTTTCTTTGGTTATCACAATTTATCACAGTAGGATCCAATGGCCTTCCAAACAAATCTGACAACAATTTTCTTAACCAAACTACTTCTTTTCCTACTTCGCATGCAACAACATATTCAACTTCAACACTACTTAAAGAAACATGATTTTTTTTTCTACTCATCCATGAAATCATTGAAGATCCTAAACTAAAATAACCATCAGTCGTACTTCCATCAGTCTCACTGTCACCCCAATCAGAATCAGTAAAAACCAATCAATTTAATCTCTTTCCCATCATACTTCAGGCAATGATGAATTGTTCCACGAAGGTATCCTAAGATATGCTTGGCAACTATACAATGGTCATGACGAGGCTCCAACTAAAATTGGCTAAGAAAGTTTACAACAAAGCATATGTCAGGTCTGGCATTCACCAAGTACATCAAAGAGCCCACCATTTTACGATAGCTTGTAGGATCGACGAGACTAGAGTCAGATCTTCTCAACTTCTTTAGATTTGTGATCACGGGAGTAGTCATAGGATTTGAATCCATCATACCAAACTTTTGTAACATCTTGATTATGCACTTTCCTTAACCAAGATACATATCACCGAGTTTCTACCAAACTTCCAAGCCCCAGCAGTAACGCTAGTCCCACCTATTTCATTTCAAATTTGGCTGCCAACATTTTCTTGCATTCTAGCATTTTGTGCTCCACACCTGTAATAAATAAATCATCCACATATAAAAGTCTAATAACTGGTTCATTCTTCACTATCTTGATGTATAGGTTTGCATCAACGTAAATTTTGACAAACCCAATCCTTAAAGGATATGTATCCATCCTTGCATGCCAAGCCCTAGGAGCTTCCTTCAAGCCACATAGAGTTGTCCTTAATATGCAAACATGAGTATCCCCGTTATTTATCTCAAAGTCTTCTGGTTGTTCAATATATACTTCTTCATCAATGGTTCCAATTAGAAATGTTGTTTTAACATCCATTTGATGGATATTCCATCCCATAGTCGTAGCTAACGAAACCAAATATCTAATAGTAGTGTACCTAGCAGTGGGAGCAAAGGTTTCTTCATAATCTATTCCTTCCTTTTGAGAGAAACCCCTGACAACAAATCTTGCTTTGTGTTTGTCTATGCTTCCATCAACAACATGTTTGATTTTGTAAATCCATTTAAAAGTGACAACAAATTTGTCACCAGGTTTAGGAACGATTTTCCAAACCCCATTCTTCATGATAGATTGATATTCTTCTTGCATTGCTTTCTTCCATTCTTCTTGATGAGCGACTTCTTCAAAAGTAGTCGGTTTTGCTTTGATTAACTTCATCAGGTATGTTGCATATCTCGAGTATTTGTTCGGTCTTTTGCTTTCTCTGAAAGTTCCTTTAGTTGCTCCATGTCCTTTGGCATCTTCAAGTGTAGTTTTTAACCTATTTTCCCTTCTTTATTTCGAGAATGATTATAGGTTGAATAGGCTCACTCGGTCCTTCTTCTTCTTAGTTTGTAGGTGTCTTGGCATGTTGCTCTTTTTCTTCAAATATTGTTACATATTCTTCATCAAATTCGATTGGTATATCCTTGGATCTTTGGTAGGCATGGTTTTCGTCAAATATAACATCCATGCTAACTTCAATTTGTCTTTCTTCTCTGATTTAGATTATATAATCCTTTGGTGAAAGGTTATAACCAACGAAGATATCGTTTATACTTGCAGAGTCTAACTTCTTTCGTTTGTGTTTTGGGTCATGAATGTATGTGGGACATCCAAAGATTCAGAGATGGTCTACACATGGCTTATTCCCTGTGAATGTTTCTTCCAGTGTCATATTATCAAGGATTCTATGAGGACTTCTATTTTGTATTTGTACTATTGTCATGGATGCTTCTCGCCGTAGAAATTTTGGTAGATCTTGATTAAATATCATAGTCCTTATGCACTCTTCAATAGTTCTATTTTTCCTTTTTGTTGCTCCATTTTGTTCGGGGTTGTAGGGAACAATGAGCTCCCTCTTAATACTTGTTTTTTTACAATATGCTATAAGTTGTTTTGAAGTGTATTCGCATCCATTTTTGGATCTCAAAGTCTTTATATTTCTTTCCATAAAGGTTTCAACTTCAGATCTAAATTCATTGAACTTTTCAAATACTTCATCCTTTGTCTTGAGAAGATAGAGCCATGTCTTCCTAGAGTGATCATCAATGAAGGTCACATAATAAAGATGGCCTCCAAGAGATTTATTAGACTTGGGCCAACAAACATTAGAATGAATGATGTCTGATATCTCTTTAGACCTTATGTCATTACTTGTAAAGGTTTCCTAGTGTTCTTTCCCAAAGCACATCCCTTGCATACTCCTTCATGGTCTTCCTTGATGTTGGGGATGCCCTTTACCATTTGATTTAGAGAGGGTATTATCTTGTAATGAAAATGCCCATATCTTCTATGCCAAAATTCAATAGGATTAATCTCCATTCAAACAAGGGCTTGAGGATATGGTGTTATTACTCTATATAGTCTTCCTTCTCGAATTCCAATAACCCTTGCCTTTTCAATACTTGAATCCTTTCCCCGTATCAAAACTTTACCATCTACAAAAGAAACCATATCTCCTTTATCTTCTAAATAAGAAATGCAAAGTAAATTCCTTTTCAAACCTAGAACATAGAGGATGTTGTTGAGGTTTAGCTTTGCTCCACTTTCTAGCTTCAATGATGTAGATCCAAGGCCCTTCACTGCATAGTTGTTGTTGTCTCCAAGTTCCATTGCATGTGATGATGATTCTCTTGATAGAGTATGAAGTTGTCCATTTTCTCCTGTCATATGTCTTGAGGCTCCACTATCAATGATCCATGCTTTGTCATCATCAAGTGTACCTGTAAGTGTAGCGAATAATCCTTCACTCTTGACTCTTTTAGATTGTAGATGATCCTTCCAACCCAACTTCCTGCAATTTTCATGATATCGAGTTTCATCTCCAAATAACTTGCCATTGAGAGAGTGATATTTTCTTCCAAAATTGCTTTTCCTTCCTTCAATTGATAGCTAACAAAGTGATCTTCAACTAGTCCTCCTTTCACCTTAGTTTTGATACCATGTTGAGAAATCAATGCTTATAGGAATTAGGGCTTGATTCCTCTTTCTTGATAATTACTTGTGATTTATGTTTCCTTCTTTTATTTATTTGTTACTTTATCTTTCATCAAGCAATTACCAAATTAAATGTCTATGAAGACCACAAGAACAAGAGACACAAGATGTAGGCGCTCAGCTAGGGAAAACCCCCTCCAAGGGGAAAACCCAATCCAACTCTTCCACTAGTAGATTCAAATCAAGATGAGACAATCCAAGACCCTTTAAACCTAGACAAAGACCTCCAAACACCAAGTCAACCCTTCCTTCCAGTAGATGATCCCTGCCAAAGTCTCTAAGTGTTAGCTTCTCAGATGCAGCGTCAATCCAGAATTTCAGCCCCCAACTTCAGAATTTTAGAGCTACAATTTGGGCCGCCAACTTCAATCCAGAATCTTCACACGTGAGAGAGAGAGAGATGCGCAAAAACTATTTTTGTCTTTCCCATCTTCTTCCTTCATTCTTCTTTTCTGCCTCTTTCTCTTGTAGATGAACTTGTTTTGTGTGTTCCAAATAAGTCACATTGCCTCTCTATATATACTGCTTTTGCTGGGTCAAATAGCCTTAATCCAGGCTGACTTGGTGTGGACGTGACAAATGACACTTTTGACTAAAATATTATTCTTTTTACATGATACAAAAGCCCAAGAAGGGTCTAATAAAAATTACAATGACTCTATTGACTCAAAACAAAACCTAGAAGCCTTAAATGGGGCTTTGACCTAGAAAATAAATAAAAAGGCATGAAACCCATGCTTTAAAATGATTTTTCTTTTACACTAAACTTATTTTCTCTTTATTTTCATCAAATACAATTATGAAGATCAACGCTAGTTACATTCTTCAACATGAGTGAGTGGATGAATATGAATAATGAAAAGTGACTCCTCTCTATTTATTACATTTTCATAATTTTACAAGAAAATCCCTAAAAAGTTTACTTGAAGCATCCAACTAGGTCAAATGGTCACAAGACGATCTTAAGATACCTCAAAAACATAATAAAATTGTCAAAATAACCCCACATGTGGGAATAAAGACTCTCCACCATGATGCCATCCTCTAAGAATGATTGATCTCCATCAAGAAAGTGATGAAATGGTCCATGAGTACTACTCACTTCAAGAAATCATCAAAGTGCATGGGTACATCTCCAAAAGGTACCTCTGCTATCATGATGTCATCCACAAAAGGCTTACATCACCCTCTTAGGACATGTAGGAACGACATGGCATCATCTAGGGCAAGCATTGACATCAAGGCTGCGCTAGCCTACCCAAGTCATCTCAGTGACTTCCATCCTCATCTAGGCTTTGGAACAAAGAAACATGCTTCAAACATGGTCAAGGCCAACCCGGGAGTGTTTTAGGAACATCATCAAGTAAGCCAACATCCAGGGTTATTCGCTCAACATTTCAACTTTTGTAGGTACATCAAGAGGTGTGGAACCATGTTGAATATACTAAGGGCCCAATGTTCATCTTTGGAGGGGAAATGTTGGGGCTACAAGATCACATCAACTCGGAATGGGTAAAATGTCCATTGGAATGGGCTGGAGGTGAGTCAAGCCATCCCTCAAGGGATCGCTGCTTCATGTGTAATACCACCTAAAAGAAACCTCTCAAGATCAAGTGAGATAAACATCATTAGGGGGGAAAGCCATTAAAACATCATAGTGGACCATATCTAATGCAAGGGGCATGGAGATACTTCACACACGAATTAACGTCAAATGTCTTACTAGCTCAAGATTTGTAAACAAGTTACCTCACTTATATTAGCAATGATTACATCAACCCTATTAGGTGTTTTCATCCCCCAATGGCTATGTCACCAGGTTTGCCGAACCTAAACCTCGAGGTTCAATTTTCGACAAAATTCAAAAACTCTGTAAAATCCGTTCAAGTTCGTTGGGTTTGAGGCTAAGCAACACATAAAAAGCCTGAATGAGCAAATTATAGGCACAAAATTCATTCAAATTCATTAAGTTCAAGGGCAAGCGACAACTATGGAAATGAAAAACCCCTGGGCAAGCAGGCTACAAACATAAAAAATTGTTCAAGTACATTAGGCTCAAGGCCAAACGACATTGAAACAATTAGGGAGAGGAGGTTACAAGGAGAGCAGATTATAGGTTGAAAATAAAATTGCATGAATCTGCATTACAAAAATCACACGCAAGTTATAGATCAAGGTTATGGCCCATGGTTTATGGGTCTAGGTCACAAGTTACAGTTGGGTGTGTAAAATGTCATATTGCTTCGAATGGAATCAAGCATATGTTACTTATTTTATACATCTGAGAGAACATATGTTACAAATTAATAAATCTAGTGTGTGTGTGTGTGTTAAAATTGGCAACTAGGGCCAAACTCCATGTGGGTCATCTTATTTATGGCAGCTGATATTTTTATTGGATCCCTCTCATCGAGAGGTGTAGGATTGATCTAAAGATCATCCGATTCTTGAGATGCAGCACTAAGATAGGTGAAGGAGCCACCTTAGAGAATCAGTTGAAACAATATGTCTTCAACTGATCTCATGCGATATCAAAAGTCAAGTATGGACTTCTATTGTAAATGTACTATCTCTCTTACTTTCTCTGTTGAACTATGAAGAACATAAAAGAAGAATTGATCAAGGGTTTCCCCACATTGTGGGGTTTGTCCCTGGCTAGCGCCACATCTTGTGTCCTCTTGTCTTTTCTTGTCTTCTGCGATTTATGTTTATGTTCTATCTACAGTTTACTTTAATGCTGATGTGATTGCTAATCTGGAAAAGATATCGCGCTAACTGTGAAAATTTAAATAAATTGCTCTAGCATAGAACATACCTAAACTTAACATGGTATTAGAGCTAAGGTGAAGACAATGCCCAAGCAAGAGTGAAAGAGCAATCACCAAAGACAGATGGGACAAGACAAAAAGATCAATGAGTTCCTCATCCCTCTTCAAATTCACCGAGGGTGAAGTCGAAGCAGAGAATATTATCAGAATAGTGTAGCAGAAGTTTCTGATGGCCTACCTAAAGATCACTTCATTGGGAAGTTCAGATCAAAGGGTGGAAGGAAAGGCAAATGCCTTGCAATAAGTTCGGCCATTATGTGGAGGTGTAAGACTGGTAGAGACACGTCTCTTGATGAAGATAAAAATCATTCCTGGGACATCTTACAAATGATCAAAGGAATGATAGGTAATGCAGGTCATCAAGAAAATGGTCGACTCTTCAAAGAAAGAAAGGAACCCCATTGCCTCAAGGGACTTCATCAGATAGATGGGTGCGCTCTCTAATTTTGTAGAGATGGAAACAAACATGGGATTATACTTGGAGCCAATGCCACCTATCCCGGAAAGGGTGTAGAGAATGTTACCCCTAAACTGAATAAGAGTAACTCGATTCATTTACAGAATCTCTTTCATGTACCTAATCACAAAAAGAACCTGGTGCCCATTTTGGCAATGAAAGACAAGGGTTACAGGGTGGCACTCATCGATGGAAAGGGGACTATTCCCCTCATGTAGCAAGTCCTCAGGTTTGGAACAACCCGAGGAGTTTGAGATTCATGATCAGGAATCTCATGTGTGCATGTGGAAGAAAGCCCTCTATGGCTTGAAGCAAAACTCCCCGGGCATAGTATGAGAGGATTAATAGCTGTCGAATGATGTTGAGATTCACTAGGAGTGAAACCGATCCTAACCATTACCCGAAGGTTGTGGATGATAGACCTCTCATATCAGCACCTTATGAGGATGACTGATTTCTGATAGGTACAAACCTTCTCATTTACAGAAGTAAGAGGGAGTTGGATTCTGGATGTGGAATGATAAACTGCAAGCCTGTGACTACCTCGAGGATATTAACTTTCAAAAGTTATATGGTAGTGATGTCGGACCAGATTTGGGAAATGCCTCTAAGTTTCATAAACTCATTCGCGTTGATGTTCTTGGTGAACTTCCGTCCGAACATATGTTTTGTAGTTAGCATGGTGAGCTCATATTTGGTTGAGCCTCACTAGATTGGTGCCAAGAATCCTCTAAGATATCTTCGAGGCACAATCTCTCATGGATTGAGATACACTGCCGAAAATATGAAACTGCATGATTATTCGAATGTTGTGTGGGTAGGCAGTGTGGAGGATCACTAGAGCACTTCTCAGTGCTGGATTCTGCTTCGATATCATGGATAAGCAGGAAGCAGAAGTCGGTTGCTGCATGGTTGCGGAAGCTCTTCAGTGAGCTATTTGTACACATGATGAATACCACTGTGATTCTCTGTGACAACCTGAGGTAGGATTCGATTATTGAGGAATCCTGTATTCGATGATTGCTCCAACAGATAGACATCAGATACTGACATATCTGGGATATGGTAAGTCGATGAGCAAGGAGGCTCCATCACACTGAGATGATGTATAGGTCGCTACACTTTGTCAAAGCCCCGGGGAAAGATCAAATTTGTGATTTTCCCGAACAACTTGGAGTCGTCGAGAGACCCTTGTAAAAGGGTCCTACATGTTGTATACATTGAGCTCTAGGAGCTCTGGGGGCTTTCGGTTCTTACTGGAGCAACATACGACCACAGGGTGACTCACCCTCCCCTGGTGGTGCGCACTGGACAGGATGATTCGCTCTCCTGTGGACAAGATGATTTGCTCTCATATGGGCAAGATGATTCGCTCTCTTGTGGGACAGGATGATTCGCTCTCCTATGGACAAGATGATTCGCTCTCTTGTGTAGCATGATGATTAGTCCTCCTGTGAGGTCTGGATGATGTGTTCTCCATGACGATTATGTAGCAAGATGATTAGTTCTCCTTTGAGGCCTAGATGATGTGTTCTCCATGGCGATTGTGGAACAGGATGATTCGCTCTCCTGTGGACAGGATGATTAGTTCTCTTGTCAAGGCATCCTACCCATGTAGTGTGGGAGTCATGGGAAGTACCTCTCATCTAATCAATGAGCAGGGAAATGAGGATAGGGACCATAGTAGTACCGATGGACGTATCATTGTATCTACCGTACTCCCTATGTTAGGATGACCTTCATTGATCTGGGATCAATGATACTAGTCTGGGACCAGTGGTAGGAGTTGTACCTACTATGACACTAACTTCAGGTCGGTTGAGGACTAGTCTGGGACCAGTGGTACATACTCTAAGACTGATTTCGAGTCAGTAGAGTACTGGTCTGGGACTAGTGGTAGGAGTTGTACCTACTATGACACTGACTTCGGGTCGATTGACGACTGGTCTGGGACTAGTGGTACATACTCTGAGACTGACTTCGAGTCAATAGAGTACTGGTTTGGGACCAGTGGTAGGAGTTGTACCTACTATGACAATGACTTCGGGTCGGTTGAGGACTGGTTTGGGACTAGTGGTACACACTCCGAGACTAACTTCAGGTCGGTTGAGGACTGGTCTAGGACATTCTCGATTAATTCTTCTTCTTCATGGTTCAACAAAGCTACGCAGAGCATAGCAGAGCCAACAGAGTAGAGTAGAGCAGAGCCAAGCCAACAGAGCTGAGCTGAGCTGAGCAGAGCAGTGCTGGGCACTAATGGGAAAGATAGTATAGTTCGACATATGGATCAGCGGATGGAGTTCTCCCTAGTTGAGAGGGAGTGTTAAAATTGGAAACTAGGGCCAAACTCCATGTGGTTCATCTTATTTATGGCAGCTGATATTTTTATTGGATCCCTCTCATTGAGAGGTGTAGGATTGATCTAAAGATCATCTGATTCTCGAGATGCAACACTAGGATAGGTGAAGGAGTCACCTTAGAGAATCAGTTGAAGCAATATGTCTTCAACTGATCTCATGCGATATCAAAAGTCATGTATGGACTTCTACTGTAAATGTACTATCTGTTAGAGTCGGTCTAGTAGCCCTCCATCAGCGATCAAAGCTCTTTGCATTGCATTAGTAGGTGTCTCATCAGTGTCATCTTATTGCATTCCATTAGGCATGCCATAACCCTGATGGAGGAGCTTGTGTCTTTATGTTCCCCTCTTGGCACTGCTGGTTCAAGTTGTTTCAGTCAATAAAATTCTTTACAGGGTCATTAGTCTTGTTTCTTAGTCAAGGTCCTAGGTCTAGGGTTTAGGTCCAATTTGTCTTTGAGGTCATGTCTTTAAAGGTCAATAAATGCCCAGCAGGCCAGAGGGATGTCTATCTAAGCATCACTTCAAAGGATTTCATATTGTACAGCTGTTTTTTCTACCTTGAGTTCAAAAACACTGTTTTTGAAGGCAAGGTCATTTTCTCATGTTTTGTAAAAATTTGTAAAAATTCAAACTCTCCAGAAGTTGGCATGCAGCCCTGGTCTCCTTTGCCAAGACTCTTCAGAAGCTACCTCTGCAAAATTTTCAAGAAAAAGCATCATTTCAACCAATTTCAGGACAAAAAGGAAACCATAAGTCAGCAGCATTTAAATTTTGAAAAGTGTCATTTTATAAACATTAGAAAGTGGGTTTGAGGGGAAATTAATTCAAATCAAGTTTATAAAAGCTCCCCTCCCTTCATTTTATCATTATTTTCTTCCAAGACTCCAAAAGCAAGAGAAAAAGGCGATTTAGTGTGAAAACTGTGCAAGTTGGTGGACAGAGCCCGCGCGCTACGCATCAGGACCTGCGTGCTACGCGTTGGGCAGGCGCTACGCGTCGGGGCGGTCAGCACAGTGGGAAAAAGACACGGGCGCTACGCGTTGGGCGCGCGCTACGCGTTGGGCGCGCGCTACGCGTCAGGACCCGCGCGCTACGTGTTGGGGTATAACACACAAAAAATTTGCCTACAAGCTTCAAACGACCCCAAATTTCTTTAAGGTTGCAGGTAGACCTCTGATCATCAAAGTATTTTGCTTGATAAAGAAAAATGAGCATGGGAAATGTGTTTTAATGCCATCAATTTGAAATGAGAAGTTCATGTGTATTTGCTTAAAAATGTCAAAGTGCAAGTAAAGCTAGGGTTTTGTTTTGCTGCTCTCAAGGTCATCTCTTTCACTCCCATTTTTTCCCCACATCCCAGCCACCTCCCTTATCATTTTTACCTAATCTCCCTACCAAAAATATCAAAGGCCCAAAACCCTACCCCTATCCCTAAAATTCAATAACATAACCCTAAACCCTACTTCCCATAAAACCTTGGCAAATTATAATTGTATCATGTTGTATATGTCATGATTCCTTCCCTTAATTCCCTTTTTCATATATTTTCCCTAATTCCCCTTAAAAGTCTCCCTTCCCTAACATCTCCCTTGTGTTATTTGTCCCCTTGAAGCAGCATTTCAACAGTAAAAACAGCAGGTCATTTGAGCAGAAGCAGCAGTACATTTCAGCCACTTTGCTCTTGAAACCATGTCAGAAACCGAAACCGACTATGAGCAAAGTGATGACCGTGAGTCAACACCAGAGGTTGAGGGACAAAGGAGGCCTCACAGGGGTGGTAAGGGTGGTCACCATGTGAGAGAGGAGCCCACCTCTTTGACCTATTTGCAGGCTTGTCCACTTGCAGTCACATGTTTCCGCCATCAGTCATGTTATGAATTTTGCGAGAGGATTTCTCAAATTCAGCACCATAGGGAATTGGTCCGCTTGTTTGTTTTGCATTTGCATGACGGGCATGTAAATCTTGCAGGGGTGGATTTTATATTGTCACCTGAGATTGTTGCTCAAGCAACAGGGATACCCAATGTTGGAGAAGAGTGGAACAAGCGCAAACTATTGGACAAATTTCAGTATGAGCCCTACATTAAACCTGTGTACATGAGGTACATGACTGGTGTATTTCCTTTCAGATTTTTGAGGGATGAGTATGCTCCCTTGATGAGGCTCATCATTCGCTATTTCACCTGTGAGGGCAGATTTTCACGTTTGTATTCGTACCATATCCGCTTGTTGATGCATTTCACACGGGTACGGATGATGAACATACCATTTTTCATGTGCCAGAATATTGAGAGGATGGTGCCCTTGGTGCAGAGAAAGAGCCCAGCACAGCAACACCGGAGCATCTTTCAATATGGTTTGATCAAGCTTGTGGTCATGCATCAGTTGGCTCAGCAGGGTATCCCATGGGAGGATTTTATCTCTCGAGATTTTTTCACAGCACCACCACCTCCTGAGGTTGTTCATGAGGAGGGAGGACCTTCACAACAGTATGATATCCCCGAGGCCAGACATGTCAGCTCCCCTCCATTGGTCACATATCAGAAAGGCCACAGGGCCTTATTTGCATCAGCTCGGCGAGTATTTTCTCCACATCAGGTGGAAGGGGTCTCGCCTTCTTCATCAGCACCGCGAGTGTTATCTCCACACCAGGTGGAAGGGGCCTCGTTTTCGACAGCAGCACAGGTACAAGAGAGAGGCAAGCAACCCAAAATTGATGAGGGGCCATCAGGTGATCCAGGCATAGATGTTGTTGACCTCAATATCAGTTCTCCTAGCTTAGAGCCAAAGGAGATCATCCAGCAACTGAGGGCTGAAAATGACTCGTTGCAACAAAGGTTGGAAATGGCAAATTGGACAATCACCTACTTAGAGCAGCGCAACAAGCAATTGGAAGATGAGCACACTCTTGATGAGTTGCGGAGGATCCATGAAGACCGCAACTTGGCGTGCAAGAGACCCGGTGATTTGGTACCCATTGAGCAAGAGGCTATGCTCCTCCAGGTCAATGCTCATTTGGAGAGGCTGCTGGCCAAGGCCAACAAAGATAAGGACCTGCTCCGGAACATGAAGAACCACTATTGGGCCCGAATGCACGTATGCAAGGCGAGAATGAAGGTGCTCAAAAGACGGTTGGCCAAGGCACTAAAACGAAGAAAAGGGCCCGATCCCCTCCACATCTTGGCTGAGGCTTCCTTGAAGGAGCATGGTGCTAAATGACTCAACTCCAGCACAAATTTCAAAAAAAATTGAGCATTTTTGGTCACTTGTGAATTTTTGGGCTAAAAACAGGTTTTCTTCACCAACGCGTAGCGCGCCGCCCGCGACCCTTTAGATGGGCAACTCCATTTCAGGAAAACTCAGCATTTTTGGATTTGTCATGCAAACATACACTTGCTCAGCAATTACCAAGAGATTTCATCAAGTTTTGAGCCTCCAGAAGGTCAAAAAACAAGCAAAAAATGACTTTCTGCCACTTTTTTGACACACAGGAAGCAGTCTTGGGAGATTGCAATTTTGGAGGGGCAAATGGACACCAAATTCAGAAATTCCACTTGGGCTGGAAAGTAGACATCCAGACCTTTCCAACAAGCCCACTTTTGCCTCATTTGGACACTTGGAAGTGCCTCAAAAGTTGCTCCAAAGGCGCGCTACGCGTTCAGAATCAGGGCGCTACGCGTTGGGCAATTTTCACAGAAATGCACCTACAGCTCAGCAAAACGCACTTTTTACTGGATTTGACTTTTTGGAGTATATTTTGATCCTCCTTGTTGTAAATGATGTAATTTTATGATATTTTGACACTCATTTATCTCTTCTAGAAGATTCATTCATGAGATAGGCAAAAATTTAATGAATGAATTGGTTTCCTAGCTTATAGAGGCAAGTTGTTTTGACTGCCTAGTTTTCAGTGCTCAGTTTAGAATTGGTTGAAACAGCTCCTAGGATAGTGAGCTCGACCCCTAGAGGCAAGGAAAGATGTTAGATTGCCTATATTATGTACTTTCTTGGTCATTTTCATGGTTGGACTCTTGAGGGAGAAGCTTCTATTGTATTACTCATTGTATCTCTGCAATTTTGGCAAAGGAAGAAAGACTAGGGTTTTGCAGTCCTTTTTGGGATTCCTGTGGTTACATGTATTGACGGTGTGTTTCTCTTTGTACTTGTAAGTTTGTTATGTGAATCATCTTCTTACTTTTCCTTCTGCAAATTAGGCAAATGAAGTGTTAAGGTAAAATTCATGATTGCCATGCTCTGCTTTTAAGTTTGCTTAATATCAATGTTTTCATCTGTTTAAGGAGAACTCAAGGTGAATTGCTTGCTCTCCTTAGCTCCTCACCAGTCATTCTCATCCATCCAAATCTTTCAAAGGCATCAATACAGTCTCCTATCTTGCCCCAAAGAACCCCCTGCAAAAATTGTGTCCAATCCCCGCACCCAAAATTGCCTTTCCCCGATTTTCCACCGAAATCCTAAAAATCTCAAATCAAACCTTTTATCAGTTTACTAGCCTAAAATCAGTGTTTCCTCATTGGTTATCTCGCCCGTTGAAGATCTTTACCGAGATAGACCGGAGAGAGCCCTCTCCTGCCCCGTAGGGCTAGCTACGAGGCTAAGTGGTTTGATGTTGCCTTGAAGTTTACCTTTCTCAGCCTGAGGTGAAATTTCAAGCGCTAACACTATCTCTCTCACTTTCTCTGCTGAACTATGAAGAACATAAAAGAAGAATTCATCAAGGGTTTCCCCACATTGTGGGGTTTGTCCCTGGCTAACGCCACATCTTGTGTCCTCTTGTCTTGGCTTGTCTTCTGCGATTTATGTTTATGTTCTATCTGCAGTTTACTTTAATGCTAATGTGATTGCTAATCTGGAAACGATATCGAGCTAACTGTGAAAATTTAAATAACATAAAACATACCTAAACCTAAACTTAACAGTGTGTGTGTGTGTGTGTGTGTGAGAGAGAGAGAGAGAGAGAGAGAGAGAAAGAGAGATTTTGAAATACATCTATGGATGAATATAATGATGAACCTTATCTAGATTTCATGGACAAATTCAATTTCGAATTGAATTTTATTGTTTCCGAACTCGAACTTGAACTTGAACCATGTGACATTGCCCAAGGGGAGTGACATGTTGTAGGTAGACCCATCAATCCATAAGTATATGTGATAATGTGGTCATGGAGCGGGAAAGAATTCAAGGAAGATGTCGCAGGCATGAAACCAACTAATGGAGATCCAACATCTTGAGTATAATGATGTAAGGAGGGAGCAATCATGGAGGCATGAATTACCCCTTTTCTCGGTCTAATTTTTTTTACCCTTCCAGTACACCTTTTACTTTAATCATTTTTCTTTCTTTCATACATATCTTATGAGACAATGCCTTCTTTGTGTTTTTCCAATCCCCCTTAAAGATGTATCAATTTCTCGCTTATCAAGGTTGGGACATTCAAGAGTTCATTTATTTTAGATGAAGCATTAAATGCTTGAGGAACTAAGTGATTACTAATGAGGGGGGAAATGCTCATGCTAGGCTTTTCCCACGTGCTAAATAAGTTTCAACCATGTTTTGCATTTTACATTTTCTTTATATTGTTGTTTGATATGCTTTTATCGTTCTTTCAGTTGCATCAACCTCTGGGGACAAGTTTTTAGGTCTCAACTCAAGGATGTGAATATAGGGTGCCAATCCCAATGAACAATAACAATCACCCCAAAGAACAAAGATGAATAATGGGGGAGGATGGGAACTAGTAAGTATGGATTATTATGGACACACCACATCAATCAACATCCCCTATTAGTGCCCCCTCCTAAACCATAAGGCCTTAGAGGAGGTCCCATTGGACAAAGAGTCAAGGATAACCTTCTAGGTAAAGTGTAAGAACAAGGGTACAATTAGGAGTGGTCAATCATCCAATTTTCCCAATTATTTGTATTAATATGCCATAACATTAAATGAAAGCATGTGATTGCTAAAAAGGTTAAAGTACCAATTGGTAGATAACCCACCTTCCTTCAAGAAGAATGCTGGATGGGAGAGAGAACTGACCACAACAATAAGTGGAGAACTCTGACATAAAGCTATCTGAAGACCATCATAGGGCTACTAGCTTGCTGGATGTCAAATGTGGAGAACAAGTTCTCCTCTAGTTTTATCCACTTTTGGTGGGTAACATTGTCTATATTTATAATTCCTTGAAATTCATTTACGTCTATATAGTATAAATGACCACTTGCCAATCTGGACTCCACAGGTATTTAACATCCTGTATACTACACAATTCTTGTAATATCCCCAACCTCTTAAGAGACCTAATACGGGTTTCCGCTAGTCTAACAAGTTCCCATACGCTAAGCGGGAAAAATTTTAATTAAAGGAACATGACTCACTTAGAAAGAACATTATAAATGTTAAAGAAGTGAAAAATGGGTTGTATCCTAGGCTAATGAAAAATCAATTTTATTATATAAAGTGAAAAGTTTCTAAACTAAGTTTATAAAATTAAAAGGGTAACATGGCAGCAAAAGTGGCCACGAAGTTATAAAAAAAGAAAAGGTGAATAGTCTCTCCTCATTCTATCACTTGCATTTTGAGAAAATGAGCCCTTGAAGAGTTTTTGGAGAGAAGTTTAGAGTTTGAGAAACCCTAGCTGTCATTGCTAGCTGCGGTGTTGAAACTATACACCCTAGTTGGTTCAAAGAGCAGAATCACTCAGATATCCCCATTGCACTAATAAGGAGAAGAAGATTTGTAGAAGACAATGGAGGTAAAATGTGTCATCAATGGATTTTATCTTCTAATATGGAGTTTTCTACCTCATTTGACACGCTGGAAATACCCATGAAGATAGCATGCTCCCAAGCTTGGTTCAAGGATCAAGTTCCGTTAATACCAGAGGTTCGAATCAACGAATCAAAGAGGAATGAGTTTCCATTGCATCAAAGAGGCCAATGTTCTGAGTTTTACTGAGCCAAGTTGCCATTGTTAGAAGAGCGAGTTTGTGGTGCTTTGATGGCCAAGTTTCCCTGCTTGTGGTGAAGGACAGAGCCACACATTATAGGCAGAGATTAATTTTTGGTTGAGGCCGAGTTTTATTAGCAGAGGGTTGAATATCATTCCATGCTGACTATACGAGTTTCTCTTGGTGTGGAATCAACTGCACAGGGGATATTTTGACAAAAAAGGTACACAAGTTCACTATTTCTGGGTTGTTCTCAGCTGGACAGCAGGTTGTACCTGTGGATCGATTTCTGGGCATATAGCTGGACGTGTGTCTATTGGTTCATTGATGGTATCCCTTGTTATTTCTGCATTCTGAGGCTGAATATATATATATATATATATATATATATATATATTGCTACTGTGGAGGATTATTTGTAATGCTAGTGGTACTCTAATATTATAACATTCATCTACAGCCATTACCTCTTTCACTGCTCACTGGTATTTTCTATCTCAGTTCTGTCATTATTAAAACATGTGTACCAGTGGTATGTATGCTTCTAATTTCAATGCAAGAATGAATATCAGTTGTTCCTAAGTCTCTCTATCACGTATAATTGGCATTGTTAGTGTTATTTCTGTTATAATTTGTCAAAAGTCACCTACAGTACATTGTTTTCAAACTGTTTGTGAAAACACTGCGGTGAAACAAACCATACAAACTCAGAAATTTGTGGGTTCTTTCCAAGATATTCATGGTGGATATCTTACAATTCTGGTTCCCAATTGTTGAAATTTGAAAAACTTCAAGGACATATTTTCATTATTACAAGTTTAACATCTTTAACCTTGAGATACACAAAAATTTGCAAATATGTTACCTGGGCAAATTTTATGCCCATGAAAATTGACAAGATTAGTTTGATAGGTTTTAGATACCAATCCTGGAAATACCAGCATGCAATGAAATATGACTAATAAAATTCATCAATACAAATAACAACAGAGAAACATTTTGAGTCCAGTCATGTATTGGCTGATAAGAATCTTTGTCAAACATAGAAAAAGAGTGGAATGTCCTCGTGGAGAAACTCGACAATGCTTCAAGAAATATGATTCAAAATAAAACAGAAGACTTTTAGGGTGTTTTATGTTCACAAAATTGCAAGATTTCATGTGCAAATAAGGACAGTTTGTAGATTTTCCAGGAAACAACTGTCACAGCAAGAATTTGGGAATCAATATACAGGACTATGTATGAGAACATAATTGGTTGAGAATCGAGATTTTGAGCTGCATATGTACATCAACAATGAAAATTAACACAGGCCAGTAAAATCTGGTGTGCACCTTTTAATGTCTTCATCTTGTTTAAGCACTAATTCTTAGTATTTTCTGCAAGCAAGAAAAATGTTTACTGCCCATCACGCAAATTCCAGAGATAATGCACAGAGCATGCCACAAAACTGCCTTCCATCAAATCTTGACACATTCAACTTTTCAAGCAGATAATGGGTGAAAGCTGCAATCTTTTGCATTAGCTAGAAAAAGCATATTGTATAATTCTAACTTCTTCAAAATTTATTGGTCTTATTATACAAACTAGCATGTACAGACACCTCTACTCATTTCAGACTCCTAAAGTTCTAGAACATAAGAAATAAAGAATTTAAACCATGCTGGTTCACTGCTATGGAGTAAATATAATTTTTCGTTGTGCCAAATACAATTGTTAAACAAAATGAACTAAGTAGTTGGTTCCTAGAGAAATTCCATTAAACTTAGTGCTGTGCATTATTTCACCACTGTCCTGACTGCACTTTCTGTAAGAAATCCAGAATGGAAGATTACCTTTGAGCATTATATTTCAAGCCGACGTTTGAACCTGCAAAAGTTTGAACCAGTTAATTATATTCCAAGCATGGTTTGGCTGATGACAAAGAAAAACATTTGATCATTGAAGTCTTTATCATATAGAAAAATATGAAACATAACCATAATGGTAGCAGCCCCAGCAGTTGCTTCCGGAATCTGTGTATCAATAAGACCTGTGCATTGCTGTTGCTTCCTCAGAAGTTGTTGACGTAACATAGCAACGATAAGACATATCAATCCAGTACAGGTTTTCCAACCATGCTAAGGGTGCTATCACCAGTAAGATGAGTAGTCTCTGGAACTTTAAAATATACCTGTTACACAAAAAAGAGAGTTTGTAGAAATAAATATAAGCAAATGCAAAACTATGCTTTCAGGTCATTGTTGTCAAAAAAAAATTCTTACCAGGCATGTACGTGAAGGCATTAATATTTTGAAAGAATTTGGCCGACCGTTAAAATTTGTTTCTGGTTTCCCAGGTACACCTTCAGGGGAAGTGAAATGGTCCACATCATGTCTTACCTACAAGAATCACAAAAAATATGGAATGAAGTACCACTGCAAACCCAATACTTTTAAGTTTTCTTTGATTCCCATGAAATACAAAGATGCATCTAACTTGACAGGTAAATTCATACATTGTGCAATATTCAAGAGAATTGCCTAACTGTTCTACTTTTTGGATCTATTTTAGTTGTCTATTCACTGATTTTTGTCACATATGGGTCCAAAAAGTAGAAAAGTTACTTTCAGTTTCTGGCATAATATAGAATATCCATATATGGTTATTTCAACAAGAGAAGAACCTTGCTATGAATGGAACACTGATAACATTAATCTCATTCTCCAATTATTTAACATATTTACAGCTAAGATACCGGATTCGTTGCCTAGGCCTCACGTGTCCCAAATCAGACGAATCAGACACGATTTGGTGGGACACGTGTCCTCCGGATCGTGTCCGATCGTGTGCCATCAGGATACGTGTCACGTGTTTTCCACCTCCACGTGGCCATAAAAGGGTGATTTGGCCCATTCTAACTTCACCAAAGTCATCCTCTCTTGTTGTGGGTTTGTTGTGAGTGTGTGTGAGTGAAGAACAAAGGGCGTGAGAGCGTTTTGGAGGCGATTCAAGCAACAGATAAGGGCATTTTCTCTCTATGTTTTTTGCATTTTTATTACCGCAGTTTGCATGTGCATTTGTTTTGCAAATTTGAGCACTTTTTCTTTATTTTTTACAGCATTCATGGCTCAATCAAGGGTAGTAGGGAAGGGGCAAAGGAAGGGGAAGAACGTCCCCATTGGAGATTCCCTTTCTCTTCCAATTTCATCAGGGTCTGTAAGTGTTCCCTCTATTGCAAGTGGGGCTGCAACAACAGCTTCAAATGTTGAGGGAAGACAATAGCCTCAAGATAACAAATATCCCTTGTAGAAATATGTGACAAGACAGCAAGGGTCAAGCAGCAAGATGAAGGGAGGAGGCAATGTTGCTTAGAAATGCAACTATTGCAAAAATCATTTCATGAGCACATATTTCTGTGTGAAAGCTCATTTGTTGGCTTTACCAAGTTGTGAAATTGCAGCGTGTACACAGGTGTCTTTAGCTAAGAGGAAGGGAATGGAAAAGAGGCCAACGTTGGTATGGCAAAGGTGGCTGCAACATCTAAAAAAACAAGAATGAAGACCCCCTTCCATTCTCGAGGAAAAGCAGCAACAAATTTCCATTTGAGAGTTCTAGTGGGAGACAAGCAGCGAAAAGAAAGGCAATGGCACTTGGTCTAATGGACAAGATTTTTCAGAAAGAGAAATGGGAAGAGCTTGATGTCACCATTGCATTTTTTTTTTATCAGAACTTCATATCCTTTAATGTTGCACGCTCACCTTTATTTATTGAGATGTGCCAAGCTCTAACTCAAGGGGCTCCATTAGGGTATGTGCCTCCTAGGTCAGAGAAACTTAGAACCACATTGCTGACGAAGACAAAAAAGAGGTGGACAAAATGCTTGAGCGTATTAAATTAGCATGGCCAACATTAGGGGTTAGCATTGTTTATGATGGATGGACAGATCCAGCATGGCACCCACTCATCAACTTTATGGTGTCTTCCTTGAATGGTCCAGTTTTCTTGAAATCAGTGGATGCACTTGGACAATACAATGATGCACAATATATGGGTGAGTTGTTTATTAAATTTATTGAAGATGTAGGTGTTGATTCTTGTGCGCAAATCATTACAAATAATGCACCTGTTTGCAAGGTTGCTGGCATGATTGTGGAAGCTAAATATCCACAAGTATTTTGGACACCTTGCATTGTTCATTCTTTGAATTTAGAACTTAAATCCTTTGCTTCTGACGTGCTTTGGATTGGAAGCATTATTGAGGATGCACACCATATCTGCAACTTTGTACAAAATCATACAAATGCCCTCACTATCTACAAGGAGTACACCAATCTATCATTGTTGAAGATTGCGGATACACAATTTGCCTCTTCCTTCATCATGTTGAAGAGGTTGAGGGAGGCCAAGATCGCTCTTGGGGCCATGGTTATTTCAGAGTTTTGGTCTCTTTGGAGAAAGATCAAGCAGCCTCAAAAAGAGTGAAGGACACAATGTTAGATGATGCTTGGTGGGAGAGGGTAGATCTACTTATTCAGATCATGGACCCTATCATTTCTTTGTTTTGATTTGCAGATACAAACCAACCCATCCTACGAGAGGTTTATGAGGTTTGGGATTCCATGATTGAGTCTATGAGGAGCATTATTTTACAGAGTGAGTGCACCGAGTATGAGACATCATCAGAGGCCTTCTTCACCACCATACAGGATATTCTTGTCAATAGATGGGACAAGAATTACACACCTTTCCATTGTTTGGCTCACTCATTGAACCCAAAATACTACAGCCATGAGTGGTTGAATGGTGGACCTTCCCGCAGATTCTCTCCTCACATGGATGGGGAAATTTCACAGGGGAGGAAAGTTGCATTGAGGTAGATTTTTCAGGATAGAGCATCCCTTGATGAGGTGGATGAGGTGGAGGATGCCTTTGTAGAGTTTTCCACTGGCACTAGTCGATTTGTAGGATATGATGTGATTAGAGAGAGGGAGGGTGAGAAGCCCTATTCTTGGTGGGCAACTCATGGGGCTACAAACCCTCATCTAAAGTAGTTAGCCATGAGGCTCCTTTCACAGGTGATTTCATCCTCTTATTGTGAGAGGAATGGGGGCACATATGTGAATTTGTATAGTGTCAAGAAGAGCAGGCTTGAGCAGTCCAGGGTAGAGACAATGGTGTATGTGCAAACCAACCTTCATCTTCTTTACAGGCAGAGGGATGAATGGTTGAATGGAAAGACAAAGATGTGGGATGTCTTTCCTAATGATATGGGTTTGGACTACAATGTTGAGTTGACATTGTCCAACATGGATCTTAATGAGCCAGTGTTAGAGCCTGCCACTTTTGATGATGGTGATACTGTAGAGGGGTCCCTCGCAATAAAAAACCATGGCTAAAATATTTGAGGGTGGAAAAATTATTAATCCCCTCTAGAGTCAATTAATTAATTTTTTCTGGCTAAATTAAATAAAAAATCCTAAGCCAGAAAATTAATTAATTTTGAGTCAAAAATAATTATACATAAATTAATTTCTCTCCAAGTGGAAAGTAATCAAAAAGACACTAAGCATCATGATGTGTGCAGGGGGTGTGCTTTGGGAAAGTACACCAAGACACCTTTCCCAAGCCGTGACAACAGGGCGGAAGGTATCCTTGACTTGGTACACTCCAATGTTTGTGATCCTATGTCTCATGCATCATTTAGCGAATGAGAGTACTATGTGACCTTCATTGATGGCTACTCCAGGAAGACCTAGATTTTCTTTCTAAAGACCAAGGATGAGGTCTTCACGAGGTTCCAAGAGTTTAAGGCTCTTGTGGAGAACTAGACAGGTAAGAAGACCAAGGTGTTCAAATCAGACAATCGACGTGAGTATACCTCCAAGGAGATGAAGGATTTTTGTAGTAGTACAGGCATTAAGAGGGAGTACATAGTGCCTTATAAACCCCAACAGAATGGGGTGGTGGAGAGGAAGAATAGGGCCATAGTGGGCACAACTAGAGCTATGTTGCATGATCAGAGGCTACCTTGCTTTTTGTGGGCAAAGGTGTGTAACACTGCAATATATTTGCAGAACAGGAGCCCACATAAATTCTTGGGGAGTAAGACTCCTGAGGAGGCTTTTTCTGGGAAGAAGCCTGAGATTGGGCACATCAGGATCTTTGGGTGCCTTACATATTCACACGTCCTTGAGGAGAAGAGGACGAAGTTGAAATCCACTGCAGAGAACGACATATTTGTGGCTTACAGTGAGACCAGTAGGGCTTACCGCATATACATTTTTGCATAGAGGAAAGTTTTCTTGAGGCGAGATGTGAGATTTGAGGAGGACAAGGCCTTGAGGAGGTCTCAAGAGATTGATTATGTAAAGCAGCAGGCTCATCAGTAAGGGGCCACACCAAAGGTATCAGAATCTTTAGGTGGTACACCAAGGTCAGAAGGATCACCTACTTCAAGGGCACTAGGTTCACAGAGTCCGGTATCATCGGGCATAAGATCTCAGAGTCCAAGAGTTCACCACAGACCATAGGAGGGCCTTCCCCGTTAGGAGGAGAGGTTCTAGTTGAGGAGTTTTCCATATCAATTGAGGAGGCTACTACATGGAAGAGGAAGCCAAAATGGCTTCAAGAGACCATGATGGAAGAACATGACGCAGTGGGGAAACACAAGTGGTCAGTGAGAGAGCAAACCACTAGAGAGGTTGGATGGCTATCTAGCAGATGTTGTGGAGACAAGCCAGCGAGTTATGAGGAGGTCGCTAGTCAGCAGATCTGGAGAGATCAGTGTTGCACGAAACGCCCCCTAGATTAAACCCAGATTCGCGACCCGTATAGATCCGTGGGTGATCTGGCCCCGGAACCACATCCCGGAAATTCGGAAACACATATTGGACAGGAAAAAACGATTCCTGGTCTGTGGGAACCGCCCGTCTTGATTCACATTTCCATACACCCGAGATGCGGTTATAGAGTCGGATCACCCTGTCGATCCGTCGTGGATAGATGCCGACTCCAGGCAGATCGCGACCACTTTCGTGGGCCGCCTACCGGCTCTATTGTGTGAACCTACAAATTTCATTTAAAAAAAAAATTAATTGTGGTTGGGGGTGGGATTAACTTGGGTTAGGGAAAAGAATGAAGGGATTAAAATTCTATTTCACCTCTTATTTGCTCACTCTTTTATTTTTGGAAAGCTTGGAGAAGAGAGGAGAAGAGAGAAAAAAGAAAGGAAAGACTTGAGGAGAGTTTGAAGGAGTGAAGAAGGAGGAGCTAGGAGCAGTGAAGGAGGAGGAGCTTGGACAAGTAAAGAAGGGCTTCCATCTACAACAACAAAAGAGGTAAGTGCAAACCCCAAACTCCCTTTGTCATTGTTTTTTGTATGTTTTCTCCTCCCTTTCCTACTCTTTCCCATTCTTTCTTCTTGCTCATTTAATTGCAAGTTGCCCACCACTTATATTCATATTCCAACATGGTGTTCCTTTGGCTTCTATGTATCATTCCACTTTTGGTTTTCATGATGGCAAGGGAGAGTAGGAATAGAAGGGAAGAAGAACAAGAGGATAGTGGTCCCCATATGAGTGACCCAATGTACGATGAGGAGATAGGGTTTGAAGAGGAAGGGGATGAACCTGAAGAGAACACTGAAACACTAGAGAGGAACGTTGCATTGACACCCTTGTGGAACTATGTGACCAAACTTGAAGGGGGAAAAGATGGTGGAAGCTACAAGCTTTTGTGCCCTCATGGTTGTCATAGAGGAAAACCACATAGTGGTTCATATACCCATGTGAGGAGGCATCCTTCTGGGGTGATGGACAATGATGAGAAAAAGGGTGTCGTGGGGATACAAATTTGCCCAAACTTTTCAACTGAACACAGAAGAAAATACATCCAAATAGAGGAGGTTGCACAACCAAAAAGAAAGAAACAACAAACTCAGTTTGAATCAAGTGCAACCTCTAGATTTGGTAGCTCATCTCCTCCTGGTACTTTTGCAACCTCTGGAGGTAGAACAATAGGGGATTTCCTTAATGTTGTTGGGAGGGATGATGTGGATAGAAAGATAGTCCGATTTATTTGTGCTTGCGATGTAGCATTCAACGTGCTTCGTTCTCCCTATTGGCATGATATGTTTAAGGCCATCAATGAAGCCCCAAAAGGATAAAAAAGCCCCAACTATGAGAAAGCTAGAATAGTGTTATTAGAAAGAGAAAAAGCAAAGGTTCAAAGGGCTTTGACACGTTTTACAAATGAGTGGGTGGATTGTGGGGTATTCATCGTATCAGATGGGTGGAAAAATATTAGAAACCAACATTTGATAAATGTTCTTGATGTTTCCACTAGTGGTGTAGCATTTATTACAATGTCATGACTCCTCCGTCAGTGCAACTTCCAAAAATATTGCAAATCTCCTATTGCAATCAATCAGAGATGTTGGTCCTAATAATGTGGTTCAAGTGATCACTGATAATGCAGCATATTGTAAGGCAACAAGAAAGTTATTGAGTGTACTCGTCCACACATATTTTGGTTTGGGTGCTTGGTGCACACATTGAACCTTTTGATGCATGATATTGTGAAGAATAAAGAATGAGGATGGATTAATGAGATTTACAAGAGAGAGAAGCAACTCATTAAATTTATCACAAGGCATACAAGGGTAAACTACTTTTATGGTACTTATTCCAAGTTGCAGTGGCTTAAACTTGCAAAAACAAGATTTGCAAGTTATTACCTCACCTTTAGGTGGCTAGTGAAGATGAGACAAGCTTCAACTAATATGGCGGCCTCTTAATCATGGGAGGAAATTAAAACTGATAGAGATGGCACTAATGTAGCCAAGGACACTATTCTTGACAGTTACAAATTAAATATGTTTTGCAATTCACCAAATCAATTTATTACATGATTTGGTTTGCAGATTCAGATCGGCCAATAATAGGGGAGGTGTATGAGCAAATGGATAGCATGTTGGGGCAAATTAAAGACATTGTTGAGCCTAGAGATATCACCTTGTTGAGCAGAGGTGGAAAAACGATGGGATATGCTAAGCATTTGTTAAATTTTGGTATGTTCTATGCTTAGAGCAATTTACTTCAATTTTTCATATTAGCTCAATCTCAATTCCAAATTAGCAATCACATCAACATGATAGTAAAGTGCAGATAGAACATAAACATAAACATCAGAAGACAAACCAAGACAACAGGAGACAAGATGTGGCACCAGCCCGGGACAAACCCCAATGTGGGGAAACCCTTGATCAATTCTTCTTTTATTCTTCAATAGTTCAGAAGAGAGAGAGATAGTACAAATACATTTGAAGTCAATACTTGACTTGCCAAATAGGAGATCAAACATCAGAGATCTTCACCATGAAGATGACACAATGAGCTTGTAGATCTAATGACAAGGACTGAAGATATGCAGCAAATGATATGCCTAGCACAACTCAAATTACCCAGAATACTGAGGGTTGTCCTTCAATAAGACTCTCCTTCCTTTGTTGCTTCACTAATCATGACAAGGCTACTAATCTGGCACCTTTCGTATGCTGCAAGGACTGATGCATTTCATGGCAAACCTAGTCACTAGTTAAAGCACAAAAGTTGTGTGCTACAAAACTCTAAACAAACCCCACAGTCCACCTATTGATTGTGGCTTGCCTTCACACATTTGTTGCCTAAGGGGTTGCTATCCTTCTTAACCCAACACTTTAAATGCTTCCAACTGCTGGCTATGGCCTACGGCCTAGCCCAGCAGTGGGCTAAGACTTAGGTCCCTTTGATTAGTGCCTCAATCAGCCCTTAAGCTACAATATCTTGCTCCTCCTTTCAGCAGATTTTTCTGCCCTTCAAGTCAAGCTCAAGAACAATACTAACATGCCCAAATAGCCTTGATTGAACACGCAATCACCTATAACAAATCAACACAGATCCTTCACGCTGTAATACTAGGTTCAACCTTTTGATTATGTTGTAGATCTGATCCAAAAATATACGAGAACAGAAATAACCCAAGAACAATAAGATTGAAATAGATAGAAATGATTCTCTTTATTGATATCAAACCCTTAAGGTAGGGCAACACCATACATTCACTCCTTAAGGAAGGAGAACGCTCCACAAGCCATATGCCTGTTCATACAAGAATACTTCTCTTCATATCCTCCATGTGGAGTCTCTAGCCTTTATATAGACCTCATACATACAATACCATGTATCATTACCATGGTTCCCTCATACCATCAACTAATACCATGAGCCCATTACATTATTATTAACTACTTGTGGTCCCTTACATGACATGGGTTAACCACCTTATTTATTACTATGGCCCATCCCATTATTATATTATTACCTTGGGTACCTCCCTTGGTACCCCATATTATCCCCCCTAGGTATATAACATTCCACCCCCCTAAGCATGTTTCGTCCCCGAAACATGGGAAGAACACAAATAATAAGATCTACTCAAAAGAGTAGTCCACTGATACCATGCACGTGCATCTAGCCATCCAAGAGAAAGGTGAACCCTCGATCTCGCTGGTGTCTCGCTCGCTTGAGATGGAAGTTGACCGTGGCAGCTCTTCTGTGTTGATGTGTAGTAGGTGGATCTTCTCTCCTCGCTATCCGTCATGTGACTACTTGGTTTCCATCTTGATGGTTGTCTTGCGGGGTGATGTGGGTGATGATATGTTGAAGTTTTAACCCACGATGTCTTTTTCTTTAATTCACCCTGCTGTGGTGCCTGTTGTGGTGTCTTCTTTTCCAATATGACTTCAACCACTGAACCCTCATCAGATGTGTCAGTACCTATAACCTGTTCTGCTTCAGCCTCTGTTTGTGTTTGATTGTCGACCATCAACTGCTCATCATCTGATATGTCAGTCCCTGGAACATCTTTTGCGTCAACCTCCTTGGACTCTACCTACATATTAATGGAAATATCCTGTAATGTAAGTTTCTTCTTTTTATACCAGAGCTTCAGGAATTTCTTCTGCACATTAATATTGATAGTACCCACTGATTCCATCCAAGGATATCCCAAAACAACATCCATATTATCCATCTCTGAAGCATAAAAATCACCATGAAACACATACTTATCCATAGAAAGCTTCAAATCCTTATAGATTTGAACATCCTTATCATCAACCTGTGTATGTTCAATTTGTTTTGCTAGGACTTGCAATTTTTTTGCCAAATTAACACTGATAAAATTATGTTTACAACTAGGATTTATAGACACAACGATCTTCTCCTTTTGAATGAATCCATGAACCTGCAATAAGGAGACACCCGTAGCAATTAACCCCTTATGTGTCTTATTCTCCTTTTTTCTAGCCCGAGACCATTTGTCCAGAAATACCTTTTCATATTCTGCATCTGAAAGTTTGGTCAACTGCTGGTGGTCAAGTGATAACCACCAATTTTTAGCCTCATCTCTCATACTACATATTATTGGGAGCCTCCAATATTTCCCATGTGAAGACTTGTATCTTTGTATAAATTCTTCAATAGTAGGACCATCATCTGTTCCTGTAAAATATAGAACCTTGCTAGAAGCCATGAAGAGGGTTTTGAAAAAACTTGGCGAAAATTTGAAATGGCCACAAATCCGTCAATATTGCTCAGAATCTCTATTATAACCTGTTTTTGGAAATGGAACAAGCATTCTGCATCTGCCCATGTGATAGAAATCCTGATTCAGACACTGGAATTTCAGATCTGCGCTGCTACTCTCCCGCTGTCACCAAAATTTCTGCAAAAAAGAGCTGATTTTAGATCAGCGATATCTCCCTCATCCGGACTCCGATTCAACTGATTTTTTTTTGAAATTGGGTAATTTTTCTCAAAAAATTCAGATCTACAATTAGATTTTGTAGATCTTGCACTAGGATGTTTAGATCTGCGCCGCAAACTCGCTGCCCTGAAAATTGTCTGCAACCCCACTGATTTTTAAATCAGCGATATCTCCTTCATCCGGACTCCGATTCAACTGATTTTTTTTTGAATTCGACTATTTTTGCACAAAGAATCCAGATCTGTAATTATATTTTACAGATCTTGCACCAAAATGTACAGATCTGACCTGCAAAGTCGCCGCCCCGAAACCCTGCAAAAAATAAAAAAAAATCTCCACTTTTGTGCCCAAGAAAGTGCTCTGATACCACTTGTTGTAGATCTAATCCAAAAATATATGAGAATAGAGAATAACCCAATAATAACAAGATATAAATAGATAGAAATTCTTCTTTATTATCAAACCCTTATGGTAGGGCAACACCATACATTCACTCCTTAAGGAAGGAGAACACTCCACAAGCCATATGCTTGTTCATACAAGAATACTTCTCTTCATATCCTCCATGTGGAGTCTCTAGCCTTTATATAGACCTCATACATACAATACCATGTATCATTACCATGGTTCCCTCATACCATCAACTAATACCATGAGCCCATTACATTATTATTAACTACTTGTGGTCCCTTACATGACATGGTTTAACCACCTTATTTATTACTATGGCCCATCCCATTATTAGGTACCTCCCTTGGTATCCCATATTATCCCCCCTAGGTATATAACAGATTAGGGCCTCACAAACGACGTATAAGGGCAGTTGATTAGGCCTTTAGTTGCTACGGAATAAGGCCTGCGTTTAGAACATAAGGGCACCTCCAAGACAACAGCTATACATCCTTTGTGATTGTGGCTAGGGCTTGCTTCATTGACTGCGATTTAGACTTCTCTTTGACAGCATCTAGGGCTTCCTTTGGCAACGTTGAAGTTCCCTTAGATAGCGTATAGAAACCTTCTCCTTGCTGCTAGAAGAGCCTCCTCTTGACTGCGTATAAAACCCTCCTTGACTGCGTAGAGGTGTCTCCTCCTAGGACTGCATAGAGCCTTCTTTGACTGCATCTAGGGCTAGGGCTACATCTTCTCTAGGGCAACGTATTCTCCTAAAGATCTCTCCTACCACCAAAACCCAAACAAGTGGAGAGAGAGATCACAAGAAATGTGTGTCAAAATGACTTGAATACCACCTCTATTTATAATGAGACATTGAGGATAAGTGGGGGTAATTTCGTTGCTGGTCGACCTTGACGAATTGTCGCATAACACAAATAAATTCATATCTCCATGAATACATGTCGGAATCGGATGATCTTTAGATCAATCCTTCACATCTCGATGAGAGGAATCCAAGAAAAATATCAGCTGCCATAAATAAGATGACCCATATGGAGTTTGGCCCTAGTTGCCAATTTTAACACTCCCTCTCAACTAGGGAGAACTCCATCTACTAATCCATCTGTCAGTTCATACTATCTTTGCCATGAAGAAGAAGAAGAAGAAGTGATCGAGAATGTACCATACCATTCTCTATTGACCCGAAGTCAGTGTCATATAAAGAGAGTGTCTCATACCATTCTTACTGATCCGAAATTAGTTCCAAATAAAGAGAGTGTCGCATACCACTCTTACTGATCCAAAATCAATTCCAAATAAAGAGTGTCTCATACCACTCTTACTGACCCGAAGTCAGTTCCAATTGATCTCAGATCAATATCATCCTAGCATAGGGAGTACGATAGTACACAATGCGTCCATCGGTAGTACTATGGTCACTATCCTCATTTCCCTGCTCATTGGCCAAATGAGAGGTACTTCCCATGAGTCCCAAACTACATGGGTAGGATGTTTCAGCAGGAGAAGGATGAACCACTCATCCTGCCTACATGTCGCCAGGGGTATCTCAGGGAAAGTTTGAACCACTCACCCTGTACACAACAAATCACTAGGGGAAGTATGAACCACTCACCCTGTACACAACAAATCACTAGGGGAAGGTTGAACCACTCACCCTATGGTTTCTCATCACTCCAAGAAGTACCCCGGAGCTCCTAGAGCTCAATGTCCATGTCATACAAGACCTTCAGGAGAAGGTATCTCCACGACTCCTAGTTGTTCTCGGAAAGTCAAAAATTTGACCTTTCCCGGGGGCTTCGTCAGAATATGGGCAACCTACACATCAATCCCAATGTGATGGAGCCTTATTGCTCCCCGTTGTACCATATCCCAGATAAAGCGGTACCTTATGTCTATATACTCAAAGCGATCATAGAACATGGGATTCCTCAACAATCGAATCCCATTCTGGTTGTCACAGAGGATCACGGTGGTATCCACCACGTGTCCAAACAGCTCACTGAATGGTTAGGATTTTTCCCAAATCACTATTACATAGACTCAATCTAGAACATTAGGACTCCCCTAAGGTCCCAGTGACAAAATCCATTCCGTCTTTGGGGTAAGGCTGAAAGAAAACTCTGTCGACCAGCCGAGAATGGATCAGTGAGACAAGAAACCTCTTGGAATGTAGATCGTCACGAGAAAAGTAGGTTTACCTAGGTAATTACATACACAACACAGATCTGCCGAGATTATTTACATTATACACATGCAGAATGGGTTTACATTATAACATGATTCTCATGTTAACGATGATAGTTGGATGTTAGGAACACATCGATCAAGCACTATCCCTTTTGCAAAAAAGGGGGTGTACTGCTATGGGTCGTTGACATGTAGTGGTCAACAAGTTAAGGTGGCATTCATCGATGGAAAGGTTCGTGTTTGGAAAAGGAATTTTCAAGATGCTTTTACTCTTGGGTTCAGGATTGGCAATTTGTATCAAGTTGTAGGAAGTCCATTGGGCACCATGTTGTGTGACACATCTCTTCAATGGCACCGGAGGTCTGCCCATCTTCATTGTAAGGCCCTACCCAATGTGAGACAGATGGGGACAGGGATGCCAAAATTCAAAGAAGAGCATGAAGGTACATGTCTGAGATGTACCAAGGGAAAAATTATAGGGAGATCTTTTCCCTCAAGAGGTAGCGGACCACAGATGTGGATCAAGCTAATTGATTTGAGGTTCATGACCAGAAACCTCATATATGCAGGTTGAAGAAAGCTCTCTATGGCTTGAAGCAAGCATCTTGTGCTTGGTTTGAGAGGATTGACAACTATATGATGAAGCTAAGATTCACTAGGAGTGAAACCGATCCAAACCTTTGCCTTAAGGTTGTGGATGGTAGACCTCTCATACTGGTACCTTATGAGGACGATCTCTTTCTAACAGGTATAGACCCTCTCATTTACAAACGTAAGAGGGAGTTGGATTCCAAATTTGGAATGATGAATTGCAAGCTTGTGACTACCCTGATGGAGCTTAACTTTAAGAAGTCATGCGGTAGTGCTGCCGAATCTGAATCGGGAAATGCTTTTGAGTTTCGTCAACTCATTATAGCATTGATGTTCTTGGTAAACTCCTGTCTGGATACATGTTTTGTAGTTAGCATGTTGAGCCCATATACAGTTAAGCCTCACTGGATTGGTGCCAGGAATCCTTTGAGATATCTTTGGGGCACAATCTCTCATGGATTGAGATACACTGCTGGAAATGTGACGCTGCATGATTATTCTGATGCTGACTGGGCAGGCAGTGTGGAGGATCGCAAGAGCACTTCTGGGTGTTGGTTCTCTTTGGGTTTTGCTTCGATATCCTGGATGAGCAGGAAGCAGAAGTCGGTTGCTTTGACTACCACTGAGGCGGAATACACAGTGGAAAGTATGGCCTTTTGTGAAGATGTCTGGTTGTGGAAGCTCTTTAGTACAAATTGTTTGGTCTGCTGGATTATATTTGTGTCGCAGAATTGGGTAGTCTGTGAGGGTCTTTTGCAAATGGGTTTTCCCCCTTAAGATGTAAAAAATGTAAAATTCATGATGTAAAGTGTCTTGAGGGTTAGAAAAATAATTTATCCCCTCATAGGTTAATTAATTAAATTTTCTAGCCAAAATTAATTAAAATCCTAAGCCATAAATTTAATTAATTCTAGGTCCTAGGTAAATTTAAATTCTCCTAAGGCAAAATTTGTTGGTCCTTAAAAAATTAAATTTTAAGAAGTTCAAGGACTAAGGTAAATTAATTATTTTTCTTAATTTTAAACCTTTGGTCCCTGGGGTTAAGTCAAAGTCAAAATTTTGAGAAAATTAATTCAAAAATTTAATTTTTGAATTAATTAAAATTCATTTAATTGAAAATTTCGAATTTCCTCAATAATTTAAAATTTCGACGAGTGAGATTAAAAAAAAAATTAATCCTCATCAACGGTTGAGATTGCTTTGACAAGGATCACTCGAACTAGCCGTTGGAGGATTTATCTTTAAATAGGAGGTCATTTGTTAGTCAGTTCATCCGATCTCTGGATTGTGTACTAAGCGAAAAGCTCTCTTATAATCTTTTTATTAACAATTAAGAAAGACTTTGGGGTTAATTTCTATTGGTGTTACTCTTCGCGGAAATATTGTAAGATGTGTTATTTTCATGCATAGATTTCTTTTTAGCCGTTGATGATAGCTTTCTAAAGAATGATTTGAGTACAGGTATCTTGCTCGTCGCTCGGATTTGAATGATAATTTAAATTTTGAATATAATAGTAGATATCTCTATTAAATCTGAATTTTATTATCGTTTTCTCGCTCTATGTTGATGGCTAAATTGAGTTTTGTAGGAAAGTCTTGATTTTTAGATCATCAGATGTTCAGGGAAGTTCTCGGTTGAACCAACCAACCCCCAATCCGTGTTTTCTGAAGAGCCCAGCTTAAATTTGATCTCGGGCTTATCATAAAATATTTTTTATGGGTGATGCATGAAGGATTTTGAGCTTAGTACCTCCTTTAAAATTCAAAAAAATTAATTTTTTTTGTGCTAAATCGATAGATCTGGTTGTTGAGAGCCTCAGATTTTTAGATCTGGGAGCGGAGTTGGACTTACACTCCCTAGATCTGATAGATCTACCATTCATGTACATAGATCTGTAAAATTATTCGCAGTTTTCTGACTTGGATTTTCTGGGCTTTAGTTTCTTTTTGGGTCATTGTATATATCGTTTGGGTGTGTTTTGTTGTCTCGCAGCTACAAATCTGAAGGAGAAAATTGTGCAGAGTCCAGATCTAGGCCCTGGAGGGTAAGAGATGGATCTTTGGGGTTCATCAACATCATTTTTGCAAGGATCATATCCAAATTTTTGCAGTCCAGGGTTTCAAATTTTTATTTTTTATTTTTTTAAATCTGGAAATAATTTCATCGGGATTTCATTGATAAATCTGAAGCATTAAAACACATTAGTGTAAAATTCGTCTTCCTGAATTTATCTTAAGCTTCTGGCTGCAGTTCCTTTGCTGCCTGGGGTTTAGTAAATAATTTTTATTTTAAGAGTTTTAAATCTGAAAATTTTTATGAGATCTAGAAAATCTTGGGTTTCTTCCTACATTTTTCTTTTGTCTATCCTCCCAGCAGTGACCTTCAAAACCCTCTGCCACTGCCATAGCTTATTTGCCTCTCAGATCCGCGATTTCCCCTCCTCCAGCAATTAAATCCATTCTCTTCTACGTTGCGCTATTCTCCCATTGCACTTCTTCTCCATTTACCATCACATCTTTTCTTTGGTTGCATTTTCCCTCACCTCTGTTGCATTATTCCCATGGCTCCCTTCTGCTTAATCCTGCATCTGTTGTTCATTTTCGTTGCTCTCTGCTGCCCTTCGACCTGCATATCCGTGCTATCCACTGCTCACGTAGTCTTCATCTCCCTCGCTCATCTATGCAGCTCCATTTGCAGCCAGCGTTCTCCCTCTCTCATCGATCTACAACCCAAGCTCAAACCTGCAACAAATCTCATCTGTCCGCGACACCTACATACCTCTCCTTTCCATTACCCGCATCCTCCACGTCCAACCCGCAGCTAACTCGAGCGCCTATCATTGCACATTCCATGCTCCTTTCCGTCTTCACTGCTCTCAGACCTGCAAACGCACAACAAAACACTCCGATTTTTTTTATGAATGCGATTAGGTTAGTTCTCTTTGTTGTTATTTCATTTGTATTTTAGTTAAAGCTTAGGGTTAGCATATGTATTTTAGTTTCATTAAATTTTAATTTAGTTTTGGTTTCTTTAGATAGGTAGCATTAAAACATTTAATAAAAATTATGAAGTGTGTTTTTGTCTTGATTTAATTAAAACTAAAAAAATCAAATTTGATTTTGGTTTCATTTAGATTTTATTTTTGTTTTATTTTGACTTTGATTAAAAAAACTTAAAAAAAAAAATCTAAAAATCAAAAAATTAAAAAAATCTAAAACATTTACAAAGTTTCAAAAAATCTAAAAAAAATTAAAAAACTAACCTTTTGACATTTTTTTTCTAATTTAAAAAAATTCATAAAAAATTAAAATTTTTCTAAAATTTTAAAAATTCATAACATTTTTTTGAAAAAATCCTAAACATTAGAAATTTCTAAAAATTTTAAAATTTGTGATTAAGGATTTAAAATAAATTAAAAGATTTGCACTTAAACATTAAAAAAATTTAATGTGGCGTACGACCCATTAAAAATTCGATTTATTAACCTGTTGATTTGTTTTACCTCTTTAAATTATTGCCTAAGGGATAATGAAAATTTAACTTTGAAATTCCTTAGTGTTATTTGGTGATTAAATGCATCTTTCATATTTCTCTATTGTTAAGTGTGATAATGTTTTAAATCATATAGATTCTCAGAGAAAGTTAGTTGAATCTAGATCTGCGTTGTTAAGTGAAAATCATTTTTTTCTGGAATCTCTTGCATGTTAAATTTTTGGGCATTTACATCCTAATTGTTTATGATCGTCGCTTTGCCACACATATAAGTCTTCTCTGGATAGCTTGTCTTAATCTATGGTTAATTCAAACTAAAGGCACTGGTCTACAATTATCTCTAGTTGGTGGTCGCGTCTTGGTTACATTAGTGTTTAATCTATTCATCTGAGTTAATCGAGATTCATTTAAATTCGTTAAGTTGTCCATCGTTAAAATCTCCTAGAGCATGTGTTCCACAGGGTTTCTCATCCATTTACCTAGGGACTACCCCCCTTGATTTGCCTAGGAGAGAGTCTAAATGGAGTGAGTAAGGATCAGGAGTGACAGCCCTTACTCTGAGCATTGTCGCGGTGCTTAGACACTTTGTGCGACAACATAACCTTTGTCTTCCATTGCCGAAATGGACATCAAGTTCTTCTTGAGATCAAGTACATAAATAACTTCTTGTAAATGAATCGAGTTACCCTGATCCAATTGAAGAATAACATTCCCTACACGCTTTACGGGATAGGTGGCATCATCTCCAAGAACAATCTCTAAGTTTGTATCCTTCTCTCTCAAATTAGAGAGAGCTTCCTTCAATCCAGCGAAGTGCCTTGAAGCACCTTTATCAATATGCCAATTTCCCAAAGTATCCGAAGAAGAGGTAGAGGAGAGGGCCGATATAAGATAATACTCCTTTTGCTTATCAGAAACAGCATTTGATTCTTCGTGCCTGGAGTTCCTTGCCTTCTTGGAGGGTCGACTATTACCTTGATGTCCTGCATTCCTTTTTCCATTGCCATCGTACCTGTCATTCCTTCGATTGAAGTTGCCCCTGGAATGATTGTGATCATCATCATGTGATGTGTCCCTTCTATTTGGACACTCCCTCACCTAGTGGCCAAATTTGTTGCAAGTAAAGCACCTGCCTTTCCTTCCTCCTTTGAATCCAGGCTTTCCATGGCAATGACCCTTAGATCCTGCATTATTCTTCCTCTTGGCATGAGCGGAGAATGCAGTAGGGTTACTTCTACTAGAGGGCATCTCTTGTTCCACCATCCTGGTTTCTTCTTGAATGCATCTCGACATCAATTCTTCAAACCCTGGAATACGATCATTATTGACAATAGCGGTTTTGAATATATACCACTCGAGTGGGATTCCTCCAAGGGTAGTACTAGATGGTAAGTTGTCTATCAGATATGATTTCTCCAATCGATAGAAGATCATTCTTGATCTCAGTGATCCTTAAGAAGTAGGATTGAATATCCTCATCCTTGCCCTTCTTAATATCCTTCAACTTATTTTTGAGAAACAAAATTTGATTTGCATCACTAACCTTGAACATAATTACCAATCTATCGTAGATCTCCTTGGAGGTGTTTAGATCGGAGATGTAAGCCACCAAACACTTGTCAATGGAATCTATGATAATCTTCTTCGCTTTGACTTCACCCTTGGTGTACTTGTTCTTTGTAGCAACCGGTGCATTTGATGGAGGCTCGGGGATTTTACCCTTCATGTAATCTAGCACTTCTTTCTCTTCCAATGTCAGATCCAGAGACATCTTCCATCCGTGATTGTAGGAATTTACAGCGTAAGTTCCTCAGATAGAACACCAAAGGACACCGCTCACAAACAGATCACAGATCAATACACCAGTATTCTTAACGTGGTTAAAACAATCAAAGAGGGAAACAGTCCACGGCCTGAGCCAACGCGGCCACTTCAGGCAATTTTTAGGAGACACAAGCCCGAGATTTTAGGTGACAAAGGCCCAGATTTTTAGGAGACTCCCAGTACGAGACTTGAGGTTGATTATCAGGCCAAATCTACAAGAGAATAGTCGGTCTGTGGCTTAGATTTGTATGTTGGAAGATAGCTATCTGTGACACACAGAATGTGGATTTTTAAGTCTCTATCGCAGCTTATTTTGTGGAGCACTTACTGCAGAGAATTGGCACGAATTTTCTAGAAGTTTTCTGCTGAGTAGGACAATTTTTGAGGCAATGTCATTGAGTTTCAGGGACAGAATTTGATGCAAATCATAGACTGAGATAGCTGACTATGTGGGACACAAATAGTGAAATTTCCTTAAATTGCAACAACTGGAAATTTATTCTTCTAACTGATTAATTATGCAGTTTATTTGTTACGACAAATAACGAATAAATCACACTGCAATTCTTCACAATAAAATTATGCTACAGAAAATAAACTAGCACTGAGAAAATAGATGCGCACACACAATAAAATCGACACAATAATTTTTGGACAATAGTCCCCAGAAAAACCTCGAAGGGAAGATTGGTGCAGTAGATGAGGGTTTATTTTATTGTTATGCAGCAACAAAAATCTGAGTACAATATATAAATGCTCGTACAATATATAAATTCCCAACTAGAAATCCTCTTCTGAGAAATCACTAGCAAAATCTCTAAGGGAAAGTTTTCCCTTGTCTATAAGCAATCTAGCCCCAACTGGCCACCCGAACAGCCTCCCTAAAATACCTCTGCATAGCCTCTGTGTTGCCTATGTGTAGGCTATAACTCGCACTCTCCAGAATAGCCTCGAACTACCTCTAACTGACTATCTTTCCCACTGATATGAATTTGTTGTCCCTCTAGAAGAATTTCCTGGCACTTAGTTGTTGAATCGATCCCCTACTTGGCTGGTTCCTATGTTGCCAAGAAACGTGGGTTCAGGGATGGGTACGGGGACAGGGACGAGGACATCATTTTTTGAAACAAGGTGCAGGGTTTCGTCGGGGGTATATATATATATATATATATATTATTTTACAAATTACAATAAATATGAATTTGTATACTTTTCAACTTTAAACAAGAAAACTAAAATATTTATTATTTAGACATGCACATCATTGAACATTCAACATTCACAATGAAATTTCAAAATTTCTAGTTTGAAATCAAGTGCAAATTGGAGTTTACATATTAATAAGAATCATGATATATGTCCATTGTCATACTACATTCAAAATTTGCCTTAAGACATCTCCAAACAAGAACTAGGAAATTTTAAAATACTTAAATAAAAAGAGCTAATAGTGAACAATGGCTTCCTCAAGCCATGTCATCAACATCCATGTCAACAGCATCACTCAGATCTTTAGTTAGCATGCTCTCCAACTAGGAATCACTCTCACCTTGAGGCTCCTACTCATCCATACCAACTGGAGGTAGCTCAATAAGGCCATTTGGTTGTATCTCCTCGTCCACACACATAGCATCATCTGTGTATTGGTCCCTTCTCTTAAAAGGACCTTCCTTGTACCCAGGGTCTTTTCGATATATGAGACGAAGTGTGCTATGAGTGTACACTAAGTTCTCTACGTTCTTTGAGCCCAACCTATTTCTCTTTACTGAATGGATCAAGGCATAAGTACTCCAATTTCTGTCATGTCCCTTCTAAAATGAATTAGTCATGGGATGCAGTAACACAATTTTGGCAGCATTTTTGGTTTAGGAGGAGGACCCCACACGCAGAAACTTAGGAACTATAGGCAATCCGATTTATTTCTGATAGCTAGTGGAATGTGGGGGCCACCACATGCATAATTCAAAATTGACCAAGGAATACGTTGGAGGGAATTCGAGCTAGTGGATGGAGGGGCCCACATGAGGCTAAGGGGGCCCAAGGAGCTATAAAGAGAGATCAGCTCTCATTCTGGAGGCATTCTGATCATTTTGACAAACAAACTTACCTTTGTATAATCTGCTACTTAGCAAGTCTACCGGTTGTTTAGCCACGAGTCTTCTGTGAGGAAGATTCAACCTCTACTTCTAGGGACCATCCGTGCCCACCCTGGGGAGGCTATTACACAAGGGTTTTCGGGGAGTCCAGATACAGTGACACACTTCATCCATCAGCGCAGGAAGGAAACTACGTATTCCTAGGCAGCCAGAGAACACACAGGAGGAGTTGGAAATCAGCAAGGGGGATTCACAGCGTGCTAGGAGAGCCGGGAATAGACTAGCAAAAGGGATTCACAACTTGCTGGGAGAGTCGGGAGTTGAGGAGGCAGCATAGGAAAGGCAACTCTGCTGGAGTAGCAGCCAGTTAGACCAGTGCAGCAGTCAGTCGAAATTCTGGATGGAGGTGTTGCGCAGAGGCCACTGTAGCAGCAAACTCGTGGTGCTGGGAGAGCAGTCATCCGGACCAAGGGTCATCTGGGCAGCAAGGAGTTAGTCAGTATAGGTGAACCCAACATTCTAAGGGTATTTTCAGAGGGATTTGCAGGCTGTTTCCTACAAGTCGAATTTGGCTGTAGCAGCTAGGGAGAGGCTCCAAGTAAGCCGAAAATCCAAAGTCAAAAGCAGAGAAATTCCCTTCTAGATTTTTCTGGGTTTTGTCCAAGGAGTCTAAGGCTAAAAGGGTATAAATTTCTGGGTGGCTTTTGGGCACCTTCCAGCAGGTCGAAGTTAGTAGATTAGCAGTTTCGTTGGGACAGCACAGTGCAAGTGGTGCAGCAACTGAATGGCCATCATCTCAGCTATTCCATCACCTTGGTTTAGTCCATCTTGTCCTTGAGACAAGCCCAGGTGCACCGCTACATTGATATTGTACCCACTGCTCTCAAATTTTCTAATATATGGCTCAACAGTTCCAAATTTACATTGTTTCCATGGATGTGTAATGCCTGTTTTTAATTTTATGTTGTTACACTGTTTATTTGTTTAAATATTACTCATATTCCTACTTAGGAACATTACAGTGGTATCAGAGCCTAATTCTTGGCTCAGCTGTGGGGTTGGCTTCCTATGAGAGGAGAACATTGGGAGAACATCACTTACCGAAGGCAGAGATATAGGAGCAGAGAAAGGGAGCTGGAGATTACACCAGATACGAAGGAAAAATGGAAAGCAGTAGCCAAAGAGGAGGAAATGACAGAGCCCACGAGCAGCGAGGAGATGGCTTTTGATAGCCTCTTAAGGGCTTTGAGTGACTTGGCCAAGGGGCAGAAAGACATGTTGGAAGAAATCAAATCACAAAATTGGGACAGAGCCACACCTAAAGGGTTCTTGTGTGGAGAAACTTCAGGGGATTCTCAGCCTTTTGATCAACCCTCACCAGCAGCACAATGCCCTTCAATGAGTGTACCCACTAAGGCTACACTACCCTCTTTCATGCCTATAGCACAAATCAAACCAGCAAGAGAGAAGGACACTCCCCAGATGGGGGACTACTTCAGAGAGTGGCAGGCGATGGACGAATATTTCAAAGAAGCCCTCTCCTTCAGAGATTATTGCAAGCTCAAGCAAAGTGAGAGGAACAAGGGGTACGGAGGACAGGGAACCCAAAACTATGAGCTGCAGAGAACTATAGGGAGGATGTACTTCCCTACATTTGATGGCACTGCCAAGTGCATAGCTAGGGCTTGGGTTGAAAATATGGACACATATTTTCAACTCAACTGGATGACGAAACAGGAGACCATTAAGATGGCATCACTGCACTTGGAGGAGGAAGCCCATGACTGGTGGTTTCATGGCCTAACCACTTTGGGGCATGCCCAGATAGTTTCGTATGAGGAATTCACCAGGAGGGTGATGGAGCGATTCGATTAGAGGGATCCGGAAGCATCCTTCGGGAGCTAACACCACTGCACTAGACAAGCAACCAAGAGTAGTATTTTTCTGATTTTTTGCGTGTGTCAGTGATGGTCCGGGATCTGTCCGAGGCCAGGAGGATATACACCTTCATTGAGTGTTTGCTTGAGCCTCTGTGTGGATTGGTGAAGTCACGCAGACCCTCTACGTTGCAGGAGGCGATGGTTTGCACCAGAGATTTGCAAGGGGTTGTCCCCAAGACTAGAGCGCCATTCCCTGCATGGACCCCTTTCCCACAGAAAGGGCATGAGACTAGACCCCCGCCACCGAGGACCACACAGGGGAGGGGGCAGCTAGATGAGGAGACACAGAAGGACCTCCGGAGGAGGAAGCTATGCTTCACATGCAGAGAGCCCTGGGCACCAAGCCATAGGTGCACAGCGGGTAGAGCACATTACATTGAGGTCTTTTTTGACAGTGACTAGGAGGACGAGGTGGAGCAGGATTGTGGTGGGACAGATGGAGAGAGTTTGGGGGACAGAGGGCCACCACTACCACCTCCTCCACAAGGACGGGCATGTCTTGCCTCATCAGGGGGAGTCCTTGCTTCTCTATGTGGGATTCCTAAAGATTTTGACACTCCGGATCAGAGGTACGGTACAGGGACAAAGGGTGTCGATACTAGTGGACAGTGGGGCTACCCACAACTTCTTAGATGCACAGTTAGTCCAGACAAGGGGCCTCACCACGGTAGAGTTTGAGGGATTCTCCGTCCTAGTGTCAAGTGACCGTACCATCCAATGTACTAGTTATGTGCCCTCCTTGACAGTAGTTATGGGAAACTACTCGATGATGGACCACTTCTTTGTGGTCGATGTGCCAAACACCAACGTGGTGATGGGTGTCCAGTGGTTGTATTCCCTTCAGAGAGTTACGACAAATTGGCGGAAACCTGAGATGGAGTTCATGGGGCCAAACGACAAATTGGTAGCTTTGAGAGGCATGCAGCCTTATCCACCTCAGATAGTTTCGGCCCACAAGATGGAGACAGATCTTCGACATGGGGACATTGCATGGGCAGTCGAGTTGAGAATCTCAGAGGTTGGGGGACAGGCACAATCACCACCAACAGACATATAGGTGCTTCTGGATGTTGATTTAGGGTAGCACCGGATGTGCTCTAGCCATGAAAATTGGTGGAGAGGCTAAAGCACATGAAATCTCCAAGACCCAGAAATGGTTTGCGCAGATTCTAAGTGGTATGGGAGATATTAAAATAATTAATATTTTTAATGGAGTTCCTAAGTCTAAACTTAGGAAAAATAAAATATTAATGGGCATTAATATAAAACTGGGTTAGAACTTAGAAGGTTCCAAAAGTAATGGATCAAACCAAATCTAATCTTAGCCGTTGATTAGAGATTTAATCTCGACCGTTGATGGACCAACGAGAAAAGTATAAGAGGAAGCTTGAGGGTCAGTTGGAGAACACACCAGAGTGATCAATCATTTTATTCTCTAGAGCGGGGTTTGCTAAGAGAGATAGAATCAGTGATCAACAGCGAGGGGCAGTGAATACATAGCAGAGAGGTAGAGTTGGTACCAGAGAGACTGCGCAAAGCCTGGAGAGGTTGACACAAAGGCAGCTAGGTGCTACGCAGAGGCAGCTAGGAGTTGAGCAGAGCCAGGAGAGGTCAGGGTGTGTGTCGCAGAGGGTCTAAGGGCTGACGCAGAGGCTCCAGAAGTTGACGCAAAGGCTAGCAGAGCTGACGCAGGGCCAAGAGGCAGCACTGGGAGGTTTTCGTGGGGCAAACTGGGTGCTGGTGAGCCGGGAAGGGTGATGCAGTCCCTATCAGAGTGACGCAGAGCAGTGAAGCTGCAATTTTTGATATGGGATTGTGCATCTGGTGATTATTCAACCAGAATATCTGTCTATGAGGAGAGGTAATACTGCCGAGGGCATTCTCTGTTGGGTGAGCCCTTTCTGGCACCCTGTTTGTATTTTGAAAACTGCATAATAATAAAACCCTCTGAATAGCTGCACCAATTTTCCCACATTTGATTTTTCCGGGGACATTGGTCCAAAAATAACAGTGTCACTTGTGTGCTTGTTTTCTTTCAGTTGATGATCTATAGATGTTGATACTGTACTTGTGTTTATTTTCAGTATTTACATGGTAAATAACTTGTTAATTAATTAAACAAGTAGGAAGAAACAAACCAGATAGTACAGGAAGAATTTCTAACGGGTTAAGCTTAGAAATTCCAACATGGTATCAAAGGGTGGTTGCAGTTCATAGGATAACTGAAGGCATCAACTAGTAGAGCAGTAGCAGCAGATTCAGTTGTCCCGAGTGACATAGTTGATCTGTGTAGAATGCGACAGAGAAAGGAGCAACGCAGAGAGACTACGTCATCAATTTGGGCCACAGAGAGGCCAGCACAGAGGTTGTGGGAGGCAGAATCAGGCTCACGCAGAGGCCAAGAGGTCTGACGCAGTTGGCTGAGGGAGCTGATTTGACGGTGTTGGGATTGCGCAGAGCCAAGTGGCTCAACCCTTCAGTTGTTGGGGTATAGGAGGCTGCAGGTAATTTGCGGAGCGAAGCTGGTGGGGTATTGTGGTCAGAACAGTACCTAACAGGGCAAGACCAAGGAGGAGGGATTTCCAGAAGGGAAATCGAGACTCAGAGGGAGTCGAACCAAGAACTTCCAGACGGGAAGTTGAGAGACTCAGTAGGAGTCGAACAGAGGACTTCCAGGAGGGAAGTTAAGAGACTCGGAGGAGTCGACAAAAGAGTAGCATAATGGCTGTGAATGGATTGAGAGATCAGGATAGGTTGGACAGAGCATCCAACTTCGTGGTCTGGAAGGCCAGGATCTTGTCCATTCTAGATAGATATTGCATCAAGGACTTCGCCTTGAAAACAATAGCAATCCCAGTTGACCCAGCTGAAAATGAGAAGTACGAGGAGGCAATGGCCAGGGCGAAGTGCATCATCCTTGATGGGGTCAAGGATCATGTGGTGTCGCATATTGCCGAGAAGGATACGGCAAATGAGATGTGGGATGCCCTGAAGAAATTGTACCAGCATACTTCCGTGCAGAGGAAGATGTTACTTGAAAATCAACTGCGGTCATACCAAATGCAGAAGGGAGAGCAGATAGATGTCTTCCTTGGTCGATTGAAGGAGATCCGTGACCAACTAACTTCCATAGGGGCCACGGCGGATCAGGAATTGATGGTGAGAACCACATTGAACGCAGTCTCAAAGGATTGGAAGGTATTTTTCCAGAGCATATTGGGCAAATTGAGCCTTTCGGATTGGGAGGAACTATGGGCGGCTCTTCGTTAAGAAGAGATCAAACGGGTGACCAAGGCGGGGAATAGCGGAAAAGGGGTCAAAATCAAGGAGGAAGAAGAGGATGCGGCTCTAGCATCTGCGGGAAAGCAGGAGAAGAGAAAGAAGAAGGACCTCTCCATGGTCAAGTGCTTCCATTGTAGGGAACTGAGTCATTTTGTGAACCAGTGTCCTGGGAAGAAGAGTAAGGGAGAGGCTTCTGAGACCAAGGCAACACCAGCAAGGGCGGAGAAAGAAGTCGAGGACGATGATGATTGTGCCATGAATGCTCATGTGCCACTTGAGAAGAAGTGGGAAGACATCGAGTTGTAGTCAGACGGACTATAGGGGATGAGGGGCAGGATCCTTGAGGTACCCAACCTCTTGGATTATACCTTGCTATGGGAGCCCCGAAGAGTAGCAACAGGACTGGCAGATGTCAATAGAGACGGATGCAGATGAAGCGGCAGAGAGTGCTACAATGCAGGAGTCTCGGGACAGCGCGAGGCTAGCAGGCTGCAACAGTGCGAGAGGCACGGGAGTGTTGCACCAGTGCAGGAGGGCATAGAGAGGTGTGCAACGGTGCGAGATGTAGGGAGTTGTTGCAATAGCGCAGAGGTCGATAGAGGGAGCACTTGTTAGCAGTAGAGGGAGCTTTAGCATCGGGAGTGTTTCTAGCCTGACAGGGATGTCAAAAGTTGGGTGGATCAGTTACTTACTTCTCAGTAACTAAGTTGCAGTGCAGCAGTTAGCAATGGCAGTGCTATGGGCAGCACGACGCAGCATGATGAGAGGGGATGCAATGCAGATGCAGTGCTAGGAGGATGGACCAGCGGTAGCACGGATGCAGAGGGAGTTGCCGTATGAATACAGCAGTGGCAGTGGCAGGGCCATGGGCAGTAGTACAGGATGCAGTGATGCAAAGGACGTGGGTGGGAAGGCCTAACATTAGCACAGGGACCGATGCCGGATAATCAGGGTGATGCTCTGTGTGGAGTATAACTAGAGCACAGCCCTCGCCAAGAGGGAGTGTTGATTTGGGGTAGCATCGGATGTGCTCTAGCCATGAAAATTTGTGGAGAGGCTAAAGCACATGAGATCTCCAAGACTTAGAAATGGTTTGGGCAAATTCTAACCGGTTTGGGAGATATTAAAATAATTAATATTTTTAATGGAGTTCCTAAATCTAAACTTAGGAAAAATAAAATATTAATGGGTATTAATAAAAAACTGGGTTAGAAGGTTCCAAAAGTCATAGATCAAGCCAAATCTAAACTTAGCCGTTGATTAGAGATTTAATTTCGGCTGTTGATGGACCAACGAGAAAAGTATAAGAGAAGGCTTGAGGGTTAGTTGGAGAACACACCAGAGTGATTAGTCATTCTATTCGGGGTTTGCTAAGAGAGATAGAATTGGTGATCAATAGCAAGGGGCAGTGAATACATAGCAGAGAGGCAGAGTTGGTACCAGAGAGACAGCGCAGAGCCGGGAGAGGTTGACCCAAAGGCAGTTAGGTGCTATGCAACGGCAACTAGGAGCTGCACAGAGCCAGGAGAGGCCAACGTGTGTGACACAGAGGGTCTAAGGGCTGACGCGGAGGCTCCAGAAGCTGACGCAAAGGCTAGCAGAGCTGACGCAAGGCCAAGAGGCAGTGCTGGGAGGTTTTCGTGGGGCATACTGGGTGCTAGTGAGCCAAGAAGGGTGACGCAGTCCCTATCAAAGTGACGCAGAGCAGTGGAGTTGCAATTGTTGTTGTGGGATTGTTCATCTGGTGATTATTCAGCCGGAATATCTGTCTCCGAGGAGAGGTACTACTACCAAGGGCATTCTCTGTTGGGTGAGCCATTTCTGGCACCCTGTTTGTATTCCGAAACTGCATAATAATAAAACCCTCTGAATAGCTGCACTGGTTTTCCCACATTGGGTTTTTCCGGGGACATTGGTCCAAAAATAACGGTGTCACTTGTGTGCTTGTTTTCTTTCAGTTGATGATCTGTAGATGTTGATGTTCTACTTGTGTTTACTTTCAGTATTTACATGGTAAATAACTTGTTAAGTAATTAAACAAGTAGGAAGAAACAAACCAGATAGTACAAGAAGAATTTCTAACGGTTTAAGCTTAGAAATTCCAACACTAGACAGATACACAGTGGTGTTCGGGGACATCCCACCAGGGCATCCACTAGATAGAGGGTTTGAGCACACTATTGAGCTAGATTCGGGTATACAGGCAATCATCGCTACCCCTTACAGGCACCCCAAGGCCTATAAGGACAAGATAGAGAAGACTATTCAGGAGCTGCTTGCTTTGGGTCACATTAGGCCTAGTTCCAATCCCTTCGCTTCTTCCGTAGTGCTGGTGAAGAAGAAGGATGGGACCCTCAGGATGTGCATAGACTACAAAGCCCTTAACAGGAAGACCCTCAATAACCGACACCCCATTCCTCGCATTGATGAGCTGATGGATAAGCTTAGATGAGCCAAGTACTTCTCTAAGATTGATCTGCGTTCGGGGTACCACCAAATCAGAGTTCGGGATCAGGACATCCCAAAGACAACATTTCGATGCCACTATGGGCACTTTGAGTTTTTGGTCGTGCCATTTGCGCTGACCAACGCTCCCGCCAGATTTCAATTTTGCATGAACCACATCTTTCGAGGGCAGCTAAGGAGGTTCGTGCTAGTGTTTTTTGACGACATCCTGATCTATAGTCGGACACGGGAGGACCACCTCTAACACTTGGAGGAGATGCTGCGCATTCTGGAGGAGCAATAGTTTTATGCCAAGCTCTCCATATGTGAGTTTGGATTGATAGAGATGCTCTATCTCGAGCATATCATTGGAGCAGACGGGGTGAAGGCTCATGAGGAGAAGATCCGGGCCATCTGGGATTGGCCAGTACCCCGACACGTGACTACACTGAGGGGCTTCTTAGGCATTTGCACTTACTACAAGAGGTTTGTCAAGGGGTTCTCACATCTGGCAGCACCCTTGACCGACTTGACCAAGAAAGGGGCCTTCGCATGGACTAAGGGAGCACAGGTCGCTTTCGATCACCTCAAGGAGGTGATGAGTAGTTGCCCTGTTTTGGCACTCTCAGATTTTTCCCAGCCATTCACGATGGAGTGTGATGCATCAGGGGTGGAAGTTGGAGCTGTTTTGTCATAGAAGGGGCACCCTATAGCTTTCGAGAGTCGGAAGCTCCTACCGCATGAGCTGTCATATTCCATATATGACAAGGAAATGCTGGCCATCATGCATGCATTGGCCAAGTTCCGCCAGTACTTGGTGGGCAACTGATTCAGAGTGAAGATTGATCACAATAGTCGTCAACATTTCATGGGGCAGCTGGGCCTCAACAACAAGCAACAGAGATGGGTCAGCAAGGTGCAGGCCTATGACTTTGATATTGAATATGTGCGGGGCAAGCACAACGTGGTGGCTGATGCTCTATCCAAGAGACTGGTTAGGTTATCTCTCATGAACATCTGCCAGGATTGGAAGGCTCAGCTGTTGGTTGAGTACTCCAAGGACACAAAGGCCTAGGAGGTGCTAGAGGGGACACATGCAGATGAACGTTAACATGTGATGGATAAGGTCACCTATTACAAGGGACACATTTACTTAGTGCCCAACTCACAATTGAGGGAGAGGGTACTCTAGGCCGCTCACGATTCACCATTGTCCGGACACGAGGGGTTTAAACCATTAACCCATTAACCTAAACCATTAACCCAGTCACCCAAGCATGAAAATCATGCTTTAATAAGTCAATTTTTTTATAATAAAATTATTTTTCCTCTCTCTTGACAAATACATTACATCATGGCTCAAATACAATTATGAAGACCGACACTAGTTACATTCTTCAACACTGCTTACGTAATCCCTAGTTCTATGCAATTTGAGGAACAAATTTGCAGATGTGTGGCTTGTACAGTGATACCCTAGATCAGTCCATTTGAAGGATTCAAAGGGACTGTGTGAGGGCTGTGAAATTTTCCCCTAGTTCAATGAATAAGGAGCAGGCTTATCATTGATAAGAGGTCAGCTTGATTGAAGCCCTACTTCTGTGATGTGGAGCAGCATATCAGAGATAAGAGGGTAGCCTAGAAGACCGAATGTACAGTGCTCGTTGGAGGAGCTAATGGACTGTTAGGAGGCAGATTGGTGTGCCCTAGTTCAGTGAATGCAAGGAGGCATCTCACTGGTAAGAGGGCAGTTTGACAAAGACCCTAAGAGTATTGATGATGAAGCAGTCTTGTCATTGCTAGTGGGAAGATCCGTAAACCTATGTTCAGTCATCCTGGAGCAACCAGGAGAGCTGATAGTGGCAGATTGAGTGGCTGGAGATGCAAGCATTTTGAAGATGCCAAAGTTGCAGTGATCAGCAAATGGGCAGGCGAAGTACCCGCCAGATGTGTTCAAGGTACATGGACTGAAAGGACTGTTGTGTGCACCTTCAGCAAGTAGGTCAAGTGTACTTTGTTCACGGACAGATTGGTTGTCATAGTTTTTGACACCAAGCCCTAGTTGTGTCCTTGTATCAGGGCTGTATATAAGGGCCATGATCCCTGGTATGGAAGCCCTAAGATTGTTGCATTAAAGTTTGTAATATAACAAGTTGTGGGTTAAAAGTTTAAAATTGTAATGTGCATGAGATTGATTCACTGCTATTTGTTTTCCGCTGTGCAAAGTAGTAGTGTTGTGGTGTTTCAGTGTGTTTGTGTTCGTAATATTAGACTCAAAACCTGATTCTGAAGTGCCGTGGAAATATCAACAAAAACATGTATTGAACACGTACTAGTGTGTCCATGTTCGACATGTGTGGTACAGACACAGCACCCCTGAGGACTGTGCCCTTTTAGATTCTCATCAAGTTCATGCTGCAAACAGTCCATTGTAAAGCTACAATGTCAATGAGTGCAGTTTACAGTTGCAAATACATTGGAAAATCAAAACATGCCGACCTTGGCAAGACAATCTGATGTTATTTCAGCTTGATGCATTGAGGACTTCTTGAAAAGTATATCAATGCTGGTACTTGAACTTTCTAGTTGAGCTAAAGAAATCAATAGAATAAGTTTCAACTTCAAGCCAACATTTCTCAACAGGACCTCTGATAAGTTTGAATAAATAGGCTCACATATGGCTTATTTTAAATGTTAACGAATTAGAGCAGGAAACAGAACCAGACGATGATGGCATGAATGTGAAATTTGAATCACAGAAGAAATACATTAAAGGTAATTCATACCCTGCCATGACCACCAAATTCTAATGCATCACTGTCTAAGGCAACTCTATATTTTCCAGGCATATCACAACCAATCTTGTACCTGCAAAAAGTGAAGCACCGGCTTATTAAATCTACTTCAGTCAACATTCTACCTGAAGTTATGATGACAATATTCCTGGATGATATTATACTCTTAACCTCACATAATATACAATATTTGGACCAAACAGATTCCTCAAAAGAAAATGCAATTACATACCCAGAATATGTATTCTTGGGATGGAAGTTGAAAACAAACACTATATCGCCTCGTTCAAAAACAATCACCTGAAATTTACAATTTGACTATAAGTCCAATTTCATAAATCATTACTGAAAAATGACTTTCATTATAAGATTAAGTGTGTGCAGAAGAAACTTTAGTACAGCAATAGTTAATGATCTTAATATGCAAGACTGACAACAAAGGCCAACTTCACATCTATCAATACCTCAGGTAAACTATAATAGTTTCATAGACAGAGCAATCTTAAATGTTCATTTTTCAGAAGATAGGGTTAACAACATTAAAGAATGAAGAAGCCAGTTGTGTGTCCACTTTGAGGGCTACAGATACATTGGCCACAGCCAAACTTAACCTAATACACAGATCACGCTAGATATTCTGCACATAGAAACCATTACCACCAAAAATCTAATGTATTGTTGTCAAATTATCATCTATTAAACTATTTCCGGCTAACTAGTCAATGCGAAAACAAATGAAAGCTTCGCAAGTCAAGAATGATGCAGAAAACAATCTCAAAAGATAAAATCTGCATTTATCTATAATTCACAACCCATGGGATTTTCTTAGAATAATTGTTGCAGTCACAATAGGTTTCCAGAAGCATGTGAAAGTTTTTAAATATATCAGATATCGGAAAATAATTCTAGAGGATTGGCCCTTCTGAAACCAACCTCTCTTGTGGTAGGATGGAATTCTGACTGTGTCCACTTCTATCCAGTGATCGTATTTATGACTAGCTGTCAAAGAAACCAAAAATTTACTATTCCTGCTGTTCCCATACAGGTCACACTTCCAGTATGGTACAGAAACTCAGGTAAACTGCCTCAGAAATGTTTCCAGGTATTTCTTGATATCTTCTGAGCAAAGAGATGGTGTTTCCTGCTTATTTTTAATATATCAGTGGGCTCCACATTTCTTTATCTTAAAATAAACAATGTACATTAATGAAAAGCTATGCATGTTGATTTTCACTCTTCCAACACCTAGAAATTTGGTTTTCTAGTTGAGTCCCAAAATCAAGTGTAAATTCCATAGTGTTAAGACTTGAAAACATCAGCACAATTTCAAGCAAGAAGCAGAAAGTAGAAATGTCATAGATGTCCAATCTAAAACCTAGTTAGCTGACTTCAAAAATGAAGAGGTGGTCCAGGAGATGTACAAGATGGTTGTGTCACAAATCTATGGCACCAGAGCTAAGAGGCTTCTTTGGTCCACTGGAATCATCTCTCCTAGCATTTGAGGTTGAATGAAGAAAACTCGAAATACATGTTTGTCTGGAAGAAGACTTAAAAGAGGAGCTGGGATGAGTATTGTGACATTGTCAAGAAGGAAGGTCATGTTGTTGTGCTCTAGAAGATCTCCTCTGGCAACAGGACAGTCTACTAATATAAGGTCTGATCTAACAAAGACACTATGGTATCTGTTAGCCACCAAAAGTGGGTTACCCCATAGGGGAACTTTTCTCCTAGATTTGTCTTCAGCCAGCACCCAGCAGCCCCTAACAGCCACCAACGTAGCCGATATATTATGCCAATTGGTCTCTGCTCCCTGAGCCAGTCATATGTCCCCTCGCCCATTTGTCGAGAGCGTATGTTTGAAGGTGGGCCATCCAATCCTAAAGGTATGTTTTTCATTGTGCAATCGGGTGCTTATGCTTGTTTTTCCTTGGGCACATTGGATATGGATTATTGGGTGACTTGGAAGGAGGAGGGTTTTGACCGTAGTCTTGTTCCCTCACCTTAAGTGGAGGTTTAATCCTCAATCCTAGGACCATGGGATCTCCTTTATTGGCTTATAAATTTAGGAATTGCACTACTAGGGAAACCCTAATTTTAGTAGTGCAATCATGTTTTCCCATTTCACATCTTTCACTCCCCTATGCACATTACAAGCCCTATTTCATCATATTCCCTCTCTGCGTCCACATGACCACTAGGTCCACAAGGCTTTGGTACACCCCCCTTCCCTTCTCCAAATGTTTGGGCTAGGCCTGGAAATGTTGCCCTGAAGGTTGATGCAACTAAAAAAAAGGGTTAAGAGCATATCATGGCCACAAGCAAGAAACAAAAGGAAATAATATTATAAAATGCAAAAAATGGTTAGGACATTATATTAGTGTGTGGGCAAAAGCTAAGCATGAGCTCTACCCCTTCATTATGGCCATCACCCTGGCTCCTAGGGCCCCATGAGTGCCCCCACATCATTAAGGAGTCCATGCATGTCCCAACCCTTGGCGGGCGATGAACTACCCCACCTCAAGGGGGTAATAACTGTTTATATCATACACAACATGCTCTCATCTCCATGAGCCCCAAGTAGTAGTAGAAAGAAAAATCAAGAAAAGGCAAAAGGAAAATGAATAAGGGTGGAAAAAAAAAGGTCGGGGTAACTCATGTATCCACGATTGCTCCCTCCTACATCTATACACCTAAATATATGGACATCCCTCATCATTACCATCCTTGAACCCATGGCATTTGACCTTGAGACCCATGTGTCCCTATCTACCTCATCATTATTCACATGACCCCTATCACTTGAAGGATGTACCTTGGACCTGTCTTCCACTTAGGGGTTGGGAACACCTAATAGGGTTGTTTATTAGCAACTCCAACCTAGGGAGGTAATACTATTACATGCTTAAAGCCCCAGATCTCGAAGGGAAGCCCACTATGAAGTCTCATGTGTGCCCTTGATTAACAAGATTGGTTCACTTAGATGCACTAATAATTATTCTACCTGGCAGTGAGGAAGCACATTGGATCTTATATGTAATTGGCAGGTGGTTTCGTCATGGGCCGGGCAATTTAACTGGGGCCCAATCCCACCAGAGGATCATATTGACATTTATAGCGGATGCGTTGAGAACCATGGGACTCCATCATGAGTTTGAACATCATTTCATGCCATGGGCACCCTCGGCACCTTCAACAGTTTGTTCATTGCCCCACATTATTTGCAAAATGATGCACTTGGACCAGCATGACCCAGTCGGCTTAGCATGATCAAGGGAGTTGATCCAAGGCCCAGAGGAGGTTTGTCTCACCCTTGAGACATGGGAGGGCAGGAACCATCATTAGAGCACTTATTTGGGGTAGCCTGTAGGCTTATTTTTCATCAAGAAACCTATGAGACCAGCATTTGTGCCCCAAACCCACTATGGGGCACCACATGATGACTTGCATGAAAAATTAGGGATCATCCCCTAATTCATCTTTATTGGATCCCTCTCTCTCATCATGGCACTTAGAGGACTCAATGTGGCCTTCCAATGGCCCTACATGATCATGACATCGTCAACTCGCTTGCACATGGATGGCTTATTCATAATTTGTTATAGCTACTTGGTTGGCTTGTGACCAAGGCTTGTTCTTAGCACATGATTTTATAGTTTTAGCCTTTAGGGGCTCATTAGGCTAATTCGAATTAGAGAAACTCATATAAATAGAAGACAAACTCATTTGTGAGAACTCATCATCATCACTTGGATCCTTCTCTTATAAAAGAACTTGCACTTTTTTCTTGGAGACTATTGGAGACTCTTTGGTGCATTTTGACATTTGGAGCTGAAATTTTCGATCTTCTTTAGAGCCACTTATTGGGTTGTGGATGGATATATCATATTGTCATTTTGTAGGTGCTTCTTGTTGAATATTTTCTTGGAAATGCATCTAATGTATGAAATTGTTGGAACTAGATTAAATGTTATTTTGCCCTAATTGTTGAAAATCATTGTTGGAAAGCTTCTTGGTTCGAAATTGCATATGTTACTGATCGTTTGGCAAATGATGAATGTTCCTAGCGGATGAGATTTCGTTTTTCTTCCATGAAACTCCATAAATATTGGGTGGGTAAATGTTAAAGGTTGGTTCCTAAGGCATCAATATTTAGCCTCCTTAAGGATTATTTTGGCCAATTTTGAATCATCTTAGACTTCATAGCCCAAGGGCCTAAGCACTGGTCCAAGAGGTTTGGTGATTAATTCTTCCTTTCTTCATCTTCTCGCTCCTTTAAATGTTGGCCCCTTTCCTAGGATGGCTAGCTAGGGCATCAAGTGAAATCCTCTGAAGTTGGAATTTTTGGATTCCATTTGCACATAACTCTTCCTTGAGGTCTTGTCTAGGCGATCTCCAATTTTGGTTGATTTCTCATGGTGATTTATCCATAAATCCTTGTGCCCTAGGTGTGCCTTAGAAGGGAAACCTATCTTGTATTTCCTTGGATAGGTGGCTTTCTTGAGGGTTGTATGAGCTTTATACTTGGTGGAACAAATCGTAAGAGACCCTTTCTCCTCCCTTGCCTTGACCTAGTGAATACCTTGGAAGCATTTCTTCCTACATTTATTCGCAAAACCCTAGGTCTAGTGCAAGCCTTTCTTAGGTCTTTCAAAGAGAGTGAAAAGCCTTTGGTAAGTTCATATTATCACATAAAGTTCCTCTGAGAGGTCCTACCTCATTTGAGAGACTTAACCTTAGGAAAACACATTACCATTGCATATCTCAAACCCTAGGTCTTGATCTTCTCACCCAAGGTCTCTCTTGGAGAGTGAATTAGCTTCGTAGAAACATTGAGCATTTATTGTGTCTTTCCTTGAATGGGTTTTGTGAAATCACTTCAATCCTAGTTATTAGCATAACCATTTCAAGAGATTTCCCTCCTACCAGGACTTTTCCCATTAGTGAAAGTCCATAGAGAAGAGGGGGCATTGACTGAGGTGACAGTGGGTCTTTGTCCCATTGCTTTCACTTGGTCTAGTAGTTTTCCCATAGATTTGTTGGCAATGTTGGCATCAATGTCAATTGATTATGTTTATGCTGATTGCTACACTTCCATTGTTGCAAGATTGCTTGGAATGCAGAGGTTGATAAGTGATGTGTAGTGTGAATGTTGATAAGTGATGTGAAGTGCAAACACTGATCACTGTTAACTATGTTGATCATTGTGAAGGCTAAATATTATCTTGATGTAAAAATGGCACATGATATATTGAGACACGAGATGGAAAATGTATGCTTTCATTAAACAAGAAAAATGTATGGTACAAGTTTGGAAAAATGTAACCAATACAAATCTGATTTGTCTCTTGCAATCATTATTGTTGAGCTATATTATTTCAGCTATATTTTTATATTACAAAATTCTGATTTTCAGATTTGAAAATGAAGAGGCAGATTGTGAACAATTTTAGAAGACAAAGAGACAACTCCTCATTTCGTATTTCTGCATAGAATACAAACAGCCAATACGCTATGCGTATAAAAAAAAAAATATACATTGTTGAATGAAAAAAAAATTACTTTTTGAGGTGAAGTTTGTATGAGAGGGTTCATGAGCAACATTCTGGTTAGGAGAAGAAGAGAAATGTAGCAGAAAAGGAACAAAAATGAAGAAGAGAAGCAGAGAAGATGAGCAGCAGACTTGAGGGCAGAAATTGATATCAAGTAACCAAAAAACTTGACTTTGTATTGTGATTGGGAGATTGCAGTCTCCTTTCAAGTTGTAGCTTGATAAAGAATAGGTTGTAGCTTGTTGAGGTAGGAGCCTCATGTGGGTTGAAGCCTGCAAAAAACATTATGGGAGTTGGAGCTCCTTGAAGTAGAAGCCTCTTGTAGGTTGGATCATATTACTACTCAAACCAGCAGGAGACCTAAAAGGGGTTCCAACTGCTAGGTTAAGGGCAATGGTGGAGGCTTAGCCCACTGTCACCACAGCTAAGTCTCCCTACTCTTTACGAACTTTCACCGATGGGAGGAGTCCCGGTAGTGTAGGGATCACTTGTAAAGTATATGTCAATGGATAGGTGGAAAATGACCTTGCAAACCCTTTCCCAAGGATGGAGTGAAGAAAGGAACTTGCTTGCTCTTTAAGCAAGGGACTCGGTACTCCAGGGGTAAGGGGTGAGGATTTAAGGGTTGAGGGAGAAGGAATAGACTTATAGATGAGATTCTCAATCCCTATGATCCTTGGGAAACTTGGATTTCCAAATGGTCCTTGACAAATAATCTTTATTGAGAAGTGGGACCATACGGAGCCAAGTAGACCCAGTCTAGGTTCGGGGATGGAATGCAGCAACCAATGATGTTCCTATCCTGGACAAGGTGAAAGGAAAGGACCAAACAAGAATATTTACTTCAAAATTTTGAATTGATCTTGTTGAGGTCTAGCCTTGGGGATTCCTAGAAAAAATTCGATCCTGGAGTTAGGGCTTGGGATTCCCGTAGATTCCATCGTTAAAATTGCCTCAAATTTGGAGGAGAGGGAGGGAACCCACCAACGCAGTAGCCTGTAGGAGATCGAAATTTTTCCTTAGGTAAATACCCAATAAATTGATGCCCTAGGTGACCTAATGGGGTTAGACCTAGGGAAAAAATGGAAAAGGGTAAAAAGAGGGTTAAAATGATCAACCTTTTTAACGGATCAGTGCCTAATTCACTTGGGGATATGGAGTCAAGGATGATGATGAGTAACAACTTAGTTTCTTGATCAAGGAGGCCCGGAAAGTCAGCTTCATCCAATGTTAAGAGAAAGAAAAGAAAAGTGACCTTCAAACATTTATACTTCAAAGCAAATGATGCAAGCTTATCGAGACAAAACAATCTCTAGGACATTTCATTCATATAACATTGGCCCATACATTAAATTAGTTAAAACATGCTTAATTCCACATTTCAATTATGCAGCGACTAGCCCTAATTTTAGCAGCGTTTACCACTACGTGTCAACGACCCATAGCAGTACACCCCCTATTTTCGCAGAAGGGATAGCGCCTGATCGAAGTGTTTGTGTCGTTCAGCTATCATCATCAGCCTGATTATTAAGTTATAATGTAAACCCATTCTGCATGTATATGATGCAAATAATCTCAGCAGATCTGTGTCATGTATGTAATTGCCTAGGTAAACCTACATTTTTGGTGACGATCTACATTCCGGGAGGTTTTTTGTCTCACTGATCCATTCTCGGGTGGTCGGCAGAGTTTTTCTTTAATCTTACCCCAAAGTCGGAATGAATTTTGTCACTGGGATCGTAGGCGAGTCCTAGTGTTCGAGGTCGAGTCTATGTAAAAGTGATTTGGGAATAATCCTAACTATTTGGTTAGGTTATTTTATTACAAATTGCTTGGTCTGTTGGATTACATTTGTGTCATAGAAATGGGTAGTCTGTGAGGGTCTATTACAGATAGGTTTTCCCCTTTAGGATGTAAAAAATATGAAAATCATGATGTAAAGTGTCTTGAGGGTTGGAAAAATAATTTATCCCCTCATAGGTTAATTAATTAAATTTTCTGGCCAAAAATTAATTAAATTCCTAAGCGAGAAATTTAATTAATTCTAGTCCTAGGTAAATTTAAATTCTCCAAAGGCAAAATTCGTTGGTCCTTAAAAATCAAAATTTAAAAGGTCCCAGGACTAAGGTAAATTAATTATTTTGAAAAATTTTAAGCCTTTGATCCATGGGGTTAAGTCAAAGTCAAAGTTTTGGGGAAATTAACTCAAAAATTTAATTTTTGAGTTATTAAAATGCATTTAATTGAAAAATTCGAATTTCCTCAAGAATTTAATATTTCGACGGATGAGATTAAAAGAAATTTTAATCCTCATCAATAGTCGAGATTGCTTTGACGACGACCACTCAACTAACTGTTGAAGGATTTATCTTTAAATAGGAAGTCATTCGTCAGTCAATTCATCCGATCTTTGAGTCCTGTGCTAAGCGAAAAGCTCTCATGTAATCTTTTTATGAATAATAAAGAAAGACTTTCGAGTTAATTCTTCGCCAATGTTACCTTTCATGGAAATACTGTAAGATGTGTCGTTTTTCATGCGTAAATTTTTTTAGCCATTGATAATAGCTTCTAAAGAGTGATTTGAGTACAGGGATCTTGCTCAGTCACTAGGGCAGTGTTACTTGGGAGCAGGAGCGAAAGCAGGGAGCGGAGGCGAAAACGGGTGTGAGAGCGACATTTTCAGAAGCTCCCGGTTTGGGAGCGAATCCCGTAGTGATTTTTTAAATATATATATATATATATATATATCTTATATTTTGATACATATATGTCAACAAAAACATGTAGAATGATGAATTAGATATAAAAAACATAAAAAAACATAGATTGATCATTGAACCATATCACATCAATCATCTAGAAGTTATAATCTTCATCAACCACGTCCACAAGTTAGTAACATACATATTACAACTGCAACATATTGAGTCTCGTGAATCATGATTCATCAAATCCAATCTTAAAGTTTCAACTTCAAGCTTTCAAAATTGAAAATTCAATATATAACATTTATCATCATTGATCACCAAAGTTGTACTTGTAAGCTAAGTTTAACCATTACAAGAAATAATATCTTAGATATTTCTAAGTTCTAACTGTTTACATGAAATGAAATGTTATAAAATGAATTATGAATAATGAAATGAAATGAAACAACTTTAGTCTTTCACGAAGCATCATATTCATAATTTACAATCATTACCAATGAGTTATAATTGCCAACTTCAAACTTCAAACTTTCATTGTCACAGTCATATATTGTTTACAAAAAATATCATTATGATATGAAAGAGTCAAGAGTCAAGGACTCAAGACTCAACAGTTATGAAAACTAATAGAAACTAGAAAAGACAAGTAAATTGTAAATCTATTATCTACTACTACATGTGGCCCTTGCCACGAGAGTCTCCTGTATGAGCAGGTCGTGGTGGTCTTCTAGGAGTCTCCTGCACAGACCGACGACCAGAACTAGAAGGCACATGCCCTCCACGTGAGGGTGTAGATGGAGGTGGCGACAGCAAAGGAACAAGACTCGGAACTCGAGCACTGCTACTGGATGGTGGTGGCATGGCTGCTACAGCTGCTTCATCTTCATCCCTTATAAGTTCCTCTTCCAGTTCTTCAAGATGTATAATGCCATCCTCCAAATTGTCATCCTCTGGGTGGTTGTCCCAAATTTTATATGTTGGATCCTCATAAACCCGATCACAGTAATGACTCAACAACCTCAAGTTGTAGTGCACATAAACCAAGCTTTCTGCCTGGTTTTCATTGAGTCTGTTTCTTTTCACATTATGTATGACGTTGTAGGTGCTCCAACACCTCTCTGCGAAAGAAGTATTTACAACCTGTGATAGAACTTTTTTTGCCAATTTTGGCAAAAGTCCCTGGCCACCATATGATTCCCACCATGTGAGAGAATCAAATTTGTCTCTGCCTTCCATTGCATGGAAGGTACCAAACAAACTAGTGCCACTGAAGTATTTGCCTATTTCAAGGCACACAGCTGCACATTCCTCCCTGTCAGGTATCAACTTTTCTAATGCATCCAAATATCCTCTAGTTACCTCTTCATCTAAATGGGGTTTGGTCCTAACCCCACCCCCTGGTGCAGGTTGGCCCAACCAAGATGTACAGTAGTATTTTGGTGTAAGGATATATGCCAAGCAATGTAATGGAAGATTAAGTTTATTCCACCGTACGCACACACAATCGTGAATTAGTTTGTACAAGTTGGGATCATTGTTATGAACAATATCGTTTATTTGCCCCAACATGGTATCCATCTGCTCATACACCTCGCCAATCACTGGTTTATCTGTATCTGCAAACTGAATCATGTGATAAATGGGCTTGGTGAAATCCAATACTTGCCTCAGACTTGACCAAAACATACCATCAAGAGCGGCCTCCTCCACCAGTTCAAAACCTCGCCTGTCAGCTGCATTTGTAGCCCTTTCCTTAATACCTGCTAGTGTGGACTTGATACCATGCTAGCCAATGACTCTCTTACCTTCAAAAGGTGCTTGAAGGTGAGGTAATAGCTACCAAATCTAGTCCTCGCAATCTTCAACAACTCCAATCTTGAGTGACTGCAGAAAAGGCCATGGGTATTGCTATGATTTGTAATAAATTTTATCATTTGTTCGTCTTTCTTGTACAAATCACCAATCCATTTGTATTGTTCATTTTTGTTCTTAACAACATCATGCATCAAAAGGTTCAATGTGTGAACCAAACACCCAGACCAAAATATGTTGGGGTATTTATCCTCAATAATTGCTCCCGCTGCCTTACAATTAGGAGCATTATCAGTGATGACTTGGATGACATTATATGGCCCAATACAGTCAATTGTTTCAAGTAATACTTCTGCAATGTTGATGTCGGTCTTGAACTTCTCTGAGTAATCATATGCATTTAGGAAGATGGCACCACTAACAGACACAGCAAGAACACTTATCAATGACTTGCCTTTTACATTTGTCCATCCATCAGATACAATGGACACCCCATGGTTAGTCCAAGAACTTGTCATTCTATTCAAAGAATGTGATATTTTTTATTTTTCATGATCAAGTCCAACGGTTCTTGCCTTGTCATACTCAGGTCTCTTGTATCCTTTAGGGGCATCATTTATGGCAGAAATCATTTCGTGCCAATAAGGTGAGCGAAGAACATTGAATGGTATCCCACATGCATAGAGAAACCTGTAAACTTTTGAATCCACATCATTCCTACACCCTTCATCAAGGAAATATGATATGCTTCTACGCCTTAAACTTGGTGACCCTGTGCCTCCATATCCAATGCCTTAGGAGGATGCTGAAGGAGTTCTTTGTGCTTGTGATTGTGAGCTTGGTTCAAAGAAACCCCTTGATTTTTTAGATTTGTATTGGGCTTCCTCCTCTTCCCTTATATATTTGGCTCTCTCTGCCGCTGATACAGCGGCACAAGTTTTGATTCCTATTTGTTTATCTCCATCCCATGGCCTTTTCCCACAGAGGTGTTTTCTGGCATGGGTGTATGAACCTGTAGAAATTTTGAATAATTTAACACATATTCACAGAGATTATCCTGATCATGTACTATTGCGGAAAACATACACAATACATAAGCTCCTCTACGTTGATCATCAATATAGCAGCATCAATAACAATAAAACATCAAGAGCATTCACACATTAACACAGTATGTATCCCGGGGAAAGCATCTCGCTAAAAACCCCAACTATCTGTATATTAATGATTGAGTCATGTAACATTACACAGCATAATACTTCTCACAAGTATCTCCACCTCTGTTACACACAATACAGCTCAGATCTGATCTCCAAATCTCTTCCACTGCTTGCCTGCTTCCACTGCTCAATACCTGCTCAAGAACTGATGAGAATGGCTCACCAAACTCGTTTTTCACCTGCAAAATAGTCACTCACACTTTGTTGGACGTGAGCACAAGCTATAATGTGGGCAAATACGTGAGCAAACTCATTGGCATACTCAATCCCTTGATTGTGCAAGATCTGGTGCACAACTATAGTCACAACTGATAGCAATCTGATTCTCTACCACCTGTCCCTGTTGAACTGAACATGCACTGACATGCAACTGAGTTAACTGATGTATTCATTAGTTGTATTATGAATTAATAACTTGTGAATTAATTAATAACTAATTCACCCAACTCATCTCTAGTCTATTTGCCAGTTAGACTAAATACAACCAGTTTAACAAAGCTAAACTGAACACAACTCCATCAACTCCACAATCAACTCCACCAAACTCAATTGATTGAGTTCTAACTGAAGTCATGCATGCAACAACTCAAATGACTCATAAGAAAAGCGTATTTCCTTCTGACAGCTGCATGTGCCACCTCTGTAGCTCAAACTGAAGTGCTCCAAGAGAATAAGATTAAATTTATAGTCCAAATATTATTGTGAGATAATAATATTTGACTTTTCTATTTTTGACAGCCAGTCTAAAAATAGACTTTGATCACTCACACTTTCATCAAAAATAGAAGTCCATCTATTTTTTCCCAACTTGATCAATCATCCATAAACAGCAACCTGCAATCCATAGACATGATCCATATGTCTAAAAATAGACTTGCGCCAAAAATAGCCTGCGGGCCCACTTAGTGAAGGCGACTCTTTTCACTAAGCTCCATCATCTTGTTGCAATCTCAACACTCCCTCTCGAAAAGATATGGATTATCAGCAACCCCTATCCTGCCTCGGTGGTACTCGAATTTGCTCCTGGTGAGAGCCTTCGTCAGAATATCAGCATCCTGATCCTCCGTTGGAATGTACGAAAGTAACATGATCCTCCGCTGCACACAATCTCTGATATGATGATACCTGATGTCAATATGTTTATATCTATCATGAAATACAGGATTAGCCGAGAGTTTAATGCAACTTTGGTTATCACAGTAAATCACAGTAGGATCTAAATGAGAATCGAACAAACCAACTAGGATCTTCCTCATCCATATAGCCTCGCATGCAGCCAAACTTGCTGCCATATACTTGGCCTCCGCTGAACTGAGTGCCACGGATCTCTGTTTCCTGTTGTACCAAGAAACTGCTGTCGATCCAATACTGAAGACCCCTCCTGATGTGCTCTTTCTGTCTGTTGGGCTCCCTGCCCAATCTGCATCCGTGAAGCCACATAGCTTCACCTCATCCTCCTGTCTGTACCACAAACCATATCCCGATGTGCCTCTCAAGTAGCGCAATACATGCTTGCCCGCCTTCCAGAAGAGCTTGGTAGGCTTAACCATAGCTTGTGAAAGCTGGTTAACTGCATAGCATATATCAGGTCGTGTATTGACCAAATACATCAGCGACCCCATCAACTGTCGATAAACAGTGGCATCCACTTCTTCTCCCGAAGTGGCATCCTCCTTCCTCCAACCTCCAGGAAGAGGAGTATCAACAGGCTTGCAGCCATGCATGTTGAACTTCTCCAGTATCTCCCGAGCATACTTGCCCTGAGAAACAAACAGTCCACCACTGCGCTGCCATATTTCCAATCCCAGGAAATAGTGAAGGAGGCCCAAATCCTTCATCTCAAACTCTGTAGCAAGATCCTTCTTGCATGACAGTATCAACAGCTCATCACCCGTTAGAATCAAATCATCAACATACAGTACAATGATAAGCAACTTACCCTACACCACAATCTGGTATAGGTTCGGATCTGCCTCACTCTTGGAGAATCCAAGTCCTGTGAAATAGCTGTCTATCCGTGTGTACCAAGCACGTGGTGCTTGCTTCAATCCATACAGCGCTCTCTTGAGCCTGCACACATGCGACTCGCTGCTGAAGACTTCAAAGCCTTCGGGTTGCTCAATGTACACCTCCTCCTCAATGACTCCATTGAGGAACGCAGTCTTCACATCCATCTGATGAATGTGCCATCCCATCTGCGCTGAGAGAGCAAGAATCATCCGTATGGAAGAATACCTTGCGACAAGTGCAAAGGTCTCCTCATAATCGATCCCCTCTATCTGCGAAAAGCCTCGGGCAACAAATCTTGCCTTGTACTTCTCCACACTCCCGTCAGCTGCCTGCTTAACTTTCTAGATCCATCTCGAACCCACCACTGATTTCCCTTCCGGTCTAGGAACAATCTCCCATGCACTGTTTCTGACAATAGAATCATACTCTTCCACCATGGCGTCTACCCATGCGGGATCCTCCACAGCTTCCTCGAAAGAGGATGGCTCAGTCACAACACACTTGCTCATAAGAGCCATGTATCCAGTGTACCGATTAGGTGACTGTCTCTGCCTGCGTTGGGCTGTAGGTGGTCCTACAACTTTCTCTGCATCTTGAGCCAGTCGCTCAGCTTCTGTCAAGCGCTTTCGCCATCTGATGGTTGGCGCTGCATGAGTGGACTCGTCCACTCCATGAACCTCATCCTGTGGCTGATCCACGTCTTGAAGCTCATCCTTAGGAACTAATAGCTCCTCATCTGCATGCAAGTGTAGCTCCCTCTCAAGCGAACACTTCATGGCTTTCTCCTCCTGAAATTTTATATCCCGTCGCACAACAGTTTTACCACTGTCTGGCAAATACACACGATAGTTGTGGGGCGTATCAGTGTACCCCACAAATATCCCAACCTCTGCGGTCGGCTCCAACTTCTTCCTGGCATCCTTCGTCACATGCATGTAAACGTTAGCACCAAAAATCCTCAAATGAGAAAGATCAGGCTTCTTACCAGAATAAGTCTCCTCAGGTGTACTCATGCCAAGTATCCTATGAGGACAACGGTTTTGCACATAAACTGTTGTATTGCATGCTTCCGCCCGCAAGTGAAGGGGTAGGCCCTGATCATGCAACATTGCCCGTGCAGCACCCACAATCGTTCTGTTCTTCCGCTCAGCTACCCCGTTCTGCTGTGGGTTATGGGGAGCTATGAGCTCTCTACGAATCCCTTTTGTCTTGCAGAAATCCTTGAACTCGTCCGAGATGTATTCACCACCATTATCGCTCCTAAAAGCCTTCACCTTCTTCCCCGACTCCTTCTCGACCAGTGCTTTGAATTCACAGAACTTTGAATATGTCTCGCTCTTCTTCTGCATGAAGAAGATCCAGCACTTACGAGAGAAATCATCAACAAAAATCACATAATACCTGTGTTTTGCTGTCGAAGCAACTGAGAAAGGTCCACACACGTCTGTGTGAATTCTCTCAAGGATCGTCGCGGCGCGACTATCCTTCTCGTGAAAGGTGGCTTTCACAAACTTCCCCAAAGTACACCCCTTGCACTGATCTGACTGCACAAGTGTGCCTTTAGGAAGCCCTGTAGTGATCTGTTGCAGTATCTTCAAGGCTCCATGGTGAAGGTGACCCAATCTCCTGTGCCACAACTCGCCATCATCCCGGCTCACCAACCCTTCTGCCTTGCCCGCCATTGCTGCACATCCATCTACATGCAACTGATAAAGGTTCCTCACTCGAACCCCTATCTTCCGGGTCTCACCAGTTGTCTTGCTGCGCAGGAAGGCCTTTCCCTCGCTGAAAACAACATCATACCCCTTGTCTTCTAACATCGCCACTGAGATGAGATTCTTCTTCAATCCTGGAACATGCATGACTTCCTTCAATACAAAGGGTTTACCAGACTCCCTCTCAAAGGAAATGGTACCGATACTGGTCGCACTGTATCTACCATCATCGCCCATCTCGATGTGCACTCCAAGATCTTTGTCCTCCAGATCAGAGAACAAATCTTTATCTCCCGTCATGTGAAAAGACGCACCACTGTCCAAGAACCACACTGATCCCATCACACTTGAAACCAAGCATGCGATCAATGAAAAATCAAGCTCAAACTGAGAAGCTAAGGCCTCTCCCCCTGCAGATCCAGCAGCTTGCTTGTTCTTCTTCTTCTGCGGACAATTTGTGGCATAGTGTCCGTGCTGGTGACAGTGAAAACACTTCACCTTGGACATATCCTGCTTCTTGCCTTTCGCACCGGAATGAGAAGCTTTCTTGTTCTTCCCCTTCTTTGCTTTGGCAGCCAAAGCGCAATTCTCTTCATCAGATACCTTTAATGAAGATCCATTCTCACCTTTATTGTTACTGAGTTTATCCTTGAGCGCAAGGTCGCTCTTGCTTTGGAATAACATTTGCAATCCGTTGAAAGACATTTCAACAACACTGCTGCAAATTCGATTTCCACCAGCTCCAAACTCAACCGCCTCCGATCTAAAATTCGTGAGAACACAATATTTCTCGTACAAAGATTGACTCTATGGGCATTCACCAGATATCTCACCTTCCAAAGGAAGGATGAATCCAGAGGCTACCTGGCCCGATTACAGACTCTGCCTGAAGAAATAGAATGTAAACACTTCCTGAATAGTAGATCTGATGATCAATCCTCACTTGATATCCTGTAAAATTCTCTTCTACAAATCAAGCCGCTCTGATACCATGTAGAAATTTTGAATAATTTAACACATATTCACAGAGATTATCCTAATCATGTACTATTGCGGAAAACATACACAATACATAAGCTCCTCTACGTTGATCATCAATATAGCAGCATCAATAACAATAAAACATCAAGAGCATTCACACATTAACACAGTATGTATCCCGGGGAAAGCATCTCGCTAAAAACCCCAACTATCTGTATATTAATGATTGAGTCATGTAACATTACACAGCATAATACTTCTCACAAGTATCTCCACCTCTGTTACACACAATACAGCTCAGATCTGATCTCCAAATCTCTTCCACTGCTTGCCTGCTTCCATTGCTCAATGCCTGCTCAAGAACTGATGAGAATGGCTCACCAAACTCGTTTTTCACCTGCAAAATAGTCACTCACACTTTGTTGGACGTGAGCACAAGCTATAATGTGGGCAAATACGTGAACAAACTCATTGGCATACTCAATCCCTTGATTGTGCAAGATTTGGTGCACAACTATAGTCACAACTGATAGCAATCTGATTCTCTACCACATGTCCCTGTTGAACTGAACATGCACTGACATGCAACTGAGTTAACTGATGTATTCATTAGTTGTATTATGAATTAATAACTTGTGAATTAATTAATAACTAATTCACCCGACTCATCTCTAGTCTATTTGCCAGTTAGACTAAATACAACCAGTTTAACAAAGCTAAACTGAACACAACTCCATCAACTCCACAATCAACTCCACCAAACTCAACTGATTGAGTTCTAACTGAAGTCATGCATGCAACAACTCAAATGACTCATAAGAAAAGCGTATTTCCTTCTGACAGTTGCATGTGCCACCTCTGTAGCTCAAACTGAAGTGCTCCAAGAGAATAAGATTAAATTTATAGTCCAAATATTATTGTGAGATAATAATATTTGACTTTTCTATTTTTGACAGCCAGTCTAAAAATAGACTTTGATCACTCACACTGTGATCACTCACACTTTCATCAAAAATAGAAGTCCATCTATTTTTTCCCAACTTGATCAATCATCCATAAACAGCAACCTGCAATCCATAGACATGATCCATATGTCTAAAAATAGACAGTCTAAAAATAGACTTGCGCCAAAAATAGCCTGCGGGCCCCCTTAGTGAAGGCGACTCTTTTCACTAAGCTCCATCATCTTGTTGCAATCTCAACAATGGACACCCCATGGTTAGTCCAAGAACTTGTCATTCTATTCAAAGAATGTGATATTTTTTATTTTTCATGATCAAGTCCAACGGTTCTTGCCTTGTCATACTCAGGTCTCTTGTATCCTTTAGGGGCATCATTTATGGCAGAAATCATTTCGTGCCAATAAGGTGAGCGAAGAACATTGAATGGTATCCCACATGCATAGAGAAACCTGTAAACTTTTGAATCCACATCATTCCTACACCCTTCATCAAGGAAATATGATATGCTTCTACGCCTTAAACTTGGCGACCCTGTGCCTCCATATCCAATGCCTTAGGAGAATGCTGAAGGAGTTCTTTGTGCTTGTGATTGTGAGCTTGGTTCAAAGAAACCCCTTGATTTTTTAGATTTGTATTGGGCTTCCTCCTCTTCCCTTATATATTTGGCTCTCTCTGCCGCTGATACAGCGGCACAAGTTTTGATTCCTATTTGTTTATCTCCATCCCATGGCCTTTTCCCACAGAGGTGTTTTCTGGCATGGGTGTATGAACCTGTGTAATTATTGTTGCAATGGGGGCAATGAAATTTAGTGGTTCCACCCCCTTTCCCTGCTTCAGGCCTGTTAACATATTTCCACAATGGGGTTTGGTCTTGTTTAGTTTTTTGAGAGTCATGTTCACCCTCCTCCAGCTCCTCCTCACCGGGGTTTTCATCAAATCCACTTTGTCCCCCTTCTTCATCCCCCTCTTCATTTTGACCCCTCCTTTTCCTACTCTCCAGCACCATAATAACCAGAAAAGGGACCAAGAAGAAGAAAATGCCAAGAAATATAACCAGGTCCATGATGTTTGAAATTTGTAGTTTTGAATCTGCAAAATTTAATGGGAATGGGAATGAGAAAATTAAAAATGTATTTAGTTTTACTATTTACTATTTATTAATTTTATTTATTTAGATTCATGATTCATCATTCTAGAAATAAGTTATAACTTTACTAACCTACTAAATTACTAAGTTACTAACCTCCTTGCAGGCTTGCTCCTTGCTCCTCGGCGCTCGCTCCTCGCTCCTCCTCGCTCCTTTGCACAATCTCCTTGGCTCTCCTCCAACTCTCTCAAGTCACAATGACATAAAAATGCCCTCCAAGCCCTTATATAACCAATATTTCTTTTAAAACAAATTGTTTTTTCACGTTCAGATTTTTTTTTCCGCGACTTTCGCTCCCGGCAACAGCACGCGTCGCTCCGAGAGCGAAAAATAAATCCCAGGAGCAATCGGGAGTGATCGCTCCCTGATCACTCCCGAGCTTTATTTTTCGCTCCTAGAGCGACGAGAGCGACGCTCCCGAAGTCACTCCCTGTTTTGGCAAGGAGCGCAAATTTTTTTACCAGGAGCGCGCTCCCAACCCGCTCCCGCCCGGAGCGCGGATTGGGAGCGGGTTCGGGGGGGAGCACTCTCCCACAACACTGCACTAGGTTTAAGTAATAATTTAAATTTTGAATGTAATAGCAGGTATCTCTATTTATCTTAATTTTATTATTATTTTCTCGCTCTATTTTGATCGCTGAATTGAGTTTTGCAGGCAAGCCTTGATCTTTAGATTCTCGAGCATTAGGGGAAGTTTTCAGTTGGACCAACCAACTCCCGATCTGTCTTTTCTAAAGAGCCCAACTTAATTTGATCCTGGGCTTATCATAAGATTTTTGGTGATGCATGAAGGGTTTTGAGCTAAGCACCTCCTTTAAAATTTTAAAAATTTAATCTTTTATGTGCGAAATTGATGAATCTGGTTGTTGAGAGCTTTAGATTATCAGATCTGAGAGCAGAGTTGGACTCACACTCCTCAGATCTGATAGATCTACCATTCCTGTGCCTAGATCTGTATTTATTTTTGGTTTTTTCCAACTTGGGTTTTTCCGGGTTTTAGTTTTATCATTGTATATATCGTTTGGGTGTTTTCTTTTGCCTTGCAACTATAGATCTGAGGAAGAAATCTGTGTAGATTCCAGATCTAGGCCCTAGAGGATAAGATTTGGATATCTGGGGTTCATCAAAATCGTTTTCCAGGGATATTATTTAGATTTTTTTTTGTGCAGGCCAAGGGTTTAAAGAATTTTAAATCTAGAAATTTTTATAAGGGTTCAAAAATTTTTAGATCTGGAAATTTTCTTGAAGGTTTCAAGGTTTAATCTAAAGCAAGTGGATTCAACATTTTAATTAAGATTTCCGGAAATTTTTCAAAAAGTTTATGGGCCACCATTTTGTTGATTGGTTTCTTCGATTCGTTGCCTGGTTTTTGAGGTTCACTGTGCAATTTCGAAATTCTTTTTAAAACCCTTCTGCTGCAACATTCCCGCAATCATTTTTTGCGTGGCCTCCTTCCTACAAAAAACGTGTTTCTTAAACCCTTGTTGCTTACAAATCCACAGCTCCGTTCGACTGTTGTTTCATATTCCAAATCCACTGCCCTCGAAACCCTCATCCGCATTTCCTTTACACGCTACTCCATCTTCTCGCCCCTCCATTCTTGCACTAAACCCTCGTTTTTTGTCGCTATCCTCCACCTGCAAAAACGCATCAAGCGTTATTCCACTACCTAAACTCTACAGTCTGTTGCCTCATTCTGCATCCTTCTTGCGTAGCTACCATCCGCACCTCATATCCTTTCGTCCCTCTACCATCGTATTCCTAATGCCCTACATCTCCCACATTGCAATCCACAGCGCCAAACCCTTGCAACGTGTATCCTCCTCTGCTACAATCGCTCCATCAACCTACACTCTCTCGCTGCTCCGTCGTGCTGCTAACCTGTGTCCATTACATCACCTGCAAACGCACACACAAGCAAACAAGCACTCCCGCCTTGCTCCCTTTCCACGTCGAGCTCCTCTCTTACCTTCCGTCGTCGAAACCTGTCGGACCTGCAAACATTTCGATTTCAATTTGCTTTCCCTTTTTTACCTTTGTATATTCATAGGGTTAGGTTTGATATGTTTTCGATTTATGATTTCATTAAAATTTTAAAAACATTTGATTTGGTTTTTATTTTTTGATATCTAATTTGATTTCATTCTACCTTTTTTATTTATTTATGATTTTAATTTTGATTCAAAAAATCTAAATAAAAAAAATCCTAAAATTTAATTTAAATATCAAAAATTTAAAAATCTAAAAATCTAAAACATTTAAAACAAAATCTAAAAGAAAAAATTCAAATTCTGGTGACTAAAGAGTTAAATTAAAAAAAGGGATTTGCGCTTTCCCATTTAATATTTTAATGTGGCCTATGGCCCATTAAAATTTTAATTTTTAACCCTTTGATTCATTTTAATTACGTCACATTAAAAGATCTTGATTTCTTCATTCGACTAATTGCCTAAGGAATAATTAAAATACTAATTTAAAGTTCCTTGGTGTTATTTGATGATTAAATGTATTTTTGTGATTTCTCTATTGTCAAGGTGCGACTAATGTTTTAAAAATTATATTGACTATAGGAGAAAGTTAATTAATTCTAGATCTAGGTCATTAATGAAAATCATTTTAAATCTGGAATCTCTTGCATGATAAAGTTTTGGGCGTTTGCGTTTAATCGTTCATGATCTTCACTTTGCCACATTATAATTTGCTCTGGATGACTTGTCATTTATTTAGTCTTTGGTTAATTCAAATTAAAGGCACTGGTTTGTAGTCATTTTTATCTTGTGATTAACTATCTCAATTGACCGAGACTTGTTCTAAATTCATCAAGTTGTTCATCCTTAAAATATCCTAGAGGTCGTGTTCCACAAGCTACCCTCATCCATTCACCTTAGGGACTACCCCCCTTGACTTATCTAGGAGAGAGTCTAAACGGAGTGAGTAAGGATTAGAGTGACAGTCCTTACTCTAAGCATTGTCGCGGTGCCTAGACACTTTGTGCGACAACATTTTTTGGTGTCGTTGCCGAGGATAGAGTTTTTTTGTCCTTGGTTTCCTCAACATCGTTTTAATCATCTCATCATTTCCGCCATTCATTAGCCCGTCAAGCAGCACAACATTTTTTGGCGCCGTTGTCGAGGACCAATTTATTGGGCCTTGGCTCTACGACATTCATCTTTCATCTTTCTATCATTCATTTTAGCCAGCAATGCCAACATTTTTTGGCGTCATTGCCGGGGATAGAGTTTTTTTGTCCTTGGTCCTCACGACATTTTTCTAATCATCTAATCTTTCATCATTTCTTATCCCATCAGCACAACATTTCCTAGCGTCATTTGATCTTTTCATCGCCTTATCTTTCGTCATCTCATTAATCATTTCATCTGCACTTTTAGCACCTAGGAATTTCGGTTCATTTCTTGTTTGGGTGGCGACTCCACTTATTCGTCCATTATTTCTCAAACAAGAAGCCCTCCCTTATATCCAATGGTTTTTGCCTTTTGGATCCTAGAGCTAGATTCATGTTCAAGTGGTGACTCCATTTCTTCCATTTCTTACAAGAATTTCTACTAGAAGCTCACTTCTTGTGGATCTCTTGATTTTCTTGAGCAGGGGTCTCTCTCTAACATCCATTTGGTCCCTCCTTATCCCTTTAAGCAAGTCATCATGGATGACTTGTTTACCCTGTGTCATTTTACTAACTTTCTCCATGATATGCCGGAAGAGGCCATTCATAAATTACCTTTGTTCTCGGGTGGTGATTCAGCCGCTGCTAGAAAGCATCTATCCAGGGTTACTCATACAATAATCAGATATTGTAGTTCTTCCCAATATAAACATGAAGATGTCAAGATGTGTCTATTTTCATTTTCTTTAGAGGGTGATGCTTTGAATTGGTTTCATAATTGTTCTAGAGATTCTTTCGCTTCTTTACAAGACATCATCAATGCTTTTAAAGATAGATATGGAGATCAAGGTGGCTCGCCTTGTGCCCCTAATACTATGCAACAGGGTGAAAATAATCTTATAAAGGATCCAACTATCAATGAAATACTTCAAGAAAATTCTCCATATCAAAATGCATCATATTGCAGGCATTGTGAATGTTCTCATGATGAATCCACTTATACTGTTGCAAGACGAATCATGAGAGTGGAAAAGCAGGAACAATTTGTCAAATCAGTGTCGACAATGAAAGGGAAAATGATAAGCATCTTAGAGAAGAACTAAAGCAGTTGGTTAAAGACATGTAGTTCGGTCAAATGCAGCTAGTAAAAAAATATGGAGCTTAGTCAAGAAAAATTGATAGCTGTTTACGACCAGGATATGAGAACTTTGTGCACTCAACTGGAAAAACGTGATGAGGAAATGGAAATCATGAAAATTAAACACTCTAATCACGTAGCCACCGTAGTAGAAAAGTTTGCTCAGAATATGAAGGCTATGAGGACCGACATGCAGAGTCATCATGAGAAAGAAATGAGTACTATTCAAGTAAATCATAACACAATGACGGAGGCCATCGAAGCAGGTCATGACAAAGAAAGGACTTCCATGCAAAACTATTTACTTGTCATGAGAGAAGAACATGCTAAGGAAATGGAAACCATGAAAGCTAATCATCACAGAGAAATGAGCTCTATGCAAAATTGCTTGATGACCATAAAAGCAGACAATGACAAAGTAATAAAAGATATGGAAGTTGATCAAATATGTCTTCAGAATAAGTTATTGACCACGGAGGCAAGCCATGCCAAGGAAGTCAGTGTTATGAAAGTTGAACACTCTAACCAGATAGATGCCATAACAATACAGGTACAGAAATTTCAGCATTAGTCAGAGGATGAAAGAAACAAGGAAACGTCAACAGATCATAAGCCTCTTTGTTTGTTGTAGCAAGCTCCATCTTATTATGAAGAGTTCATTTGTTCCATTGAAAAGTGGCTAATTGAAGGTGACCCTGATAAAACAAAAATTAATAAGAATCAGGTTGTGCTCACATGGTTAATCCACCAGGGATAAAAGATCAAGTTATAACTCATGACACCTGTGAGACTGATCCATCATTCTTGACAGAGCAGATGCAAAATGAAGAAAGACATGTCATGCATATCCTACATACTTCATCTGAGAGTTTTGAAGCAGAATGTTCCACATCATCAGTGATACAACCTGCCACAAAGAAAAAGCACAAGAGAAAGAGAATGAGAAAGTGGTTTGATGCATCTGATGGCCGCGAGCAGCTTGATTTTCGAATAGGAAAAAGTGCTATTGTCTGCAGGATTGGACATGGCACATCTGTGAAACAGCCAACAGATTTGCCTGAAAGCAGGCAAATGCTCAGCATGCACTACATTGAACACATCTCATACCATGGGGCATCTTTGTATTGTATTTCTAACCCTACACCTTGTCATTTCAATATTTTATTTTTGTTTAAGGATTAGATTTACTTTTCATGTTACTAGATAGTTAATAAATTAAGAGCTTATATATTTCCTGTGTTTGACGTAATATGATGATTTTTTGGATGGACGCTACTTATGTTATATTGTGTGATGCGTGGATGCAGATTTTGAATTCTCACATTCCTCCAATGCAGCAATGTATCCCCAAGTAGAGCCAGATGTTGACCACTACGTGTCAACGACCCATAGCAGTACACCCCCTTTTTTCGCAAAAAAGATAGCGCCTGATCGATGTGTTCATGTCGTTCAGCTATCATCATCAACCTTATTATTATGTTATAATGTAAACCCATTCTGCATGTATATGATGTAAATAATCTCAGCAAATTTGTGTCATGTATGTAATTGCCTAGGTAAACCTACTTTTCTAGTGACGATCTACATTCTGGGAGGTTTTTTGTCTCAACGATCCATTCTCAGATGGTCGGCAGAGTTTGCCTTCAGTCTTACCCCAAAGCCAGAATGGATTTTGTCACTGGGATCGTAGGTGAGTCCTAGTGTTCCAGATCGAGCCTATGTAAGAGTGATTTGGGAATAATCCTGACTATTTGGCTAGGTTATTTTATTACAAATTGCTTGGTCTGCTGGATTATATTTGTGTCACAGAAATGGATAGTCTGAGGGTCTACTACAAATGGGTTTTCCCCCTTATGATGTAAAAAATATGAAAATCATGTTGTAAAGTGTCTTGAGGGTTGGAAAAATAATTTATCCCCTCATAGGTTAATAAATTAAATTTTCTGACCAAAAAATAATTAAAATCCTAAGCCAGAAATTTAATTAATTCTAGGTCCTAGGTAAATTTATATTCTCCAAAGGAAAAGTTCGTCGGTCCTTAAAAATCAAAATTTAAAAGGTCCCAAAACTAAGGTAAATTAATTATTTTGATCAATTTTAAGCCTTTGATCCCTCGGGTTAAGTCAAAGTCAAAATTTTGGGGAAATTAACCCAAAAATTTAATTTTTGAGATAATTAATATGCATTTAATTGAAAAATTTGAATTTCCTCAAGAATTTAATATTTCGACGGATGAGATTAAAAGAAATTTTAATCCTCATCAACAATCGAGATTGTTTTGACGAGGATCACTCGAACTAGCCGTTGAAGGCTTTATCTTTAAATAGGAAGTCATTCGTCAGTCAATTCATCTGGTCTTTGAGTCGTGTGCCAAGCAAAAAGCTCTCGTGTAATCCTTTTATGAATAATAAAGAAAGACTTTGGGGTTAATTTTCGTCGGTGTTACTCTTCAGGGAAATACTGTAAGATTTGTCGCTTTTCATGCGTAAATTTTTTTAGCCATTGATAATAGCTTCTGAAGAGTGATTTAAGTACAGGTATCTTACTCAGTTGTTGGGGTTTAAGTGATAATTTAAATTTTGATTGTAATAGCAGGTATCTCTATTTATCTGAATTTTATTATTTTCTCACTCTATTTTGATGGTTGAATTGAGTTTTGCAGAAAAGTCTTGATTTTTAGATCCTCAGGTGTTACGAAAAGTTTTCAGTTGGATCAGCCAACTATCGATCTGTGTTTTTTCAAGAGCCCAACTTAATTTGATCTCGGGCATATCATAAGATTTTTGGTGATGCATGAAGGATTTTGAGCTAAGCACATCCTTTAAAATTTAAAAAAAATAATTTTTTATGTGTGAAATTGATGAATCGGGTTGTTGAGAACTTATATTCTCAGATCTGAGAGCACAGTTGGACTCACACTCCTCAAATCTGATAGATCTTCCATTCCTGTGCATAGATCTATAATTATTTTTGGTTTTTTCTGACTTGGGTTTTTCTGGGTTTTAGTTTTATCATTGTATATATCGTTTGGGTGTTTTTTGTTGCCTTGCAGCTACAGATCTGAGGAAGAAATCTGTGTAGAGTCAAGATCTAGGCCCTGGAGGGTAAGATCTGGATATCTGGAGTTCATCAAAATCGTTTTCCAGGAATATTATTTAGATTTATTTTTTTTTGCACAGTCCAAGGGTTTAAAGAATTTTAAATCTGGAAATTTTTATAAGGGTTCAAAAATTTTTGGATCTGGAAATTTTCTTGAGGGTTTCAGGGTTAAATCTGAAGCAAATGGATTCGACATTTTAATTAATATTTTCGAAAAATTTTCAAAGAGTTTTTGGGCCACCATTTTGCTAATTGGTTTCTTTGATTCGCTGCCTGGTTTTTGGGGTTCACTGTGCAATTTCGAAATTCTTTTTAAAACCCTTCTGCTGCAGCATTCCCGCAGTCATTTTTTGTGTGGCCTCCTTCCTGCAAAAAACATGTTTCTTAAACCCTTGTTGCTTACCAATCTGCAACCCCATTTGGCTATTGTTTCATATTCCAAATCCACTACCCTCAAAACCCATATCCGCATTTCCCTTTACACGCTGCTCCATCCTATCACCCCTCCATTCCTGCACTAAACCCTCACTGTCTGTCGTTATCCTCCACCTGCAAAAATGCATCGAGCGTTATTCCGCTACCTAAACTCTGCAATCCACTGCCTCATTCTACATCCTTCCTGCGTAGCTACCATCCGCACCTCATATCCTTTCGTTCCTTTGCCATCGGATTCCTAACACCCCGCATCTCCCACGTTGCAATCCACAGTTCCAAACCCTTGCAACGTGTATCTTAGTCTGCTGCAATCGCTCCATCGACCTGCACTATCTATGATAAGAAGCTTGTTATACCTAACAGCCTCTAGACCAAATATAATGTTAGCAGTCGCATTAGTGGTAAGATATCAATCAACACCTAAACTGAGTCATCTATTAGCAACAAAAAGGATATTTAGATACTTGAAAGGGACTACAAACTATGGATTATGGTCTCCAAAAGGTAAGAACTTTACATTGACAACATACACAGATGTGGATTGGGCTTGTTGCACCCATTTTGTCACAAGTCCAAGGAAGCAGTTGTACAAAAAATTTCAAAGTTCAGAATCAACAGCCAACAAATTGTTGTATCATTGTAAACCCAAATTCTGCAAATTGTAATGTACATGATGCTAGTACGACTGTTTAGTTATGTAACAACCTAGGTAAGCCTATGATTTTGGCAATGAATTTCATCCTCGGAGGTTTTTTAACCTCACCGCATTGTGTGTTTCTAAATACGTATGATCGATAGAGTTTTTCCTCCGGCTTAAACCCCAAATCTAGGGTGGAATTCATTGACAAGATCTTAGGTGAGCCCTAGTGTTACATCGAGTCTTTGTAAAAGTGGTTTGGGATGAATTTAAGCTATTTGTCTAAATTATTTTATTACAAATCACTTGGTCTACTAGATCATATTGTCGTAAAATTGGGTAATTATTTTGAGGGTCTACATATAAAGAGGTATTCCCCTTTGAAGGTTGAATTTCTAATTATCTGATGTAAAAAATATTTTAGTGCATGGTCCCTCATACTTAGACACCATTGCTAAATATTTGAGGGTGGAAAAAATAATTAATCCCCTCTAGTGTCAATTAATTAGTTTTTCTGGTAAAATCAAATCAAATCCTAAGCCAGAAAATTAATTAATTGAGTCAAAAACTGATTTTTTGATAAATTGGTTTCTCCAAGTGGAAAAATTCGTGGGTCAAAAATAAGTTAATTTTTGGAGGTCCCCCCCAAAACAAAAGTTGATATTTTAAGAAAAATTGAGCCCTTGGACCTTGGTGGTTAAGTCAAAGTCAAATTTTTTAGGAAATTAATCCAAAATATTTATTTTTGGATTAATAAAAAATGGTTTTTAAGATAAATTCGAAAATTTCTCAAAAATAAATATTTTCGACGATGGAGATTAAAAGATCATCAATTTGTATCGATGATCGAGATTATTTTGATGGGGATCAAGCCCACTAGACGATATTTTCCACTTGGAGGATTTCTCTATAAATTACAAGTCATTTTTCTTCTCAAGTCATAATGAAGTCTCTGGCTCTGGTCTATGTAATTATGTAACGCTGGTATTGATCCATCGATCTGCTGGGAATGTTTGAATATCATAATAAAAAGACTTTGGTGTTCAGTTCATGGTTTTCTTTGTCCATTGATCTATGGTACGTGTTGGTTATGTGCTTTCCTATATTGTGCTAAATTTTTATATAAGCTTGTTATTTCATTTGTCAGTGATAAGAACATTCAATTGGTAGATTTTGGGTCTATCTTTGGTGATATGATTCACCATATGTCTAACAAGTTTGCTTGAAGAAATATATAGAGATTCACAGGTACACCGCCATTGAGCTCCAAGTTCACAAACTTTGGAGGAGGGTCAACCATATTTGGGCTCCGGGAATTTTTATGTGATTTTATTACTTCGCTAAAGCCTGTGGTTAATACTACATCTTTCGAAAACGCATTCATCCGATGTCATTACTTAAAATTTATTTTCTCAAAAAAAAATATTTCACAAAAATTATATATTTGTATATCTTGTAAATATTTCTTTTGTAGAATAATTTTGTAAATATATTTCTAACCCTCGTTTCGCAGCAATTGGGGTATGGGGTTTTATTTAAATTTTGTATATATTGGGGTTTTGGGAAAATTTTATTTTCACTTGTTCATGTGAGATTCAAGCTAATCAAAACGATTTTGTTGGGGTTTTGAGCTAGATCTAGGCCCTTGAGGGTAAGATCTAGTCTCCATTGAATTCGTAGGCCCAACATTCAACATTCTTGCAGCAAATTTGTGGAGAGAAATTTAATGCAGGCTTCAAAAAAAATTGTGGCCCTTTGCCCTAACTGTCAACTGTCCTGGAATCCTCTTTTCCCTTCGGCATCCCTTCAAAGTGAGCCGCTAGCCCTTCTGGGGCTAGCCGCAGGCCTTTGAGTACATTTTAGGGCCTTATGTTAATTTTAGTTAACAATTAGCACAATTACTTCAATGTTCCTTTAGCAACCCAATAGCAATTTCAATTTAGTTTTCCAATAGAAATCACATTGACAGTAAAAGTAGATAGAACATGAAACAAAAAGCAAAAGATAGGCCAAGACAAGAGGAAACCAAATTTGGCGGATGTCAGGGAAAAATCCCAATGTGGGGAAAACCCTTTGATCAAATCTTCTTATTATTATAAAAAATGTTCAGTAGAGAGACAGTACAAAAGTAAAATTGACTTCCAAATCACGGTCAAAATAACCTTGCCACTTCTGCAGTCAACTACAGTCAAACTCAGCCCTAACCAGAAATTCAAAGATGGTCAACGCAGCAGTCAAACTTGCCTCCTTGATCTTGGTCAACCTCAGTCGAATTTGGCCTTTATTGTTGGTCAAATTCAGCCCAAAACAGTCAACAAACTTGCAGTCAAAGTTGGTCAACCAAAAGTCAACTGTGTGGTCAAACAGGCATGCGGTCAACGCAGGTCAAATTGCTCCTTTTGCCTTGGTTTTTGTGCCCAGAAATGTGGGTTGCTAAGACAGAAAATCACTCTGAAAATCGAAGTCAAAGGATTCCCAGAAAGTCAAAGTGAACGTTGGTCAAACTACAGAAAAGTCTAAAATTTTGGGCCATGTAATTCTATATAGAAATTCATCCTACTTGTGCAACACGTGTGAGAGAGAAAGAGAATGCCCAATGTAGTACAAACCAATGAGAGGTCACTTGTATTTATACAAGTTGTTGAGAGTGAAAAGTCATGTCCATTCGGCTTCATGAGCCTACATCATGATGTGACCGAACTGAACAATTTGCACATGTGTGGGCATAAATTCAAAAACACACTTTTGCTTGTCCAAATTGGATGATCTTTATATCAATTTTGGTCCTCTCGAAAAGAGGAATTTAATGCAATCACAATCTCCATCAAATGAGTTGTCCCAAGGTGGGATTTGGCCCTAGTAGCCAATTTTTAACACCTTATCCCTCTTCTTTGGCCTAGCCGCAGGCCTCCAAGGGCGTCGACCTGGCTCCCTCTCCCTTGCCATGGGCCTGGAGATGCCCTTAAGGCCCTCGGCCTCCCTCTAAACCCCTATAGCAGGCCTTTAAGGTCTTATCTCCCCTTCGCTGCCCTCTTCTCCTCCTCTACCACCCTCTTTTCCCTTGCGGCAAGCCCTAAGGGCCTCTCCTAACCTTATCGCAGGTCCTTTTGCCCTTGTTTCCCTCCTCTAGCCCCAACACTAGTCTCTTTAGGCCTAGCGTTGCCCCTATCCCGTCCTCCCTTGCCTCATTCAATCATTACATTGGGTTATTGCTCAATTTTTGCCTCTAACACTTGGTGTTTGCAGCGAGTTTCAAGCTAACTTGGTGGTTTCAGGTGGTCATCTCATTAGAAGAAGTTTGGACAAGTTCTTCGAGGCCCCAAGGCCTAGTAGTTTACTTCTCCAAACACTTGCTCTCTCACTGTTTTACTTACAGCTATATGATTATTTGATAACAGTGGCATCTAACTCATTTAAGTAAACATAAAATCAGCTAATAAATCACCTATCATATTTCTAGATCATTTGCATCACTTGGGCATTCACTGTTTTGAGCAAATTTCACAAATTTGGATGATTTCTTACTATTTTGAAGTGCACATCAAAGTCCAATATATAACAGTGGGATAAGCATTTATTCCTTGCATTCTTTTTTACTGTTTGCAATTTTGTAATATCCCTAAGGAAAATTTACAGTAATAAACAAAGCATGCATATAAAAATGCACACAAATCAGACCACGATATAGAGCCAAAAACTGTGTTGTGCTAAGCCATTTTATTATGAAAACATGGGGTTACAATCTGATGTTTGGAAAATGTGCACCTGGGCTTGCCTGAGGCAAGCTAGCAAAGCCCAAGTGAAGAAGACAAGTTCCCCAAAGCGATTGGCTGATCTCTCTCTGGCACTGCGCTGAACTACCAAGAAAATGAGTTGTTGGCTGTAAACAATAGTTGTTAGGGCATCCTCCAGTGCTCAGAAAATTTCGGGAAATTAACCCCAGGCTCTCCAACAATAACCCACAAAAACCCATGAAGGAATTGGCAAAATGTTGACCTTTGAATTTTGGCCCAATTTCCCCTAGCTCCTCCTCATGTTGGGTATTTTGACCCACCTGTAAATTCTGTTGCTAAGTGTCCCCAAAATCGCTGAAATCTTAGGCAATTCTCCTTCCTAGACTCCCCCACAAGTCTCAAGCCCAAACTTCCTTCTCTCCTCAAGCCCAGCTTGTGACACTAATAAGGACTACGCAGTCCCTACGATGTTATTGTTGGAACTCCTTCACACTCCCACTACGTTGCTCCTGGATCGATCTGAAAAGGATGAGACTACCTCCTTGGGCTGGCACTCTAAGTCCACCAAAGCAAGGGGTGAGATTTCCGTCTAAAAACCTGTTGTGCTCAACAGCACCTGCAAACTTGGATTCCAGCTCAAGCATGCTAGTCTAAGAGAATGCTCAAATGATCAAGAACGCCCAAAAGTGATTTCCTCCTCCTCCTTTGTCAAAGTGCCTCCCAATTTCCCATGTGGGCCTAGCCATCGACTTTCCCCCACCATTTTCCCTCCAATGAGTGCGTACTTACTATGGGGCCATATTTCTCCATGAGTGGCCCCCACTTACCACAAGCAATTCGATTTTCTCCCCTTCTTCTAATGTTTGGGGCTCTCCTTAACTCCAAAATTCAAGTGGGACCCCCAAACTCACTTTTCCTAAGTGCAAGTACGAATAAGAAAAATTGGACAAAATTGATATTTCCCCTTAGCAATATTGCTAAATGGGAATATCACAATCCTCCTCACCAAGACGTTGCTTGTCCTCAAGCAACTACAATGAAGGATGTTGAAGTATCTACTCTCCCTCCCAAGTGGCATCCTCATTTGGCAGGTTCTTCCATTTGACAAAATATTCTTTGATAAACCTGTCCTGCAAATGTCTCTCACGAGTGTCCAAAATAGCCTCCGACTCCAGAACCAAGTGCCCCTCATCATCCATGGGTGGTAGCTCTGTAGCTATGGTCACCTACTAACCCAGTGCCTTTTTCAGGCAAGACACATGAAAAATGTTATAAACTCAACTCCACGTGGGTGGCTACAACTCGTATGCCACCTCCCCAACTCTCCTAGTGACTCTGCATGGCCCATAGAAGCGAGGCTTGAGCTTCTTGGCCCCCTTCTGTTCGAGTGTCGAATGTCTGTATGGCTGAAGTCTCAAGAAGTCCAAATCCCCAACCTCAAACTGCCTCTCTACTTAGCCCTTGTCTGCATAGAGCTTTTGTTGGTTATGCGCAGTTTGTAGGTTATCTTTGTGAGCCCACAAGATATCTTGGCTCTCCTATATCCAATCCTTGGCCCTAGGGGCCTTGCTGTCTCCAAACATCACGTCAGCAAAAGATAATGCATCATAACTGTACAAAGCTCTGAATGCGGACATACCTATGGACATGCAGTACGTTGTGTTAAAATAGTCCTTGCCCTTAACTGTGGGCAACCCGGTAATAAAATCCTTCGACACACTCCCCCATTTCCCCTCAAGAATGGGAAGAGGTTGTAGCAACCCAGCAATGTGTGTCTGTGCACCCTTGTTCCTTTGGCATGTGTCACACTCTCGAACATGCCTAAAAACATCATCCTTAAGGCCCCTCCATGCAAAACGCTCCCTGATGGCCCTGTATGTCTTGGTAAACCCCTGATGCTCTGCTAATGGTGAGTCATGGGCAACGTGCATGATCTTTTCCCTCAACTGGGAACTGGGAACTAAATAAATCCAGTCCCAGAAGTAAATCACCTCATTCATCATGCTGTACCGGTCATCTACCACTGCACCATCAAGGACATCATATGCAAATCCGTCTTTAGAATATTCCACCAGTAACTGTACCCTCCAATCTAGTGCAATGCTCATTAGTGAAATGGTAGTCGACCTCCTCGACAAGACATCAACTACCACTTTGTGCTTTCCTTTGACATACTCAATGTCAAAGTCATATGCCTGAAGCTTGCTCACCCACTTTTTTTGCCTCTCCTACAATTGCTTCTGCTCCAAGAAAAATTTGAGACTATTGTGATCTGTCTTGACCCAGAACCTACTTCCCACCAAGTACTGCCTGAACTTGGCTAGCGCATGCATGATGGCTAGCATCTCTTTGTCATAAATGGAGTACAACCTCTCGTGGGGCACTAGCTTCTGGCTCTCAAAAGCTATCGAGTGTCTCCCCTACATTAAAACTGCTCCTACACCCCCCCTTGATTCATCGCACTCAAGTACAAAGGGTTGTGCGAAATCTAGGAGTGCCAACACCGGGTAGCTGCTCATGACCTGTTTGAGGCGCTCAAAAGCCTCCTATGCCCCATTTGTCCACTCAAACGCCCCCTTCTTCATCAAATCGGTGAGGGGAGCTGCTAACTGAGAGAAGCCCTTCACGAACTTCCTATAGTAGGTACAGATACCCACAAAACCCCTCAACTCCATCACATTTCAGGGCTCTGGCCAGTCCCGGATGGCCCTGATCTTCTCCTCATGGACTCTCACACCATCCTCCCCAATAATGTGCCCTAGATAGAGCATCTCCATCAAACCGAACTCACACTTGGACAGCTTAGCGTAAAACTGTTGCTCCTCCAAAATACACAACGTTGCCTCCAAATGTTGCAAGTGTTCCTCCCAGGTCTGGCCATAGATCAAAATATCATCGAAGAACACCAACACGAACTTCTGCAACTGCCCACGAAACACATGGTTCATGCAGGATTGGAAGGTGCCAAGCGCGTTGGTTAGCCTGATGGTCACAACCAAGAACTCGAAGTGCCCATAGTGGCACCTGAAAGCTGTCTTAGGGACACCCTAATCCCTCACCCTAATCTGGTGGTACCTCGAACGCAAGTCAATCTTGGAGAAGAACTTAGCCCCTCAGTTAGTCCATCAGCTCATCTATGCTGGGATGGGGTAACGGTTCTTTAGGGTCTTCTTGTTGAGGGCTCGATAGTTGATGCACATGCGTGAGGCCCCATCCTTCTTCACCAAGACAATTGATGAAGCAAAAGGGTTGGAGCTAGGCCTAATGTGCCCAAGTGCCAACAACTCATGAATGGCCCTCTCAATCTCATCCATGTATGTCATGGGATGTATGTATAGGGTAGTAATCACGACCTGTACCCCCGACTCTATCTCAATAGTATGCTCAAAACACCGATCAGGTGGCTAACCAGGCGGTATGTCTCCAAACACCGGCAGGTACCTTTCCAAAATAGCCTGTATGTCTGGGTGTGGTGGCTTGGGCTGACCCCCAACCTTAAAAATCCTCAACTCCACAGCCCATTCGATGTCACCATGCCTCAAATCAGCCTCCATCCTATGGGCCGAAACAATCTGTGGAGGGTAAGAGTGCATATCTTGCAACAAAACCAATTTTCCACTCGGCCCTATGAATTCCATCTCCAGCTACCTCCAATCGGTAGTGACTCAGACAAGCGAATAGAGCCAGTGGGCACCCAACACCACATTAGTGTCTAACACATCGACCACGAAAAAGTGGTATGTCACTGAATAGTTCCCCATGGTCACTGACAAGGAGCGAACATAGCGTGTGCACTGCATGGTTCTATCTCCCAACACAACAACTAAAAATCCCTCGAACTCCTCGGTTGTGATGCCCCTACTTTGAAAAATCAATGAAATTGTACGTAGCCCCACTGTCCACCAGAACTGAGACACACTGCCCCTTCACAGTTCCCCTAATCCTCAAGGTCAAAAACATGGGTATCCCATGTAAAGATGCAAGGATCCCTCCTGATGGTTCGAAGGGTGCTCCCCCTGGTGGTGGTGGTGGTGGTGGTGGTGGTGGTGGCAGTCCCCTCTCCACACATGCTATGTTGTCATCTCAACCCACCTCCAACTCTACATTGTCCTCCAAGTCAATGTCAGAAAAAACCTCAATGTAATGGGCCTTGCCTATTGTACATCTATGGCTTGGTCCCCATGGTACCTAACAGGTTAAACACAACTTCCTCCTCTAGAGGTCTCTCTGGGTCTCCTCATGTAGTTGTCCATGCCCCTGGTTGGCTCTCGATGGTAGAGCCCTAGTGTCTCTCCCCCTCCATTGGAAACCCTGTCTAGGTGGTAATGGTGCTCTAGCCCTGGCTAGAGCATCTTGTAGATCTCGCCCACCCCCCCCACCCACTACGTCCTACAAGGTAGTGGGCCTGTTGGACCTCACCAATCCCTTCAATGGCTCTGTTAGCCCCTTTACAAACATGAAGACCCTCTTAGCCTCTTATAGATCAAGCACCATCACTGACAACCTCAGAAACTCTGAGATGTAGGCTTTAGCGTTCCTTGTCTGCTTGAGCCTTGTCAACTCCCCAAAATGCTCCTCCGGGTCTCTCCTCTCAAAACGCTCCAGCACCCTCCTAGTGAAATCCTCGTAGGTTGTCACTCTGACATGCCCCATCGTGGTTAGCCCATGGAACCACCATTCATGGGCTTCCCCTTCCAAATGCAATGTGGTGATTTTAATTGCCTCCCCTTCCGTCATTTGATTGAGTTGGAAGTAAACATCTAACTTCTCAACCCATGCTTTCCCTAAGCTCTTGGACAAACCATCGAAAGTTGGGAGGAACAATCTCCCCATGGTGCGCTGCAAATCGATACCATGTGCGTAGCTTCCTCCGCCTTGCCCTTTTCCCCTGTTATTACCTTTCAGCTGACAAAAGTCCCTGAAGGTAATCACCTCTCTAAAGTCATGCCCATAGGACTGATACTCCACAAAATAGTCCCCCATGGGCATCTCCTCTTGCCCTTGTGGCCCTCCAGCACTGGATGCTATAAATGTGGGAATAGTGGACCTGGGTGGTGTGCTAGGAAAGAGGGTGCATTGGGGCCATGACCCCTTTGGTGATGCGAAGTACCAGAGCCCTCGCCAATTTGGAATTCCCCTTGAATCCCTTTGCCCCTGTTGTTATTGCAATTTTGCTGCCTCAGCTCCTTAATACTCTTGGAGAGATCCTGAACGACCTTGAGAAAATGTTGGGAAAACTCCTCCTCTTTACTCCTTCTATCTCCCTCATTGTAACCCATGTTTGGGATTTCGACCTCTAGTTCAACTATCATTGGATCTGGGGTAATTTGTAGTTGCCTCTCTCAACTCCTGTACCTCTGCGTCCAGTAAGTCACGTTTTGTTGGTCTTCTGGTGTCATAGACTGATGTTACTCCCACAGGCTGAACCAAGACTATGAGCATTGATACCACTGTAATATCCCTAAGGAAAATTTACAATAATAAACAAAGCATGAATAGTAAAAATACACAGAAAAATTGCACATAAATCAAACCATGCTATAGAGCCAAAAATTGCACTGTGCTAAGCAATAAGTTCGACCACCATGCAGAGTGTCCAAATAGCAGAGACACATCTCTTGATGAAGATAACAATCATTCCAGGGACATCTTCAATGATCAGAGGAATGACAAGTAATGCAGGTCATCAAAGAAATGGTCGACTCTCCAAAGAAAGCAAGGAACCCTAGAATCTCTTTTATGTACCTGATCGCAAGAAGAACCTGGTGTCCATCTCGGAAATGGAAGTTTAAGGTTTCAGGGTGGCACTCATCGATGGAAAGGTACATGTTTGAAAATAGATTTTTCAAAGATGTTTTAGAGTTCAGGGTTGTATCAAGTCCACTGGGGACCATGTCCATTGACTCAGCACCGGAGGTCTGTGAGTCAAATAGTGACCGAGATGCCTGAATTCAGAAAGGAGCATGAAAGTACATGTCTGAAATGTACCCAAGGAAAATCTTACAAGGGGACCATTCCCCTCATGTAGCAGGTCCACATGTTTGGAACAACCCGTGGAGTTTGAGATTCATGAATGGGAATCTCATGTATACAGGTGGAAGAAAGCCCTCTATGGCTTTGATGAAGCTGAGATTCACTAGGAGTGAAACCGATCCAAACCATTACCCGAAGGTTGTGGATGATAGACCTCTCATACCGCCACCTTATACGGACGAACTATTTCTGACAAGTGCAGGCCCTCTCATTTGCAGAAGTAAGAGGGAGTTGGATTACGGACATATGTTTTAGCATGATGAGCTCATATTTGGTTGAGCCTCACTAGATTGGTGCCAAGAATCTTCTAAGATATCTTCAGGGCACAATCTCTCATGGATTGAGATACACTGCCGAAAATATGAAAACTGCATGAGTATTCGAATGCTGACTGGGCAGGCAGTGTGGGGACACTAGAGCACTTTTCAATGCTGGTTCTCTTTGGATTTTGCTTCGATATCATGGATGAGCAGGAAGCAGAAGTCAGTTGTTATAAGTACAGCCGAGACTGGATACATAACTACGAGTATGACCTCGTATGAAGTTCCATGGTTGTGGAAACTCTTCAGTGAGTACACATGATGAATACCACTGTGATTCTCTGTGACAACCGGAGGTGGGATTCGATTATTAAGGAATCCCATATTCAATGATTGCTCCAGCAGAGAGACATTAGATACTGCCTTATCTGGGATATGGTAAGTCGATGAGCAAGGAGGCTCCATCGCACTGAGATGATGTACAGGTCGCTACACTTTGTTAGAGTCCCGGGGAAAGGTCAAATTTGTGATTTTCCCGAACGGCTTGGAGTCATCAAGAGACCCTTGTAAAAGGGTCCTGCATGTTGCATACATTGAGCTGTAGGAGCTCTGGGGGCTTGCGATTCTTACTGGAGTAACATACGACCACAGGGTGACTCACCCTCCCCTAGTGGTGCGCACCTTGAACAAGATTATTTGCTCTCTTGTGGGATAAGATGATTCGCTCTCTTGTGGGACAGGATGATTCGCTCTCCTATGAAACAAGATGATTCGCTCTCTTGTGGGACAAGATGATTCGCTCTCTTGTGGGACAAGATGATTCAGTCTCCTGTGTAGCAGGATGATTAGCTCTCCTGTGAGGTCTGGATGATGTGTTCTCCATGACGATTATGTACCAGGATCATTAGCTCTCCTGTGAGGTCTGAATGGTTTGTTCTCCATGACGACTATGTAGCAGGATGATTAGTTCTCCTGTGAGGTCCGGATGATGTGTTCTCCATGACGATTATGTAGCAGGATGATTAGCTCTCCTGTGAGGCCTAGATGATGTGTTCTCCATGGCGATTGTGTAGCAGGATGATTAGTTCTCCTGTGAGGACAGGATTGATTAAGTTCTTCTGTCGAGGCATCCTACCCATGCAGTCTGGGACTCATGAGAAGTACCTCTCATCTGATCAATGAGCAGGGAAATGAGGATAGGGACCATAGTAGTACCGATGGACGCATCGTTGTATCTACCGTACTCCCTATGCTAGGATGACCTTCATTGATCTGGGATCAATGACACTGGTCTAGGACCAGTTGTAGGAGTTGTACCTGCTATGACGCTGACTTCGGGTCGGTTGAGATTGGTCTAAGACCAGTGGTACATACTCTGAGACTAACTTCGGGTCAGTGTAGGACTGATCTAGGACAAGTGAGAGTGGTACATACTATGACGCTGACTTCGGGTCAGTTGAGACTGGTCTAGGACCAGTGGTACACACTCTGAGACTAATGATACTAGTCTGGGACCAGTGGTAGGAGTAGTACCCACTATGACGCTGACTTTTGGTTGGTTGAGACTGGTCTGGGACCAGTGGTACGCACTCTGAGACTGACTTCGGGTCAGTGGAAAATGGTATGAGACATTCTCGATCAATTCTTCTTCTTCATAGTTCAACAGAGCTAAGTTGAGTAGAGCTAAGCAGAGTAGAGCCGAGCCAGTAGAGCAGAGTAGAGCCAGCAGAGCAGAGCAGAGCAAAGCTGGGCAGAGCAGTGCAGGGCATTGATGGCAAAAATAGTACGGTCGAACATATGGATCAGGGGATGGAGTTCTCCCTAGTTGAGAGGGAGTGTTAAAATTGGCAACTAGGGCCAAACTCCATGTGGGTCATATTATTTATGGCAGCAGATATTTTTATTGGATCCCTCTCATTGAGAGGTGTAGGATTGATCTAAAGATCATCCGATTCCGATAAGTATTTATGAAGTTATGTATTTATTTATGTTATGGACAAATTGTTAAGTCGGCCAGCAACTTATGTAGGCTCATAAGCCTAACAGAGATGTCTATTCAACCTCTACGTTTTAGTATAAATAGAAGAGGACTTCAAGTCATTTCTACACACACTTGGATCTCTTCCTCTCTCTACTTGTTTTTGGGTTTTAGTAGGAGGAGAGATCCTAAGGAAAAGCCGGAAAAGCTACAAAAGCCAGAAATACCGAAAAAGGCAGAAATGGCAGAAATGTCGGATGTCGAAACTGCCGGAAAAGACGGAAAAGCAAGAAAAGCCAGAACTACCGAAAAAGCTAGAATAGCCGAAAACGTCGGAAAAGCCGAAACTACCAGAAAAGCCGGAAAAGTTGAAAAAGCTAGAAAAGTCGGAACTGCCAGAAAAGCCAGAACTGCCGAAAAAGTCGGAACTGCCAGAAAAGCCGGAACTGTCGAAAAAGCTAGAAACGCCGGAAAAGCTGGAAATACCGGAAAAAGCCAGAAAAGCCGGAAATGTTGGAACTGTCGGAACTACCAGAAAAGCCGGAACTACCAGGAACTGCCGAAACAGCCGGAGCATCTGTCTCCGAAGGAAGGCAGCATGATGTATGAGATCATGGGCAACATAATAAGCAGCATGATGATATGAGCATGGACAACATAATGATGCATGATGATATGAGCATGGGCAGTATAATGATGAATGAGATCATGAGCATGGACAGCGTAATGATGAATAAGACCATGGAAGATGCAGCATGATGAGTAGCATGAAGATGAGAGCCGCTCAGCCATTAAGATTCAACACATTTGACAGTACAGCAAGGTGTCACACGGTAATGTGCAACAAATAGACAAGATGCAGCACTATGATAGGTGAACGAGTCACCTTAGAGATTCAGTTGAAGCAATATGTCTTCAACTGATCTCATGAAGATATCAAAAGTCAAAGTGATTGACTTCTATTGTAAATGTACTATCTCTCTCACTTTCTTTGCTGAACTTTGAAGAACATAAAAGAAGAATTGATCAAGGGTTTCCCCACATTGTGGGGTTTGTCCCTGGCTAGCGCCACATCTTGTGTCCTCTTGTCTTGGCTTGTCTTCTGCGATTTATATTTATGTTCTATCTGCAGTTTACTTTATGCTGATGTGATTGCTAATGTGGAAAAGAAATTGAAATAAATTGCTCTAGCATAGAACATACCTAAAATTAACACTTATTGATAGATCATTGTGATGAGCATTAATTTTATTTCTTGTACTTGAGAAATTACCTTTTGGTTCCATTGATATGTCTTGGAGCACTAGTAAAATTGGCACTTTATCTTGTGTATAAGATTGTCCCTCATTCATTAAATACTTTCCGTAATAACTGAAGCTAAATCATAATTAAGTACTTAGGTCAATAAACAATCTTGAGTCGGGATCACTCAAATCTATCTTGCATTACATTTTAGGCCTAGTTGTGCATTAATTAACTTACCTCCAAGCATAAGCTTGGTTGATAAAAAGATAGGAGCACTCTTCATCTCTTAGCTTGCAAATGCTAGACCCTCTCTAATGGTTAAAATGGTGACCTTGCAATCATCAAAGCCACAGTCTCTACAGTGCCAGAGGCACTGGGTATGTTAGATTTCAAGGAGAGGTATCGTTAACCAAACCTTTTCTTTCTTCGTCTTGACTTCTCTTTGCAACCTACTCTTGAGACTAGCCTCAAAATAGAGAAGGATCAAGGGATACACTTAGCTAGGCATGTGATTAAAATTAACCAAGATTCTTGCATCTCACCTAGATTGTAGGACTTGCACTTCATATAGGATAGTAAAGCATCTAAGCAGTGATTGTTCATCCAGTCACCTGTTATTTAATCGATATAAAGCAAGTAGTTGACTCCATAAGGCACTGGTCTCATATAATGATCTAATCTAATCTCTTAACTTGCTAAGATCAACCAAGTGGCTAGGCCATTCAATCGTGTCTCCCAGAGTTGTTAGTTGCCAACAAGTCTTGAATTCTCTCATTTCATAGGGACTACCCCCCATAGCCTGTTGTGGGGAGACAGCTAGAACAAAGAGGTCGGGGATCAGAGTGACAGCCCCTAGCCTGAGTCATTGTCGCACTGCGCTCGTATAATCTGAGTGACAACAAGGCCAGTTGCGTGGATGACAAGAAAAGTACAAGTGGCAGTGGATTCTACTTAGGAAAGTCTTTGGTTGCATGGTTAAGCAAGAAACAATCATCAATTTCTCTATCTACAATAGAAGCTGAATGCATAGCAGTTGTTTATTGTTGCACATAGGGGTTGTGGATGAAACAAACTCTACAAGATATGAAGGTAAATTTTAGTGAACCTATATCTATTAAGTGCAACAATACAAGTGCAATAAGTATTTTGAAAAATCCAGTGCTTCATTCAAAGACTAAACATATCCCCATAAAGCACCACTTCCTCATAGAACAAGTGGTTGAGCAAACAGTGAAGATGGAATACATACCCACAAAATAACAGATCATAGATATATTTACTAAGCTACTTGCTAGAGAACCTTTTGAATATCTGAGGGGCAAATTAGGGATAGTCCTTGCTGACGCCTCTTACTAGTTTGATTTCAAAAAGAAAAGCCTAAAATAATGAAGAGAATATGAAAATGAATGCACTATCTAAGGGGGGCACTACAGAGGACCATATGATTGTGTCAAGATTTTGAAGCAGTCAAGAAGCAACAAGAACAATGGACCATCCTACAACTGCAACATCAAGCCATCTTCTTGATGAATAGGCAACATCAATCAAGTTCATCATTCAAAAGTTCACTCTTTAATACAAAATTTTATACAAAAATGTACATATGTATATATCATGTATATAAGCATGTAAATAAGCATTCTCAAATGTACATGGTCCAGTTAAAAATTTGCATATTTACTCAAAACTTGTTGAAGATGAGCCTAGCTCAATGTATATTTGCATCATTAGAGTTTTCTCAAAATTCTTCAGCCTTTGATGAAACCGAATATGTATGTAGTATCTATCAAAGTATATTATGATAACTCATGTATTCAGCTGATATTTGATCTATGAAGAATGAAAAAACATGAGATCTCTTCAAGTATATGAAATCAAAAGCAAAGGTGCTAGTAGCTACTATCAAGCCTAGAGAAACAGGTCATATACATTTTTATGTCTAGTTTCTAGAAGCCCTCATCATGAATCATCATGAGATCGATATCTCAGCCATATTATTTGCAAGTTCTATAATAAGATATCTAGTCCATCAACTAATCTATCACAGTATTGGTGCAAAGAATCATTTCATGCAAATATCTTCTATGATTGCAAAAGACTGCTAATGAAGAAAACTAAGAAAATGGATCTACGATCAGAAGGCCAGCATGTGATTAAGCTACATTGCTGCATATCAATGCATCACTAGGATCCCTCTAAATCCTTCAACGTTTTATTATGAGGACAAAGATTTGAATACTATATTTTCTATGTTGCATGAGTTTCTGGAACATTGGAAACTTGGGTACGGGTGTCAGGAATGGCGAGAGGTTTCCCAAAAATTTACAGGAAACGGCTAATCAGGAGTGGTAGTATTATATAATTAAAAAATTAAAAATATAAAAACTAAAAATATATTTTTAATTATATAATTTATATAATAATCAAAATTAATATTAAATCAAAATATTCAAATATTAAAATCAATTTAAATATATAATCTCTCTTATATATAAATATATTCTCTGGGTGTGTCCCTCTCCCTGAGTCTCTCCCTTTTATATATATAAAATATTAAAATGTCAAGTTCATTGTGAGTTCTCTGACACATGACCAATCTTTGAAAATTGAAACAATCTGCCTTAAAAATAAAAAGGAACAATTTTACCTATGTTTCTCTAGTTATTCTTAAGAGAAAAAGTAAAGCAAATCTAATGGTTAAGCATTGACTGCCACATATAGTATGCACACAATCTTTTGTGATATATATACATAAACAACAAAATAAATACTCATCGGCATGACATCCCAGATATCGCCCTTACATTGAGGTGCCACATGCTTCCTTAACTCATCAAGAGATTGCTCTAGTTTCTCAATTAAGGATATCGGTGTTAAGGATGTCTTTGGCCTTTCTTCCTGCGGAGGTTTCAACAAAGGCTCAATTTTTGTGGGTAGTTCAACATATTTGTCCACAGGCTTTGTATTCCCCAACCCTAGGGAACGCCGAAACTGCCAAAAAAACAGTATTCAAAGCTCCAGTGACTTTCCCAAGCTCCCATTGCACCTCCCACTGAAAAGGGAACGTTCCCATACAGTTCCAAAGCTTCCGGGAGCGCGAGAACCAATGGAACGGGTTTCCCACCTCTAGGGAGCAGTTCCCGTGTAACAAAGTATATTTTTAACCTAACCTCATGCATACAAATGGTGAATGCCTGAAGAATAAAGTGTATTTATGATCAAAAGAAGAAATCTCTTGAAGCGCTTCAGCAACATAGTTGAACAAAATATTTTTTTATCAGATGAAGATCCACAATCTCACAAGGATTTGAGTGTAGAATTAATTCATCAGGATCTCATCACCATTCTAAAACAAAACATTCAAATTCAAAGAGGCATTTTCTTGACATGAGGAGATGATAAAAAATTTCTGAACCAAATTTAATGCAGAGTTCATTTGCATAAGAAATTGCATCAAATGCAGAGGTCATTCATACATGTAGAAAATAACGCTACAACGAGGTGTTGCAATATCAAATATTTTGGCAGAAAATTCTATTAAATGAAAATATTGAAGATTGCAATTCATAAGGTCGACATTCAAAACTAATGTGTTGCAGACTATATTCCTTACAGTCACTTAAATGAAGTAATCGTACTTAAAAACTTTTCAAGATCAGAATGAAATTAGGAGAGCCTAGTCTATGAAGTATATCTGCATCAATCTCAACAAGAGAAACTTGAAAACAAAAAGAGGATTGTCTTTGACAACAATGTTTTGTGCAGATCTTTGAAAAAAAAAAGAGGGGAACAAGAAGTCACCAGCGCATGCCATTGAAAGAGGCATCACCAACATTGATATATTGAATAATTGCATACATTGAAACGCTGATCTAGATCCACGTTGTGTGAATTAATCACAAGAGAAGACTAAGAGAGTAACCCAACAATTCAATGAAGAAAATGGCTGCCCAAAGAGAAATGAGCACTGAAAATAATTCCTATATGTAATGATAATGAATGAATGTTGGCAAGGAAGAGTAACGACTATGTGGTCAGAAATATAATTATGGCTATTTAGAATTTGACAGGAACAAAAATGGGAGCATAGATGGCAGGAGGCAGAAAGTAAGATATTGAATATTGATAGCCATATATTTCAATCAGCGTTTTTCTTTATTCACATATATGGCAGCAATGCATTTTTTATCGATAAGCAATGTGTTTAGCACTGGAGCAACATATTTACAAATGAAGTAATTTTTAGGGTTTTATGCCCTAATCTGGACAATGTTATATATATTAAGTGCTCAACAGTTACGGATGGGAAACATTATATAATAAATGCTCAGTGTTCTGGATGGCTAGCGTTGTATTGTGTTATGTGTAGATAATGTTATATATAATGGACGACGTATGTTGAATGGAAAATGTATGGTTGAATGCAACATATATCATGTTGAATGGACAGTGTTCTCACAACTCCAATATTTTTTTTGGCAACGTTGGCACTATACAACTACAGTTATAACAACATATCAATATAGAGCTGGCACATATCATTAATTAAGTACATTGTTGACATTGACACTATATAACTACAACGATGGCATATATTATAGCGTTGGCACAACATACAACTACAATGTTGGAATTGGCACTATACATCTATCGTTATAACAACGTATGAATATATGCAGTGTCAGCACATATACAGTGGCCTTGGACGAAGATTGGTAATCGCGTTGGATGAATATTGATATATGCAGCGTTAGCACATATATTGCGGCCTTGGATGGAAATTGCTATTCCCTTGGATGAATACTAGTATTGCATTGAATATGAATTGTGGCCTACTTAATAATAAATATATGCAGCGTTAGCTCATGCAGCATATCGATATTTTGGAGCAGAGCATATTCTTTATTATTTGCATTAGCATATATATAAGTGTATTAATATATTTATTGAATGCATTACAAAATCAACAATTGCAAGGCCTTATATGGAACGATATACATGGTGTGAATGTTGAGATATGTGGTATTGGTGGCCTATATTATTGTTTTTGGCAGCACAATATTAGAAGTCAATTGGCAATGCATTTTTGGTGAACTAGGGTTTTATGCCCTAATTTCTCTCAACAGTCAATCTTCATAAATTTGATTGCAATGGTTAAAGACTATTGTTGGTTCTTTGTGAGTGTAAAGGTATTGAAGGCATTATCAATTCAGTTTAGCAAGTTTTGAAGATAAGCACAGCAGTTCTACCCAAACAAGATCACAAATATAGTGCTATTTTTCTCATGCTTTAAAACAACAAATAGTCCCTTCATATATTGACAAATAAAACTAAGGAAAGTACAGTGTTTTTCTCAAAAGCTTGATTCCTTTCACAAGCGACTAATCCATCTCAGATTCATATTTCTTAACTCCGAGTACAAGCTTCGTGTCATTGATGACAAAGCGAGAGGTATTAGCAGAAGAAATAAGAGGGATGACTCTTATGGTGTTTCCATCAATGCCAAAGGAGGAGAATGTTGGTGATGTTGGCAATTATGTCAAATGATTATGTTTATGTTGATTGCTACACTTCCATTGTTGCAATATTGCTTGGAATGCAAAAGCTAATAAGTGATGTGAAATGTAAATGTTGATAAGTGATGTGAAGCACATGTTGAAGAATCTAGGGCAATTAGAGTTAATGTGATTCTTCTTAGCATGATAACTATTTGTGAGGCATTTTAACTTTTGCTTATTAGCACAATCTTCCCTTGATGTCATTAGTGTGTGTATTTCTTACTTCATCAAACAGTAACCAAAAATACAAGAGACAAGAACACAAGATGTTGGCTTTCTGCCAGGGCCAAAACCTCTCCCTCTTGGAAAGGCAAACCCACTCAAAATTCTTCTTATAGAGATTCCAATTGACGAATACCAAGACCATGACCCTTGGCCTATCAAGCCACTCTAGGACCAAGACACCAATCCTCTTCTTACTGCTGAGATCATCATCATCATTACTACTTCACCGAGATCAGTTGAAGAATCTAGGGGAATTAGTATCAGTAGGATTCTTCTAGGCTTGATAACGATTTGTGAAGTGCTTTTACTATTTATCTTAGCTTTATCTTCTTTTTATTGTTAGTGTGTGTGTTTACTTCATCAAACTGCTGCCAAAAACAAAGAGACAAGAACATAAGATGTTTGGCTTTCTTGCCAGGGCCAAAACCTCTCCCTCTTGGAGAGAAAAACCCGCACGAAATTCTTCTTATAGAGATTCCAATTGACGAATACCAAGACCATAACCCTTGACCTACTAGGCCACTCCAAGACCAAGTCATCAATCCTTCTTCTTACTGTTGAGATTGTCATCAACATTGTTTCTTCACCAAGTTCATCATTCATGCGCCTTCACTGAGATATTCATCACAATAAGGAAAACATAGCTACTGCACCATATCTCCATCTTCTCTTAGATCATTACTGCACTTCTCACTTAGATCACCATCATGTTGATAAGACTTCCATACAGAGATATGTGAACGCTTCAATGATGTCTAGTGTGTATAACTGAGAGCTTCTTGTACTAGAATCCTTGTCACGATATATATGCCAAGAAATCCTAGTATGTCGTAACTGTAATCATGATGATCATCCGAAATGCTCAACTGAAACTATAAATATGATGCTCAACCGAGATGCTATACTCCCGTACCCTGTCCGAGATACTGCGCTTTCTGGGCCATCCAAGATTCTGTACCACACCTCCGAAATTTCAGACAAGTCTGAGATTCTAACTGAGTTTTTGCAAATACCCCAGCTAGGTATAAATAGTGGTTATGTCTCCATTTTTGAGCCGACTTTAACAAGTGAACCGTTGTGTCTTTTATATGAGCCGACATGACATTTGTATATATATTTGAGGCCGACATGATGTTCTCCTTATCGTTTTGCTTGCAGACTTCTTTGTGCTTGTTGTGGAGGATTGTGCATGGTCTTGGAGGGCTGCTCTAGGCTTGTATACATTTTACATAGGCTCATGAAGAGCTCCTTATTGATGACTTTGACTCTTTGACATTAAATATAAATCCTAAGGCTCTCAATGGGAGCCATCTATAAAACCACTTGCTCATGAAACCCATGCAGTGAGGAATAATAAATTTATCTTCTTGTTTTACAAAAATCACAATTACAATGTCATGAAAAACGAACCTAGTTACATTTTCTTCAACACTCCCTCTTAACTAGGGAGGTATTCATGATGGTACTTGATCATTCAATCTGAAGAATTTCTCATAAGAAGAATTGGATTAGTAATCCCATCTGTATAGCATCATATCAATCAACATTGTCATAGTGCAAGGCCTTGACTAATAGCTCCATCTCTCTACGAGACCATGAGCTACAATGTTGGCAAGACCAATGATTTATAGACACCTTCATCATTGTCTCTCAAGTTTCATACCCACCCAGGTGTTCACTGAGTATGACCTTCTAGGACTATTTTTATCTTGGATTCCCAACTCTCAAAGAATATCGGACTTCTTGCCTACTCTTATCTTGGATGCCCTACACATCCTCAAAGAGTATCAGATGCAAGATGATTACCCAACCCTCCATTCTTTCTTCCTAGGTGAAGACAATAATTATGTGTTTATCATGTGTCTACATTTCTATTCATGGCCTTCATCTAGACTTACAGTTGTTAGTCCTAGTCTAGTGCATGACACATGAAATAGGAAAACACAATTGTCACTCCTTTGTAATCAGGGGTGATTTAATTCAAACTCCCTCTTGATCAGGGACCTGTCAAAGCTCCCTCTTAGCTAGGGACTCTTCTATATATCAACAACTTCTTCTTCATGGCTCCTTCAACTGCGTGATCATCTTCTCTCCTTGATGTCATGAAATTTAGTTGAGCTTCTTCCTTGTTGGTTCATTATGTCATTCCGTTCTTCATAGAAAGTGGCCTTCTTGATACATATCTGGAACCTTCGTCATATGGCTACTTCTTCCTCATCATGTTTCTTTCAGGAATTTCCATCCACCACATGAATGCTAGTTGTACTTGTACTTACAACTCTTGTGCCAATAGCCTTGCATGAACTCATCCAGATATTATTCAAGAAATCAAAACATAACATTAAATCAAATTGTACCTTTTGAGATGGCTCTTCATCATGACATCTTCCTGTAGGTATCAGCATCCTACATACATGTTGACACATCTCCCAAAGATATCCATTGTCAAGGGTCTTCATCTTTTTCAGACTTTCATCAGAGTCTTCATATCTTTCCAAGAGATTTCCTAGTCAAATCTTCTTGGTCTTTTGGATGTTGATTGCCTTCATCATGGTTGCATATCTCACGATCTCTTCCTTCCTCACACATTCCATTTCTAGGAGCTTTCAATCAGAGTTTCTTAGTCAACTACCTCATACTTCATATGAGGACATATTGTGTTGATTTCATCTAGTGTGACTTATGACTTCCTGCATTCTTTCAGAGGAGAAGATCCTTTTTCTCTTGATCATGCTTCTCAAGATAGAAGTAATGATCCATGTTACCTGCAACCATATGACATGACATTATAATATTAAATACAAGCATACATACCTCATTTTACCTTTAGGTCATCTAGGCTTCTTCCAGTAGCTTCCTTGATTGAAAAGATCCCCAATCCCTTGATTTGCATCATGTCATCACACCATCATCCCATGAATTCCATAAGTTGGAGTTCCTGATGAAACACTTGCTTCCTCTCTAGATTAGTGAACCCTCTGATGAGGATTCCATCAGAGAACCTTGAGGATCTTGCATATCCCCATCTGGCAAATGTTTCCTTTTTGCCTTGATGTATGATGAGCCTTGTCTTAGATGACATATGTCTTTCCTTCAATGTTCAATGAGATTCCCAAGAGCTATATCCTTCATGTTTGACTGCCATGGATTTTGTCCCTTTTGTCCTTCATGATTCCCATGGTGATGTCACAAGCTCTTGCTTCTAATGATTCCATGATGCATCTTATTATCATTGTCATATCTTATAACACAAGATCTAGGAGCTTATGATAGGACCTTTTTGTGAGGGATACTATCTTATTCATAGGAGAGATTTGTTACTCCCTCTTTCCTTGGCCCTTTTCTTCAAATTCCTCCATCTTCCAGTGATATGAGCTTCCAAAATCTTTCTATAGCATTGAATCTTAACTATACTTATTTTGTCTTACTTGAGGGCCAACCTTGCCTTCCTTTTCTGCACATGGTTGAGTTCTTTTAACCTTCAATATTTTTACTATCAACTTGTCCTTCTCTAACTTGCATAGAGACTACAAGTTGTTGAATGAGGTAACCTTCTTGTTCATGGATATTTGTTACCTTGCCAGTGCATCAATGATGGTTGTCTTCATTCCTAGATCTTATATATAAGACCTTGTGAAGATATCCTACATCCTTTGATGCCCTTTTATTTTCATGTAGAACAAATTTCATTTGACCTTCTTTATTGCACCTTAAGAGAATGAGTTTATCATCTACATCACTTTGATGTCTCCAATTTTGCTATGTGAGGGAATCTTTCATAAATATCCATTTTCATAAATTCAGAGGAGACCTTTTGATGACTTCAGCTACTTAGAGGACTATGTCTATTCTCCTTCTTCATGCAAGGGATCTTGATAACCCATCCAATTCATAGATGTCCTTCCAATCATGAAGTCTGTTGTCGCGCAGATTGGCACGACAACGCTCGGACCGGGGGCTGTCACTCTGATCCCCGATCCCTCCGTTTAAGCCTGTCTCCCGCGGCTAAGGGGGGTAGACCCTGCGAGATAATGAAGACCAACTGCCAAACAGTTGGGTGGGAGACACGATACACGATATGATAAGCACTAGATGGATTTAGAGATTTAATAGACCAGTGCCTTGTGGAGTTAATGTTTAAATGATTACTTTTTAAATGATATAGAAACATGGACCATGAACAGCAACCATCTATCATCAGCTAAATCACATGACCAAAACGATATCCAGCAATTGAAAACTTCGAAAAGATAAATGCTAAACCACCACGAGAATCATAAATCATTAACCAGATGTCAATTTCGTGTCTCGACTTGAAAATTTTAGATCTCAGCAATAAAGATATAACGATTCCCGAAAGTGACTGGATCTGATGAAGAGAATTTTCCACAAAAAAAATTTAAATATTTTTTAATTTTTTATTTTTCAATATTATAAAAAAGGGAAATTAAAAAAATCTAAAAATTTAAAATTCAAAATCTATTTAAAACTAAATTAAACTAAAACTAAACTTAAGCCAAAATTATAAACATTTTTTGATCTTTTATGAAAACTAACTATATAAAAAATAAAAAGAACTTTAAACTAAACTAAACAATAAATTAAAATCTAATTAAGATCTACGCTAGCCTTTTTATTTTTTGTTTATTTTTTATATTAGAAAAATCTAAAAAAAAGAACGATCTATCCGGAAATTTAAAATCTAACATTTATAAATTTTTAAACTTAAAATCTAAAAAGTAAAACTACGAAAACGAAACTAACCTATGCATATCGAAATAAAACCAAAACGCGGCTATATCCATATCGAAAAGGAAAAACGCTGAACGATGAGATCGTATTGCACAAGTTCGATTTACCTGCTACGGATGTAGACCCAAGCTGGCCTGGGATTGTTTCAACGCTTTCCCTTTTTTGATTTGTGTGTGGACATGTGCAGGGAGTTTGTCGGCGGAAGAGCTCACGCGGAGGAATGGAAAGTCGTTACCCTGATGCAAGTGAAAAAATCCAGACTTACTCGCGCTTAAAACAATACAGTCATTACCTGAGGGTCTTCGACGGCAGAATAAGCGTTTAACTGTGAAGGAGTTTCAGTTCCTGGTGCCTGCGTGAAAAACGACTATGACTAAACTGAGCGTCGATCATCTGCGTGAAGAAGGGAATGCGTTCTTGCTGCGGGCGGACAGAAAAGATTTGAAATCGTTTTTGAGACCACGCTTTTGCTGAACGCTTGTAAATGGAACAGTCAGATCTGGGCTCTCAACTACATTCAGTTTGCTGGCGTTTAAACAATATGAACCCTGATTGAATCCACGCAAGTTTGTTTTTTACGCAGGTTGGCCGGTTGTGGAAAATGGAGCAGTGAACGGTGAGGAGCCAAGCAAATCTGAGCGATTCTGATGTCCACGTGTATAACACGTCCTGAGAATTTCCCAACATCTCACCACAGGAAATGCGAATTACGAACTTCAAAATGTTGTCTTTCATATGCAGTCGCCTCCCAGCAAAAAATGAAAACCAAAATGTTAGGATCTTCTCTGTAATGTGCTTTTCCTTTAATGCATTCAGCAGTTTCGTTTGACGGCAGATGGAAATGTTTCATTGTGTATACACAGAGAGAAACTTTTTCTTGCAGCCTCTGCAAAACCCCTGCTACCGAAAAGCTAACCCTGTATCTGCAATTTCAAGGCAACAAAACCCTAATGAACACTGAATAAAACAAACATTTAAAACCCTAGATCAGAAAAAACTGAAACCCTAAGACGGCCTAATAATTTACAGATTGTGGCCTCTGAAATGCCAGATTTAGCTATAACAGCAGTAATATTTTCGAAATATCAGAAAAACTTGAACTCTGCTGTGAGCAGCAAGAAAATCTCTCAATGTAAAACAGAAAAGAAACTTTGAATGATTAACCCAGGGAACAATCAGCTGGGCTCTGCACAGAAAAGCTAGTGGGAGTCGGCTGGTTCAGCCTAGAACTTCCCCAAACGCCCACAATCTCTTTCAGAAAAGTTTTCCTGCACATCTCAAGCAACCATCAGCAAAGAGAGAGAGAATGTTGCTAGATCTCAGGGAATAATGGAAATACCTGCCATTATTCCAGAAACCCTAGCAACACTCAAACCCTAGCAAGTGAACAAGATACCTGTGCTCACAATACTCTAAAAACAAGCTAAAACTAATGGCTGAAAACTGAAATATGCAGAAAAATAAACATCTCACAGCAATTCCAGAGAGTAACACCAGCCAGATTTGGACCCCAAAGTCTTCTTTATTAACCAGAAAATCAGATTACAAGAGATCTTTTTCAGTACAGACTCACAGATCAGATGATTTGAAATGACCCCCTAAGACCCTATATAAAGGAAATGATCCTAACGGCTAGTTCGAGTGATCCATTAGAAATGATCTCGACCGTTGATGAGGATCAAGACATCTCTTGATCTCATCCGTCGATTTATTAACTTAAAATATTATTATTTTATTAGTTAGGGTTTTTGCTTCATTTTTTAATTTTTTATTATTTTTTATTATTTTATTATTTTTATTCATTTTTTAATTTTTTAATTCATTTTAAAATGGATCACTGAACTAAGCCTTTCGGAAACATCACCTAGGACCTAGGACTTAGGACTCATGAGGGGATTTAAAACATTTCTCGACCCTCAGGACACATTACATCATGACTTTTACAAAATTACATCTTAAGGGACAAACCCATTTAATACAGACCCTCACAAAACACCCAGTTCTGCGACACAACTATAATCTAGCAGATTTAACACACTAGGATTTTCCTAAAGTTCTAATGACAAAATCCATCCCGGCTTTGGGGTCAGGTTTGAAGGAAAACTCTGCCGATCCGTGGATCGGTGAGACGAAAAACCTTCCGGGACGAAGATTATCATCAGAAAGTTAGGTCCACCTAGGCAAAATACATACATGACTCATGTCTGCTAAGATTATTTACAATTAATACATGCAGACTGGGTTTACAATCAAAAAGATCAAGCTGCTGATGATGGCAGGATGGCACGGACATGCTGATTAGGTGTTGCTTCTTTCTGTTAAGAAAAACGGGGTGCACTGCATGGGATGTTGACCAGTAGAGGTCAACATCTGGCTCTACTTGGGGACACGTTGCTGCTTGCAGGAATGTGAGAATCCAGAATCTGCATCCATACAACACAAAAAATAAGTAGCGTCCATCCAAAAATCAGCATATACGTTAAGCACAATAAAGATAAAAAGCTCTTCATTTATTAACTATCTAAAGCAGAAACGAAAATGCGGAAAAAACAAGGAGTAGAGTTAGAAATACGATACAAAGGATGCCCTACGGCATCAGATGTGTTCAATATAGTGCATACTGAGCATTTGCCTGCTTTCAGGCAAATCTGTCGGCTGCTTGTCGGATGTGCCATGTCCAATTTTGCATATGGTAGGACTTTTTCCTATTCGAAAATCAAGCTGCTCACGGCCGTCTGATGCGTCAAATCTTCTTCTCATTTTCTTCCTCTTGCGCTTTTTCTTTCTGGCAGGATGAATTACTGATGAGCTGGAACTTTCTGTCTCGAAACTATCAGATGAAGTGTGTAAGATATGCATGCTAAGTCTTTTTGTGTCTTGCATCTGATTTTTATCATTTTTAAGCTTATTTGGATCACCTTCAATTATCCACCTAATGACCTCCTCATAGTAAGATGGAACTTGTTGCGGCAAATGAGAAGGCTCCTGGTTTCTCTTATCATCTGACCATTGTTGAATCTTTTGAACTTGTATTCTAATGGCATCCATCTGACTAGAGCATTCATCGCTTATAGCACTGATTTGCATGGCATGGTGTTCTTGCATGTGTTTTATTACTTTATCATTCTTTCCCTCTATGTCCATCAAGCAATGTTGCATGAAATTTATTTCTTCTTTATGATTCGCTTGCATGTCAGCCAACTGATTGTTATGATTGAATGTCATAGAGTCAATTTCCCTATCATGATCAGCTTTCATGGTCACCATATTCTCCTCTAAGACTGACATCTTGCTTTGCATGCTTCTAATTTCTGTTTCATATTTAATTTTCATGGCCTCAATTTCCTTAGCATGCTGATTTTGCGTAACCTCCAACTCCCTATTACGTTTTTCAAGGTGGGTGCCTAAAGTTTTAATATCATTGATAAGACTAGTTTGATTGCTTTCCATGTTTCTTACCAGCATCATTAGATCTTGTATTATTTGCTTTTGCTCTTCTTTTTCATTGTCATTTGTCCCTGATTTTTCACTATCATGAACTGCAATATTTCCGGTGGATGACACATTCTGACATGATGAATCGTCTTGGGATCTTTCAGCTGGGCCTCTTATCAAATTATTTTTATTCTGTTGCACAATTTTAGAGGCAGAAGGCAAACTGTTTGGATAACCATATCTATCTTCAAAAGCATTGATAATATCAGCCAAAGAAGAGAAAGAATCCTTAGGAAAATTGTTAAACCAATTCAAAGCATCATCTTCTAAAGAAAGGACAAATAGACGCATTTTGATATCACCATGATGAAACTGAGGGGGTCTGCAATATATGATCATGAAGCGAATAAACAAGTCAATATGCCTTTTAGCAGCAATTGGATCACCATCTGAAAAAATAGGCAATTCAGGAAGGGCCTCCTCCGGAAAATCATGGAGACGGTGAGTAAAACGACATGGTTTAAATGAATAATCCATGATGAACAATAAGGGATGATAGAACTAGATCTTTGCTCAAGAAAATCAAAAGATGAAAGAAGTGGAGTCGCCACTTGAACAACAAATCTGATTCTAAGATCCGAGAAGCAATCAACAAACAGATATGCGGTAGGCTTCTTGTCTGGGAAAAATAAGAAAAATGGAGTCGCCACCCAAACAGGAAACAAACACAAGAGGTACTGCTGATACGTGATGAAAAGATGCAAAATATTGAATCTGCCAGCTCAAATGAGAGATGAGAAGATGAGAAGATGCATGTCGATGAAACCCCAAGAACAGAAAAACTCTGTCCCCGGCAACGGCGCCAAAAAATGTTGTCGCGCGAATTGGCACGACAACGCTCAGACCGGGGGCTGTCACTCTGATCCCCGATCCCTCCGTTTAAGCCTGTCTCCCGCGGCTAAGGGGGGTAGTCCCTGAGAGATGACGAGACCAACTGTCGACCAATTGGTTTGGGAGACACGAGATACGATATAAAAAGCACTAAAATGATTCGATTAAATTAGCAGACCAGTGCCTTAAGAGATCGTGTTTAAAATGATTACTTGTTAAATGATATAAAAAGATGGACCATGAACAGCAATCATTTATCATCAGCTAAAACACAATGCTCTTAGAATGATAAAAACGATATCCAGCAGCTAAAAATTTGAAAAGATGAATACTTTAAATCACCACGAGAATCATAAATCATTAACCAGATGTCAATTTCGTGTCTCGACTTGAAAATTTTTGATCTCAGCAATAAAGATATAACGATTCCCGAAAGTGACTGGATCTGATGAAGAGAATTTTCCACAAAAAAAATTTAAATATTTTTTAATTTTTTATTTTTCAATATTATAAAAAAGGGAAATTAAAAAAAATCTAAAAATTTAAAATTCAAAATCTATTTAAAACTTAATTAAACTAAAACTAAACTTAAGCCAAAATTATAAACATTTTTTGATCTTTTATGAAAACTAACTATATAAAAAATAAAAAGAACTTTAAACTAAACTAAACAATAAATTAAAATCTAATTAAGATCTACGCTAGCCTTTTTATTTTTTGTTTATTTTTTATATTAGAAAAATCTAAAAAAAAGAACGATCTATCTGGAAATTTAAAATCTAACATTTATAAATTTTTAAACTTAAAATCTAAAAAGTAAAACTACGAAAACGAAACTAACCTATGCATATCGAAATAAAACCAAAACGCGGCTATATCCATATCGAAAAGGAAAAACGTTGAACGATGAGATCGTATTGCACAAGTTCGATTTACCTGCTACGGATGTAGACCCAAGCTGGCCTGGGATTGTTTCAACGCTTTCCCTTTTTTGATTTGTGTGTGGACATGTGCAGGGAGTTTGTCGGCGGAAGAGCTCACGCGTAGGAATGGAAAGTCGTTACCCTGATGCAAGTGAAAAAATCCAGACTTACTCGCGCTTAAAACAATACAGTCATTACCTGAGGGTCTTCGACGGCAGAATAAGCGTTTAACTGTGAAGGAGTTTCAGTTCCTGGTGCCTGCGTGAAATACGACTATGACTAAACTGAGCGTCGATCATCTGCGTGAAGAAGGGAATGCGTTCTTGCTGCGAGCGGACAGAAAAGATTTGAAATCGTTTTTGAGACCACGCTTTTGCTGAACGCTTGTAAATGGAACAGTCAGATCTAGGCTCTCAACTACATTCAGTTTGCTGGCGTTTAAACAATATGAACCCTGATTGAATCCACGCAAGTTTGTTTTTTACGCAGGTTGGCCGGTTGTGGAAAATGGAGCAGTGAACGGTGAGGAGCCAAGCAAATCTGAGGGATTTTGATGTCCACGTGTATAACACGTCCTGAGAATTTCCCAACATATCACCACAGGAAATGCGAATTACGAACTTCAAAATGTTGTCTTTCATATGCAGTCGCCTCCCAGCAAAAAATGAAAACCAAAATGTTAGGATCTTCTCTGTAATGTGCTTTTCCTTTAATGCATTCAGCAGTTTCGTTTGACGGCAGATGGAAATGATTCCTTGTGTATACACAGAGAGAAACTTTTTCTTGCAGCCTCTGCAAAACCCCTGCTACCGAAAAGCTAACCCTGTATCTGCAATTTCAAGGCAACAAAACCCTAATGAACACTGAATAAAACAAACATTTAAAACCCTAGATCAGAAAAAACTGAAACCCTAAGACGGCCTAATAATTTACAGATTGTGGCCCCTGAAATGCCAGATTTAGCTATAACAGCAGTAATATTTTCGAAATATCAGAAAAACTTGAACTCTGCTGTGAGCAGCAAGAAAATCTCTCAATGTAAAACAGAAAAGAAACTTTGAATGATTAACCCAGGGAACAATCAGCTGGGCTCTGCACAGAAAAGCCAGTGGGAGTCGGCTGGTTCAGCCTAGAACTTCCCCAAACGCCCACAATCTCTTTCAGAAAAGTTTTCCTGCACATCTCAAGCAACCATCAGCAAAGAGAGAGAGAATGTTGCTAGATCTCAGGGAATAATGGAGATACCTGCCATTATTCCAGAAACCCTAGCAAGTGAACAAGATCCCTGTGCTCACAATACTCTAAAAACAAGCTAAAACTAATGGCTGAAAACTGAAATATGCAGAAAAATAAACATCTCACAGCAATTCCAGAGAGTAACACCAGCCAGATTTGGACCCCAAAGTCTTCTTTATTAACCAGAAAATCAGATTACAAGAGAGCTTTTTCAATACAGACTCACAGATCAGATGATTTGAAATGACCCCCTAAGACCCTATATAAAGGAAATGATCCTAACGGCTAGTTCGAGTGATCCATGTAGAAATGATCTCGACCGTTGATGAGGATCAAGACATCTCTTGATCTCATCTGTCGATTTATTAACTTAAAATATTATTATTTTATTAGTTAGGGTTTTTGCTTCATTTTTTAATTTTTTATTATTTTTTATTATTTTATTATTTTTATTCATTTTTTAATTTTTTAATTCATTTTAAAATGGATCACTGAACTAAGCCTTTCGGAAACATCACCTAGGACCTAGGACTTAGGACTCATGAGGGGATTTAAAACATTTCTCGACTCTCAGGACACATTACATCATGACTTTTACAAAATTACATCTTAAGGGACAAACCCATTTAATACAGACCCTCACAAAACACCCAGTTCTGCGACACAACTATAATCTAGCAGATTTAACACGCTAGGATTTTCCTAAAGTTCTAATGACAAAATCCATCCCGGCTTTGGGGTCAGGTTTGAAGGAAAACTCTGCCGATCCGTGGATCGGTGAGACGAAAAACCTTCCGGGACGAAGATTATCATCAGAAAGTTAGGTCCACCTAGGCAAAATACATACATGACTCATGTCTGCTAAGATTATTTACAATTAATACATGCAGACTGGGTTTACAATCAAAAAGATCAAGCTGCTGATGATGGCAGGATGGCACGGACATGCTGATTAGGTGCTGCTTCTTTCTGTTAAGAAAAACGGGGTGCACTGCATGGGATGTTGACCAGTAGAGGTCAACAAAGTCATTTAAGCAAACTCGAATATAGAATGAAAAGATGCTTACTTGTCATGTGAAGATGAAATCTTCACCTTGATGCTTTCTTGAATGATCTCCTTCAATGAGATTCTTGCTTGAGCTACCTAGTACAATAGAGTTCCAGAACCTTTCCTAAGACTTCCTTGCATTGTTCAGCACCAAGCACTACTGTCTTTTATGATATGTTCAGATTATTTGATTCCTTGACTGTAAGGGTATGGAATCGAAATCAAGAATTTTGAGAGCACTGTCAAGATGTCCACCCAAGATGTGGCATTGTGTTCTCCTTCTGAAGTGATATTGTTGTAATGTATGTTTTGACTGTATATCTTTGTAAACTTGTTGCAATGCTCCTTGCTAGAGTATAACATTGCTTGAGTTGACTAGCATGAGCAAAGATCTTTATGGCCTTCAAGCATTGCTCAATACCAATCATCGAAACTGCTTAAGTCATTGAGATTGTTGTGGTATGACATGAGTTGTAATGACACCCAAATTTTGAGGCTAGCACCGAGACTTCGAAAGGTACTGTGTTTATATTTTGTTGTAGTGTAGATTAGGACTGCTTCTCGAATTTTCGACCTTCTCCAGGATGATAATCTTTGACTTTGAGTTATCTTGCTTTGTAGTCATATTGATAAGGTTCTTGGTGACATTTTTGATGATGACTGTGGAGAAAAGGTTCTTTGTTGATGTCGATTGCTTGTTGTGGACTTGATCCTTTATTCTTGACAAAACCCTTCACCTTACTTTGATGCCCTTCTTGAGGACTGATCCTTGTATGTCTCTTTTGCTGCCCTTCCTTTGACTTCTGCATCTTAGCTTTGAAACCATGTTGAAGAATCAAGGGCAATTAGTATTAGTAGGATTCTTCTAGGCTTGATAACAATTTGTGAAGTGCTTTTACAATTTATCTTAGCTTGATCTTCTTCTTATTATTAGTGTGTGTGTTTCCTTCATCAAACTGCTACCAAAAACAAAGATACAAGAACACAAGATGTTTGGCTTTCTTGCCAGGGCCAAAACCTCTCCCTCTTGGAGAGGAAACCCGCACAAAATTCTTCTTATAGAGATTCCAGTGGACGAACACCAAGACCATAACCCTTGACCTACTAGCCCACTCCAAGTCCAAGTCACCAATCCTTCTTTTTACTATTGAGATTGTCATCAACACTCCTGCTTCACCGAGTTCATCATTCATGCACCTTCACTAAGATATTCATCACAATAAGGAGAACATAGTTGTTGCACCATATCTCCATCTTCTCTTAGATCATTACTGCACTTCTCACTGAGATCATCATCATGTTGATGAGACTTCCATACTGAGATATGTGAACGCTTAAATGATGTCTAGCGTGTATAGTTGAGAGCATCCTTGTCATGATATATATGCCAAGACTGACCTAGTATGTCGAAACTATAATCATGATGATCATCTGAAATGCTCAACCGAAAGTGTAATTATGATGCTCAATCGAGATGCTATACTCCTGTACCTTGTCTGAGATACTATCCTTTCTGGGCCATCCGAGATTCTGTACCACACATTCGAAATTTCAGACAAGTCCGAGATTCTAACTGAGTTTTTGCGGATACCCCAACTGGGTAAAAATAGTGGTTATGTCTCCATTTTTGAGCCGACTTTACCAAGTGAATCGTTGTGTCTTTTATATGAGCCAACATGACATTTGTATATATATTTGAGGCCGACATGATGTTTTCCCTATCGTTTTGCTTGCAGACTTCTTTGTGCTTGTTTTGGAGGATTGTGATTGGTCTTGGAGGGTGGCTCTAGGCTTGTACACATTTTACATAGGCTCATGAAGAGCTCCTTATTCATGACTTTGATTCTTTGACCTTAAATATAAATCCCAAGGCTCTCAATGGGAGCCATCTATAAAACCTCTTGCTCATGAAACCCATGCAGCAAGGAATAATAAATTTATTTTCTTGTTTTACAAAAATCATAATTATAATGTCATGAAAACTGAACCTAGTTACATTTTCTTCAACAAGATCATCATTACTGCACCATGACTGCTCTTTGAGATCACCATTATGCCTTTACTGAGATCATCTCTGCACCTTCATCGAGATCACCATCATAACAACGAGGTCCATATGTATGTATCCATGAGAGTTGCAACGAGAACTTTTACATGATCAAGACTTTGTAACTATGTCTTCATCATATTCATGACAGATAATGAGATCATGACTGCGTCCAGATTATATGTCAAGTTAATGCGTGTCACTGTGGGATCATACCAAAGCGTGTCACTACGAGATTGAGTATGCTACTGTAGGATCATCGAAATCCTCTTCATCACAATTAAGCTGAGACTGTAACTATACCACGATAGTATGCTGAGAGTGTAAATATAAAGAGACAGTGACTACAACTAGGATGCCGAGAAAGGGGTACTCATCCAAAAAATACACATGTTGCATCATGGACAGACTTCGAAATTACCTTACTGTGGTATATGAAACCCTCCCTGTAACTGCCATCTGAAACTTCAAAGGGATACGAGTTCTGCACTTGTTCTTTTGCGAAGACGCTAGCCACATATATATAGTCGTCAGCCTATGCATTTGAGCCAACATGATAGTGTGAAAAGTTGTGTCTTTTTATTGAGCCGACCTGACTGTTCTCATTAATTCATTTGCAAGTTGACATGATTGTGTTTTACATCGTTTTGCTTGCTGCCTTCTTCAAGAGGATTGTGCTTGTCTTAGAGGGATGATCTAGACACTAGGTTAACTCATTTACATTACATATAAGCTCAAGAAAAGCATGACATTGACTCTTTAAAATAAATCCTAAGGCTCTCAATGGGAGCCACTAAATAAATAAATAAACCTCTTGCTCATGAAACCCATGCAGCAAGGCATAATGATAAATTCATTTTCTTAAAAATCATAATCACAATGTCATGAAGACCGAACCTAGTTACTCTTTTTTCAACACTCCCTCTTAACTAAGGAGGTATTCATAATGGTACTTGGTCATTCTCGATTTGAATAATTTCTCATAAGAAGAATTGGATTGGTAACCCATCTGTATAGCATCATAGTAACCAACATTGTTTCCACAGCAAGGCCTTGACTGACAGCTTTATCTATCATCAAATCAGAGCACAATGTTGTTGAGACCAATGACTATGGACACCTTCATCATTGTCTCTCAAGGTACATGCCCACCTGGCTGTTCACTGAGTAAGACCTTCTAGGACTATTCTTATCTTAGGTTCCCAGCCCTCAAATAATATTGGTCCTCTTGCCTACTCTTATCTTGGATGCCCTACACATCCTCAAAGAGCATCAGATGCTAGATGATTACCCAATCCTCCCATTCTTTCTTCCCAGGTGAAGACAAGAATGTTGTGTCTATCTCTCCCTCTCAATTAGGGAGGATACATCCACCAAGTGTCTACATTTATCTTCATGGCCTTCAATAAGACTTACGATTGTTAGTCCTGGTCTAATGCATGACACATGAAATAGAAAACACAATTGTCACTCCTTTTTAATCAGGGGTGACCCAATCCAAGCTCCCTCTTGATCAGGGACTTGTCAAAGATCCCTCTTAACAAGGGATTCTCCTTTTCATTGGAAGCTTCTTTTTCGTGGGTCGTTCAGCTGCTTGATCAACTTCTTTCCTTGATGTCATAAACTTCACTTGAGCTTCTTTCTTGTAGGGCATCAGCCATCGATCACTTTCCATCTTGGTTTGTCATTTCATTCCTTGCTTTATGGAAAGTGGCCTTCTTAATACATATCTAGAACATTCGTCATATAGCTACTTCTTTCCCATCATGCTTCTTTCAGGAATTTCCATCCACCACATGAATGCCAGTTGTACTTGTAGTTACAACTCCTGCATGCATTGATCCAGATATTATTCAAGAAATCAAAACATAACATTAAATCAAATCATACCTTACTGGATGGCTCTTCATCATGACATCTTCCTATAGATATTAGCATCATGCATTCATGTTGACACATCTCCCAAAGATATCCATTGTCAAGGGTCTCCATCTTTTTCAGACTTTCATCAGAGTCTTTATATCTTTCCAGGAGATTTCTTAGTCAGATCTTCTTGGTCTTTTGGACATTGATTGCCTTGATCATGGTTGCATATCTCACGATCTCTTCCTTCCTTTCTTCACACATTCTATTCCCAGGAGCTTCCAATTAGAGTTTCTTAATTGTAGTCAACCACCTCATACTTCATATGAGAAATATTATGTTGATTTCATCTTAGTGTGACTTTATGCCTTCCTGCATCGTTTCAGAGGAGGAGATCCTTTTTCTCTTGATCATGCTTCTCAAGATAGAAGTAATGATCCATGTTACCTACAACCATACGACATGACATTATAATATTAAACACAAGCATACATACCTCATTTTACCTTTAGGCCATCTAGGCTTCTTCCAGCAACTTCCTTGATTCAAAAGATCTCCAATCCCTTGATCTGCTTCATTTCTCATGTCATCACACCATCATCCCATGAATTCCATAAGTTGGAATTTCTGATGAAACACTTACTTTTTCTCTAGATTAGTGAACCCTCTGATGAGGATTCCATCAGAGAACCTTAAGGATCTTGCATATCCCCATCTGGAAAATGTTTCCTTCTTGATGTATGATGAGCCTTGTCCTAGATGACTTCTTCCTTTCGTGCAATGTCCAATGAGGTTCATCCTTCAAGTTTGACTGCCATGGATTTTTTCCTTCACGATTCCCATGGTGATGTCACGAGCTCTTGTTCTTATTGCTTCCATGATGCCATGATGCATCTTATTATCATGGTCATATCTATAACACAAGATTTAGGAGCTTAAGATAAGACCCTTTTGTGAGAGATATTATCTCAATCATTGTTACTCCGTCTTCCCTCGGCCCTTTTCATCAGCTTCCTCCTCTTTCTGGTGAGCTTCTTTCCATCATCTTTCCATAGCATTGAATCTTAGCTATACAATTCTGTCTTGTTTGAGGACCAACCTTCCCTTTCCTTTCTGCACATGTTTGAGTTCTTTAACCTTCAATGCTTTTGTCATCAACTTGTCTTTCTCTATCTAGCATAGTGTTGAAGAAAGGTGTAACTAGGTTCGGTTTTCATAATGACTTATAATTATGATTTCATGTAAACAAGAAACAAATGTATTTATTGTATTCCTTGCATCCTGGGTTTCATGAGCAAGAAGTGTTTTTCATAAGTCAAAGACTTGTTCTTGATGTCTTTAGGTTTTGTTGTCTTGTTATGAATATAATTAAGAAGTCATGAAGTCATGTTACACATGTCAAAGTTACACTCCAAGACATTGTCACTATCTCTCTTGCAGTCGACTAAAAGAAGGACAGTATTCTCCTTAAGGTAATGTCGGCCTATCTCCAGGATCTCATGTCGGCCTAAATGACAAGCATAAGTCACTATATATATAGAGTAACCTCACCTCATAATCATCAAGCAATTCAGACATCTCTGATCTGAAACAATATGAATCTCAGAGAGAAGAAGGTAAAGGTATTAGAGTGAAGCAGGATGGTAACTATAGGTGCGTAAATGTCTTAAGGATTCTTGGGCTAAGTCTGTCATCTAAGCGAAGGATCAAAATTTGTTCTAAGACAGTGGCAGCTACAGTTAAGGGCTATATCAAATGTTAAATGGTGATAGAAGAAGACCGAAGACAAAGAGGCTTTCTTGTATCGAAAGAAGAGATCAATGAAGGTCGAGGACTGTGTCTAGGGTTGCAAAGGAAAAAGGAGACCGAGACTCTCCTAGTGACAATGTAATAACAGTACGAAGAAGGATTGAAGTGATACAGTGCAAAGGAGGAAGATTGTGAACGCCGAAGAGTGCAAGAGATAGTGACAAGTGTCTTGAAGAAGAATTGAGTCAAGTATTTGTCAAGGGTATTGGTATTCATCAATAAAAGAATCTATAATAAGAGATTGAAGGGTTTTCCTCTCAGGAGGAGATGTTTTGGCCCTGGCAGAAAGCCAACATCGTGTGTTCTTGTCTCTTTGTTTTGGTAGCTATTTGATGAAGTAAGAAATATACACACTAATGATATCAAAAAAAGATTGTGTTAATAAGCTAAAGATAAAATACCTCACAAATAGTTATCATGCTAAGAAGAATCACATAAACTACATTTTCCCTAGATTCTTCAACACAGAGACCACAAATTGTCGAATGTGGTAACCTTCCTTCTCTATGGACATTTGTTACCTTGCTTATGATGATCATCTTTTTATCATCTCTCCCAGGTCTCCCAATTGAGATCTTATGAAGATATTCCTTCATCCTTTGATACCTTCAATCAAGTCTAAGTGATATGACCTTCTTAACTTCATTTCAAAGAGTATATCTTCTAGCATTTCATATATCTCTTTTATGTCTCCTTTCTTTCTACATAGGGATGAGAGGACTTTAAGAGTTCACTCCCATGAATTCAAAGGAGACTTGTTCACTGACTTCTCTCATCTATGAGGATTGTGACAATCCTTCTTATTCCATGCAAGGACCTTTGATGACCCATCCAACCTATAGATCTCCTTGCAGTTATGAATCCATTTTACCAAACATGATTATAGAATGAAAAGATACTTACTTGATTGTGAAGATGAAATCTTCACCTTGATTTCTTTGATGATGGTTGAAGAAGATGTATTAGTACTTCTTCTTGAATGACCTTCTTTTGAATGAGTGAGTCTTTTCTCAATAGAAAAGGTTTATCCTTTTGATGAGGATGATTTTTTGCTTCCTCGGATGATCTTCTTCTAGGGCAAGGAGATGATCCTTGCTTGATTTTATAACCTTGGAGATGATAGTGCCTTCTTGCCTTCAATATGCTTTGCCTTCTTTTGTAGTGTAGATCAGGATTGCTTCTAGGATTTCAACCTGTTCCAAGATGATGTGATCTTTGTTTTGAGGTCCTTTGAGTTACCTTGATTTGTATACAACTTGATGAGGGCCTTGGTGGCCTTTTGATGATGACTGTGGAGACCAATGTTCTTGCTATTATAGACTGATTCTTGATTGTTATTGTAGACTGATGTTGTAGACTAATACTCCAATCTTGGCAAAGCTCTTCAACCTTGCTTTGATGCCCTTCTTGAAAACCGATCCTTGTATGTCTCTTTTTGCTGCCCTTCCTTTGACTTCAACACCTTAGCTTTGATACCATGTTGAAGAATCTAAGGCAATTAGAGTTAATGTGATTCTTCTTAGCATGATAACTATTTGTGAGGTATTTTAACTTTTGCTTATTAGCACAATCTTCTCTTGATGTCATTAGTGTGTGTATTTCTTACATCATCAAACGATTACCAAAAATGCAAGAGACAAGAACATAAGATGTTGGCTTTCTGCCATGGCCAAAATCTCTCCCTCTTGGAGAGCAAAATCCGCTCAAAATTCTTCTTATAGAGATTCCAATTGATGAATACCAAGACCATGACCCTTGACCTATCAAGCCACTCTAGGACCAAGACACCAATCCTCTTCTTACTGCTGAGATCATTATCATTATTACTGCTTCACCAAGATCATCATTACTGCACCATGACTGCTCCTTGAGATCACCATTGTGCCTTTACTGAGATCATCTCTGCACCTTCATCGAGATCACCATCATAACAACGAGGTCCATATGTATGTATCCATGGGAGCTGCACCAAGAGATTTTACATGATCAAGACTTCGTAACTATGTCTCCATCATATTCATGACAGAGACTGAGATCATGACTACGTCCAGATTATATGTCAAGTTAATGCATGTCACTGTGGGATCATACCAAAGTGTGTCACTGTGAGATTGAGTGTGATATTGTAGGATCATCAAAATCCTCTTCATCACAATTAAGTCGAGACTGTAACTATACCGAGATAGTATGCTGAGAGTGTAAATATGTGAGGACAGTGATTGCAACAAGGATGTCGAGACAGTTGTACTCATCCGAAAAATACAGATGTTGCATCATGGACAGACTTCGAAATTACCTCACTGTGGCATACAAAACCCTTCCTGTAACTGCCATCCGAAACTTTAGAGAGGTACAAGTTCTACACCTGTTCTTTTGCGAAGACCCGAGCTGCATATATACAGTGGTCAGCCTATGCAATTGATTCGACATGACAGTGTGAAACGCTGTGTCTTTTTATTGAGACGACATGATTGTTCTTGTTAATTCATTTGCAGGTCGACATGACTGTGTTTTACATCGTTTTGCTTGTTGCCTTCTTCAAGAGGATTGTGCTTGTCTTGGAGGGTTGATCTAGACACTAGGTTGACTCATTTACATTACATATAAGCTCAAGAAGAGCATGACATTGAATCTTTAAAATAAATCCTACGGCTCTCAATGTGAGCCACTAAATAAATAAATAAACCTCTTGCTCATGAAACCCATGCAGCAAGGCATAATGATAAATTCATTTTCTTAAAAATCATAATTACAATGTCATGAAGAACGAACCCAGTTACTCTTTCTTCAACGGCGCAAAGGCAGATCTTTGTTAACTATGTTGATCATTGTGAAGGCTAAATATCATCCTGACAAAAAAATGGCATATGATATATCGAGACACAAGCTAGAAAATGTATGCCTTCATTAAACAGGGAAAATGCATGGTACAAGTTTGGAAAATGTAGCCAATACAAATCTGATTTGACTCTTGCAATCGTCACTGTTGAGCTATATATTATTTCAGCTCTATTTTATATTACAAAATTCTGATTTTCAGATTTGAAAATGAAGAGGCAGATTGTGAACAATTTTAGAAGACCAAGAGACAACTCCTCATTTTGTATTCCTGCATAGAATACAAACAACCAATAAGCTATGCTTATAAAAAAAAATACATTGTTGAATGAAAAAAATGACTTTTTGAGGCGAAGAAGTTTGTATGAGAGGGTTCATGAGCAGCATTCTGGTTAGGAGAAGAAAATAAAAGTAACAGAAAAAGAACAAAATTGAAGAAGAGAAGCAAAGAAGATGAGCAACAGACTTGAGGGCAAAAATTGATATCTGGCAACCAGAAAACTTGATTTTGTATTGTGATTAGGAGATTGCAGTATCCTTTCAAGTTGTAGCTTGATAAAGAATAGATTGTAGCCAGTCCAGGTAGGAGCCTCCTGTGGGTTGAATCCTACAGAAAATATTGTGGGAGTTGGAGCTTCCTTGAGGTAGCATCCTCTTGCAGGTTGGAGCCTACAGAAAATTTGATGTAATCAGCGGGGAGTAGGAGCTTCCCTTCATATAACTTTCAGCCAAAAATTAGTGGTTTTCTCCCTTATGGGTTTCCACTTATATATGGTGTCTTCATATGTTGTTTGTTGAATGTTGTGTGAATGCTTTAGAAATCTGAATAAGTATATCTGCAAATGTCTCTCTCTGGTAACTGCAAAAGAAACCATTAATAATTGAATATATTCCTAAGCCATTAGCTGCATAAGAAGATAATAGAAAAAGGACTTTAATTGGAAAGTTAAATTATTGATTCACCCCCCTCTCAGTGATTTCCAAGCATACATCAAGATTCCCCTCATAGTGCCCTATTACCCACCACCAATGGTTGACCCTTATAGGAGAATTTTTCTCCTAGATTTGTCTTCAGCCAGCAACCAAAAGCTCCTTGCAGCCACCAGATAGCTCGATATGCCACCATTCTCGGCCACCTGAGCTAGCCATTGTGTGCACGCACCCATCTATTATGATCGTATGTTTGAAGGTGGGCCTTCCAACTCCGAAGGTACGACTTTTCATTATGTAATTGGATGTTTATGCTTGCTCTTCTTTGACACATTTGAACATGGATTAGTGGGGGGATTCGGTGAAAAGAATGGGCATGGATTGTACTCTTGTTCCCTTGTCCCAACTTGGTGGTTAATTTTGTATCCTAGTCCCGTGGGATCTTCTCTATTGGCTACTAGCTTTAGGAGTGGCACTACATGGGAAACCTTGATTTTGGTTGCATGGTCCCATTTCCCGATAACATATATATCACTCCCCTCCGCTCATTATAACCCCTTTTCACACTTTTCCCATCTGGGTCCACATTTGTCGATTAGATCCACAACATGTTAGCCTCCTCCTTCCCTTGTCCATAATTTGGGTCGAGCCTAGAATGATGACCCGAAGGTTCATGCAGCTAAAGAGAAAAAAGCATAATCTGGCCACTTACAACAAGAAATGAACCATAAAATGCAAAAGATGGTCAAGACATGAAAATTTAGCGCATGGGAAAAAATCAAACATGACCTCTACCCCTTATCACTTGGCCATCACCCTAGTCCTAATGCCCTTATGAGTTCCCCCTGCATCATTAAGGAACCCATGATTGTCCCAACCCCTGGTGGATGATGAACTGCCCAACCTTGAGGGGCCAATCACTGCTTTATCATACACATCATGCTCTCATCCCCTGGAGCCCCAAGCAGTTAAAAGAAAGAAAAAGCATAAAAGGCACAAGGCATAAGAAGAAGGGTGGAGAAACAAAGGTCAGGGTAACTCATGTACCATGATTGCTCCCTCCTACATCCATACACCCAATGTGTGGGCTTCCCTTAGTATAGCTACACTTGTAATATGCCATGTGACTTGGAGCCTTCCCTATCGCCCCGCTCCATTCCACCATCATTTCACATGACACCTACCATTTGACGGATGTACCATGGACCTATTACTCCCTTAGAGGTTGAAACCACTTAATAGGGTCCTTTATTAACCTCTTTTGTTGAGCTTGGTGATGCATGTACACCTAAGTCACATGACATGAGGACACGAGACACGGAGGACACGTAAATACGAGTATTCAATATGAAACGCAGCGATTTGGAAACAGGACACAGGGGACACGTTTTATATATATTTAATAATATATATACCAAAATATAGTTTTTTATCCATATTAAATTGCAGGTTGCAGCTTATCTAATCAAATTAAAATATAATTACTTCTCAAAGTTCATAGTTCACTTTAAAAAAATAAATAGAATCAAAATTTACTATTTAGAAATTAGAATGTGATATGCTTGGTCTTGATTCTTGAATATTCAATGTTCATTGTTCATGTACAACTTACAAGCACATAAGAAACTACTAAGTACTTACTACTAACTATAAATTTAGAACTTAGATATTAAAACCATAAAATGCAGATTTTCCATTAAGTCATCAAAATCAAAATGTATCACTGTTCAGTGTTTACAACAATGTTGCATTAATCGTTATTGGGATAATATCGGCGCGAGGAAAAAATCGGAAAAAATCGTAATTATCGGGAAATAATCAGAAATAATCGGGAAAAAATCGTTTGGTACAAAAATATTCATTTTTTTCATTTTTTTTTCAATTTTTTTAATATCTAAACCATCTACAACATAAAATAAATACATTGACACATAAATATGATAAAAGAACTAATATATAAGATGTTTAATATCATTTCTAGTGCCAAAATCACACATAACATTGAATCATGTCCTGAATAGTAAGTCCTAACTCTTGAGTCCCAACTCAACCTCAAAATATCAACAAAAAATATAATAATGTATCTCATAATGTCATAATGTCATATACAATAAAATGAAGAAAATAACTAAAGTCTAATCCTATTGATTTCCTCTGCCCCTCTTGCGAGAAAATGCCACAGCTTTCCCTTTCCCTCTAGATGTAGATGCTGGTGCTGGTGGAGTTGGCAGTGGAGTTTGCTATGCTCTAGAAGCTGAAGAACTAGAAGTAGGAGCTATAGGAGGTAGACCACGTCCTCTACTAGTGGCAGGGGTAGCCCGGGCAGGTGGTGTCACCTGGAAACATTACAATCTCCCAATCTTGAAATCCTGAAAAAATGATAAGCTTGCTGCATTTTGAATGAAATCTAAAATTCTACTTTCTCCATATGAAATCCAATGAGGCCGGAACCACTCTCAAACATCCTGAGTCATTTCATGGTAATGTTAAAAATTTAAGTAAAAGGATGAAAATGAAGATTAAGGAGAATGTCACTTTTACTTTAAGAATTTAACATTACCATGAATAGCATATCAATATTAGGGCCTAGACTTGATCATTAAGCTGCCCCACTCAAAAATTATTTGTTTCTTTCAAAAAAAATTGCAGCTTATGCAGGCAACGTTTTCTATCAACGGAATACGTGTTTTCTAGATGCAGGACACGACGAAAACCGGCGAATACGTTTTACATTTTACAGGACATGATGAAAAACGTTTTCGACACGTTTTAGGGCCGTTTTCGTGTCTGACACGTAAAATACGGGACACGGGACCTTGGAGGACGTGTCCTGTGACTTATATGTACACTCTAAAGCCCATTTGGAAGGGCATGCCACTATGAAGTGTCCACTTTTGTGTTGGTTAGCAAGCTTATTTACTTGATTGCACTAATGAATTGTTGTAATGGACGGTGAGGAGACGCATTGGATCTTATACAAGATTGCAAGTGGGTCTCCATTTGGACTTGGTCTCCCTATACAGGGTCCAAGCCCTCTAGAGGGTCATAATGGGACTTGTAGGGTGAGCATTGAGAGCCATGGGCCTCTCCCACAACAGAGCATTGATTACCACACCATGGGCTTCTTTTGGCACCACACATTGCTTGTTCGTGCCCCAGTCATACAGAGACGATGATGCACTTGGACCATGTTGCCCAACTAGCCACACATTTGCACCTGACACTTGGAAACTGATCTAGGGCCCAGGTGGGGTTTTGTCTCATCCGGAGAGACACAAGAGGGCACATGTCATCATTTTAACCCTTCTTAATGGAGCATCAACATGTTTGATCCAGTTGGAGACCCATGAAACCATTTCTTGTGCCCAAGAGGCACCTTGGAGCATCACGTCATGTTTTTCTTAGAGATCAAGAGTCCTAAAAACCTAGATCTTGTGTGGACCCATTCTAGGTCTCTCAAGTCAAGCAAAACTTATCATAGAAGCAATTGCTTATTTTAAAAAAGCTTGATGAGAGGTCCCACCTTATCTTAGAGATCTCGATTCCAAGTGCATCTAATTTTTCCTAGGTCTTGATTTCCTCCTTTTAGGTCTTCCTTGGAAAGTCAACAAGCTTCATTGAAGCAAGTGAGCCTCATATTGAACCTCTCCTTTGAATGGGCCTTGGAAATCACATCATACCTTGCAAGTGATCTTATCATTCAAGTGATTTCCATTATACCGAGAATCCTCCCCTTAATGAAAGTTCGTAAAGAGCAGGCGACACTGACTGAGGTGACATTGGGTCCTTGTCCCGTTGTTGTCATTTGGTCTAGTAGTTCTCCTTTGGGCCCCCCTCCTAGGACCCTTGTTAGATTGAGTGGTAACATTTTTGGCATCATTGTCGGGGAGGAAGTAGATGTACTTTCCCTGTGAATCATTGAGGAATTGATTGATTGACGACATTATAAGTATTCCTCTGGTGACTCCATTCATTGTCAAAACCCCCAATTTGCTTGAAGAAGACATCATTCCTCCTATAACTAGGGTTGCTGCAAAAAGAGGGAGAGAACTCCATCACCTGTTAGAACTAACCTTCTCCCTAAATTTGAAGAGGTTGGCAACACAACCGTCAAAATGGATGCCAATGCCAACCAAAATCAAAACCAACCCAAGATCCCAAGAAGCAAAAGGCTCCTTTCTAGTGTTTTTAGGCCTTTGAAGTTGAGTGACAACCCCGATCCTTTACTTGAGAAATATCATGAATGGTTACCCAAGTTCAAAGGAACTGTTGATCAAAATTCCAATGACCATATAGATGATTTCTTCTAGGCACTTGTCCCAAATGTGATTAGGATGATGACGTGATACTAATGTTATTTGCTTTATCTTTTGAGGGGCCTGTTAGGGAATGGTATCTTAGTCTCCCTCCAAGTAGCATCAATGATTATGAGAAGTTTGAAGGCACCTTTAAGAAGAGATGGTCATCTAATGCTAAAGGGGCTTTTAACCTTGAAAAGTTTTACCACATTAAAAAGAAAGGCAATGAAGATATTAGGGAATTTATCCAAATGTTTGATAAAATTGTTAGGGATATTTGTAACCACCTTAAACCTCTTGATGCCCTAATACTTGACAAATTCATTAAGGCTATTTAAGGTCACCTGACATATCAACTAAAGGATAAAAAGCCCAAAACTCTTGTTGAGGCTAAGGAAATTGTCATACAGGTCGAACAAAACTTGAATGCTTCTAAAATTGAGATGTTTGAACATCCTAAGGCTAAGGTACAATCCAAAAAGAGCAAGTCTAAGGATCAAGTTTAGGAAGCCCTAGTCATGGCCCTTGAGAAGTTTGACAAATTGTCCAAGGACATGAACTCAAGGGATAGGTTGTGTTGACCACTTAATGTCAACTACCCTATAGCAGAGTACATTCTTTCAAAGCATTCCATCATGTTCAAGCATTCAGACATCCAAAATCCATCATCATCATTCAACAGATTATCAAAGTAATGTACTCAAAATTCTGTAGCCCTATGGCCCATTATGTAAAAATGATTCTACTATGTTTATAAATCCATGTAACACACCTAGGTAAGCCTAAGATTTTTCGCTAAAGAGTTTCACTCTCGAGAGTTTTTTTCCTTAGCCAATTATTTATGTTTTTTAAGTGCAAATAATTGGTTGAATTTTTCTCCCAAGCATACCCCAAAGCTAGGGTGGGGCTCAATGGTGAAGGTTTAAGGGAGACTTGGTGTATAGTGTCTATGTAAATTATAATACTAGATCATGTCTTGACTCTCGCAAAATTTGGTTGAGTGTAGAGGTCAATTTTTAAATGTCAAAATTCCCCCTCCAGCAGGTTTTTCATGTAAAATTTGAGGTAAAAGATGTAAATTGTCTATAGAAGCTATAGGTGGTATGAGTAATCATAATTAGACCTTTTCACCTAAAATTTCTATCTAGACACACTTTGAGGGTGGAAAAATGTGTTTATACCCCTCTAGAGTCATAATTTTTATTTTCCAACAAAAAAGGGCATAAAATTAGTCGGAAATTAGTCAAAAAATTAAAATGAGAGAAAATAAAAATTCTCTCCAAGTGGAAAAACAGACGTTTGGACAAAAGCAGACTTTCCCGAGGAAGATTAAATTTGAAGAACTCATTTCCAAGGTAGAAAAATCCCACAAAAAAATCGTTGGGCCAAAAAAAATAGTTTCTCAAGGAAAATCAATTTTTCTGGTCCAAGTGGTTTAAATTGAATGAGGGAATTTCAAGAAAAAATATTTTGTGTCCCTATATTAAAGGGAAAATTTCGATTTTTTAAGGCAAATCGAGATGTTGGACCATGGTGGTTAAGTAAAGGAGCATTTTTTAAGGAGAAAAAATTGGAAAAAATATTTTTTGGACCAGGATCAAAGCCTTCTTCAACAAATTCGAATTTCCTCTTCCAAATCAAGGGTTAGGATTAAATTTTTGCATGGATCAAGCTTCAACTAGTTGTTATTCTTTGGGATCAAGTCAAATTTGTGCAGCTGGCCGTTTCCACCTGGAGAGGGATCTAAAACTCTTAGTTTTTCTATATAAGGAATTATTTAGCTCCTCATTTGTAACTTTGATCCTCAAATCAAAAGGCAAGCTCTTGGGTAAGGAAGCTCTATGTACTTTTTATTTTGAGCAATAAAGTAAAAGTCTTTGGGGGCAAAAGTCATCGTGTATGTCTTCAACTTGTTATGGTATTGTATTCTGATTAATGTGCTTTTAATGTCTACTATTGTTTTAATTTGTTATATTCATTAGCCATCTAGATCTATTAGTTTCTGGTTTGCACCTCTATTTGGATTGAGAAAACATTGTTGATTGGGTAGATTTGGTGGATTATTTCTTGAACCACTAGAGCTCCTTCTCTCTGTGCCATCCTATCCCTATGAATCTAACAAAATCCTTTGAAGTTGTGTAGAAATCATTTTTGTGATCAGATATCGAGGACTTCGGGAAATTTTTGCTTGAATCAGCGAAGTACTCCAATCAAGCAGTAGGAGAAACTCTTGTTTTGTTCATTCAACTATTTGACGCATAGAAGCTAAGAACCCATGGTGTGTGGGTCAAAGACCTATATAACGATATTATTTTGCAGGGGTTTCCTAGTCATTGCTTGGAAAAAACTATCTATTTTATTTACTTCTCTAAATCGTTGTGCTTAATTGAATAGATCAGCTAACATAGAGCATGTATTTTCATAGATCTGTGTATGTTGTAATTTTTTTGTATAATATTACTAACCCTTGTATAGATCTAACCTTGTATATATTTTCAATTTATCTTATATATATATATATATATATATATATATATATATATATGTATTTTCATAGATCTGTGTATGTTGTAATTTTTTTGTATAATATTACTAACCCTTGTATAGATCTAACCTTGTATATATTTTCAATTTATCTTTTATATATATATATATATATATATATTTGTGTGGGGTTTTATGTGTTTGCAGATCTGAGAGTTAGGATTTGAGTCCTCCTAACAATTTATTTGTATGTAGATCTGGCCTTTGAGTAGAAGAGAACAATATTCTTTGAGGGCCAAACCCTCCATTTCTGCATCAACATTAGCGATAATTATCCTAAGAGATAAGATATCGTAATCTTATTCATGATTTGCTAACAACGTAGAAAATCATGAAATAGAAAATTTGCATCTCGCTCGCTTGATCCGCGCCTTCCACGTCATTTGACTTATCCTTTGACCAGACTGATAAGGTGCCTTTTTCATCGATCCAGCTTCTGCAAATAGGAATGAATCGTTGTCCTCATTATTTTCCAGCTACCCATGTGCCTTGTTTCTTGGATGGAGCTTCACAACCTATCGAACCTTGGATCTAGTTGCAGAAACTTTTATCAGCTGCAGAATCACTGTAATTCGGTAGCTTAAGTAGATATTAAGTCAAATAATAAAGACAAATGACACTTATGAAATATATGATGATTATATACATGTTATGCTTCAACCTTGTAAATTGATACCCAGATTGTAACTTATGAAGGTCAAAAAGGAAGGATTAAGGTGGAAAAAGGAGTGTCAAAAAGAAGCAATTCTGGGGTTCAACACCAAAGCTTGAGCTAGAGGAGATATCAATCTGTAAAGTCTTCCTTCTTGAATGCCAATTACTCTAGCATTTTCTATGCTTGAGTTTTTACTCCATACAACAACTTTCCCATCAATGAAAGCTACTCTATCACCCTTGTCCTCTAGACTTGAAATGGAAAGTAAGTTCTTATGCAAACCTAGAACAAATAGGATGTTGTTGAGATGAATGTTGCTTCCATTCTCCAGCTCTATAGAGGTTGATCCAATGCCTCTTACAGGATAGCTTTTGTTATCTCCAAGTTCCACTGAATAAGAGGATTTTCCCTTTGATAAGGTCTTCAATTGTTTGTGATGACCTGTCATGTGTCTAGATGCACCACTATCAATTACCCAAATGCTCTCGTCTTGGAATGTGCCAGTGAGTGCCGAGAAGAGACCTTCATCCTGTTCTTCGATTACTTCCTTCTTTGTAGAGAATAAGAGACTCCATGCTTCCTTGATGTTTTTCTTGAGATAGCTTGCTACTTTTGAACACTTCTTGATGAACTTCTTCAATGTATTGGAGATCTTCATGATGCCCTTAGCCAACCTTAGCTCTGATACCATGTTGAGAATTCAATAGGGCAATGATTATGATTAATTCTCTTTACTTGATAACTGCTTGTGGTTCCTTTTTACTTATTATCTTTGTTCCTTATTATTATATGTGTGAAGCATCAAACAACTACCAAAAACAAAAAACACAATGACACAGTATATAGGCTGCAAGCCAAGGCAAAACCTCTCCTCTTGAGAGGAAAACCCTTAAATCTCTTCTCTTCCTTATAGATTCTTCAATTGACGAATTCCATGACCTTAAGACTGAGACCAATACCCTCCAAGACCAAGACCAACCTCTTTGAGTGATGTGCCAACTTCGATCTAGTCAAACCCAGTCAAATCTCTTCCAGTAGCACCTTCTTGACCTCCTACTGCAAGATTTTCGGCCTCCTACTACAGATCTAAAATTTCAGCCCCCAACAACTACTGCTGCCACATGTGGGAACTTTGATCTTCTTCTAGAGCCCTCCTCTGACCTTCGCTTGCCTTTCCTTGACTTCTGGAGCTTGAGAGAGACCCTTGGTGACCTTCACTTGACCTCTTTGCCTCCTTTCCTCCAAGATCGAACTTGTAGAAGGATGCCCTAGGTCAGCTGCAGAAACCCTAGTCCTCTCTAGCACGTGTGAGAGAAAGATAGCCCAAACACAAAACTTCTTCATCCTTCTTCTCCTTCGTTGCCTCTTCCTTCTTCTTCCTTCGCTAGAATGAGAGATGAGTGAGTGTCTTCCCGGAGGACGAGTCCTCTTCTATATATAGGCTTCTTCAAAGGTGGACGTGGCTCTTCCTTTAGGTCGACTTGCTAGCTAGCAAACCGACTTGGTCTGGGAGAGTATTCTGACATTTTAAAGACAAAAAAAATATTCTTTACAAGTTACAATGTGCCCAGTGGGATCTTTAACTTATGACAATGACACTTTTTAGTATTTTACTTCTTGACCTAACAAACCCTAGAAGCACTCAATGGGTGCTTAACCTATAAAATAAAAGACCATGAGCATGAAACCCAAGCTCCAAAAACAATAATAATAAATTTTTCTATTTCATAATTTACAAGAATCAAAAATACATTTCATACTTATGAAGACTGAACCTAGTTACACATTTTTCAACACTTCCATCATGGTCCTTACCATTTATGTCATGCTTTATGGACTCCATAGGTTTATGATTAGTAGGAAAGGGAGACTGATGAGATGGAGAAACACAAGTAGGTTGCCCACGATAGGAGGGATGGAGGATTCCTCATTGTTAGTGATAATGTAAGAAGGGTTGAGGAAAGGGTCCACACGAGACTCAACTACAACCCTAGGATTGTGAGGAAAGACAAGGGTCCTATTGATATCATTGTCATCGGTGTCATAGATAGGGTCCTTGTCGAAATGATTTCCATGGACCTCCCATTTTCCTTCTTCAATATGTAAGTAATCATTGATATCAATGTTTGAAGGGGCTATGGGATCACCTTCTCCAAGGTTTTCAAAGGGTAGATCATCAAAGATAGTATCCTTGGGAAAGGTAGGGTTAACCCTAACTTCACTCTCTACAAACTCATCCTCCCTATCACACATGCTTTTAGAATTATCATCATCCCATCTTTCACCATGCAGACCCAAGGAGGGCCCCCTTTCCTGCTCATCATCTAGATTCCCAAGGTCATGATGATGCTCAATGAAGGCTTCCTCTTGAATGTTTAATGCGAGGCATACTTGAAAGTTTCTAAGAAAGCCATCAAAGAACTCCTCAATAGATGAGATGCTCCTAGGTTTGTGATTATGCAACCATGAGTTATGACCATAGAGAGATCTCATGAACAACAAGATAAGGACATCCTAGTGGACCACTTTCTCCTTTGAAGCATGTGCATTAAATCTTTCTACATGATCAATTGCGGAGAGTGGATCACCATCAAACACGGGCACCCCACGTACCATCCTTCTTGTGACATGATTAGGGTGCCCAAGGATGCTAGTGATGTCCAAAGCGAGAAAATCATCAAAGAAAGACATCCTATCGAGATATACATGTAAATTATGTAGGAGTCACCAGGGTGAATTTAAAGATGCCTAGAGAAATGCTTGCTTCACCCTACAAGCATTGACTTTAAAGTTCAATGAAGAACTAGGGCTTCGTTCTTCCAATGGAGTCGCCAAGAATGATATATCAATATTGTCGTATGGGGAAAAGACACAAGTCTCGTGTCCCCCACAATGGCACCAAAATGTTACCACTCAAACTAGCAGGGGTCCTAGGAGGGGATCCTATAGAGAAACTACTAGTTCAAGGGGAAACAATGGAGCGATAGCCCACTGTCACCTCAGCTAAGGCTCCCTTCTCTTTACAGACTTTCACCAATGGGAGGAGACCCGATATAAGAGGAAACACAATGATGAATAGGTCAATGATCGGATGAGTGATTCCTAAAGCCTATTCACGAGAGAGATTCAAATAAATGGCTCACGTGCTTGAGAAGCAAGGTGATGGGCTCTCTAGGAAGGGCTAGGGGGATTCTTGAGTTTAGGTTTAAGAAATCCCAATGAAGAAATGGCTTCCAAGTAATCCTTGTGGAATTTAAGTTGTAGAATTGTGGGACCACAAAGAAGCCAAGTGGACCTAAACTAGTTCAAGAGTGTGGATTTGATCACTCAAGGAGGGGCTTGAACTAATTAGGGGAGAGAATAGGATCAAAGGGCTAATTTTCTTTCAAAATTTGAATGCATTGATCCAAATGAGGACACTAACCGAAATCAGCCTAGGGAGAGAAATGATCCTCGAGCTAGAGCTTGCAATCATGGGATTCCACCGTCGGATTGTGCTCAAATTTGCAGAAGCCCTTGATAAGACCCCAGTGCAGTTGTGGACCAATTTTCAAGGTGTTTGGATGGCTATAAAATATTTCGCTTGATGCCCTAGGTGACCCTCTAGGGTTAGGCCTAGAATTTGGAAAAGTGAAGAAAGGAGAGGTAATTTGACCACCAAAGGGATACGAGGATCAGTGTCTTATTGCTTGGGCTTAATGGAGTCAAGATACACATAGATCAAGAATTTCGTGAGCTAAGGAGCCCTAATTGATCTTTGCTAGCCTCTCCAAGGGCAGCAACTAGGTCAATAGGGATTTATACTTCAAATTTGCCAAAGAGATGAAGTTTCGAGGTCTTTCAACCTAAGAGGTGCCTCTAGGAACATTCACCCAATCCCTCAAAGAGAAACACATGCATTAAATCACTTATTCAAGGTCCCAGAAGAATTTCGCATTACATTAACCCATACAAGAATAATGATAACAATATACATGCATTTGACAAGTAAGATAACAAGAATAGCATCAAAAATTCGACTTACATGAGAGAGAGAGTATATCCATTCATCCACTTTGCATTAGAAAGAAGCTCCAAAAACAATAACGAAAATACAAACATCATAGTGCATCAAGAAAGCTCCAAAAGTTATCCCAACAAAAAGTGCGAAAATCTCTCAAGAGATACTAATCCAATCCAAGTGATGATGAGAGAAATGAATCATCCTCTCATCTATTTATACAATCCAATAGGGGATTCGAATAGCCTAATTTGTCTTATTTAGCCCCAAATAATAAAATAATGCTCAATAATGACATGACTTGGTGACAAGCCCACCAAGATAGCTTAATAACATAAAAATAAGCTTCTCAAGAGGGCAGAATCAGTGATGTGAACATCGCAATTAAATAGCGATTTTTTTTTAAATCGCAATTTTTTTGTGCCCGTGATTTGATCAACGATTTTTTTATTTTCAAAAAATCGTCGATCCGCCTAGAAAAAATCGTGATTGGCGGAAACAGTGAGTTTTAAGAGTCGATTTTGGGTTTTTTTTGTCATTTTTTTCAGACAGTGGGCAAGTTTGAGAGTTGAGGAGGAGAAGAAGTCATCTACAAGGGCAAGAGAGGAGAAAAGCGAAAGAATTTAGCATCCCAAGCAAGAAAAATTCGAGTTTGGACCAAGTTTCTTCAGCAAAGCGTGGTTTCCAAGTATGGGCACCAAATTTGGCCATTTTTTTTTGTTTTTTTCTTGTTTTTGCTTGGGTTTCTATAACCCATTGATTTTTAATGATTTTTTAGACGATTTGAGTGTGTTTTTTTTCATTTTTGTTGCATAGAGTGGAGAGGGTTCATTTTGGTCAAAAATGCAAAAACTTGATTGTTAGATTTATATGTTTAATTTCTTTCTTGCACCCTATTTTTTGCATCATTTTTGTTTGGGTTTGAATGTGCATTTTTTCCATTATTGTTGCATTGAGTTGAGGTTTTTTTTGTCAAAAATTCAATGTGTTGTATGTAAATTTTATTTTTATTTTTTTAACTTGCAATTCTTCTTGTGCCCTAGGTTCAACTTCAAACTTCATCTTACATTAAAACTCAAGAGTTCAACAAAGTTACAAACATGCCAAGGAAATTGGACCCTCTGTGGGAATTTGGTGAACCTGATGGAGGGTTTGACAGATCAAACTTGACTTGCAAGTTGTGTGGGCATCATATGACAGGGGGGGTATACAGATTGAAGTATCACCTTGCACAAATCCCTGGACATGAGGTAGGGCCTTGCACCAATACAAATCCGGAAATCATCCGAAGAGCCCTCAGATCATTGGAAGAAATAGAGCAAACCAAACTGTCCAAGTCAGCTCTGAAGAGTCAACTAGCAGGGAATAGAGTGTTAGGAGGTGAATATGAGAGTGGCACTGGTTCTACTTCAACATCAATATCTACAACCAACCCTATAGCTGCCTCATCATATTTTGTTCCTAGAACCACGTCTGGTTCACAACCATCTATCTCTTCAATTATTAAAAAAAGGAGAAAGAAGAAACTAACAAGTTGTTGGGCAGGTTTCTTCTTTAGAGTGATATTCCTTTCAGCGTTGCAAGGAATAATCCATTTTTCCAGCCTGCTACTGATGCTATTGCAATTGTTGGCCCAGGGTACAAAAGCCCCTTCTTATGATGATTTTAGAGGCTGCATTCTTCAAAATGAAAAGGTTGACTGCACTAAGAGATTGGAGGAGTTTATGGCATCATAGGCACACACAAGATGCATTGTGACGTCAAATGTTTGGATAGATCAAAAGGGTAGAAGCCTTATAAACTTCTTGGTTAATTATCCAAGGGGACAATGTTTATGAAATCTGTGGATGCATCTGCACATATCAAAGATGCACGATTATTATGTGATTTTTTGGATGGGTTTATTTTGGAGGTGGGTCCAAAACATGTTGTCCAAGTCAAACAAACAATGTTGCAAATTATGTTGTTGCTGGAAAGATGCTTATGGAGAGGCATCCTACTTTATTTCGGACACCTTGTGCTGCACATTGCATTGATTTGATGTTGGAAGACATAATAAAAATTCATTTTGTCATAGATATTGTTGACTTATCAAAAAGCATTACAAAATTTATATATAATCATGCATCTATGCTTCATTTGATGAGAACATTCACCAACAACAAGGAGTTGGTGCGCCCCGTCATTACACGGTTTGCCGCCAGTTTCATATCTCTTCAATCCCTCTTGAATTCTTTGTGGGATGTGAAGAAAATGTTTCTTTCAGATCAGTGGCATGCTTTGGCATTTAGTCACAAACCAGAGGAAGAGGCCATATGCAGATTAGTTTCATACTAGGAAAGCTTATGGGCAAGAGTGCAGGAGGTGTGCAGCATTACTGAACCTTTGGTAAAGGTCCTTCGATTAGTTGATGGTGACAAGCCCGCAATGGGCTACTTGTATGAGGCCATGGACAGGGCCAAAGAATCCATTCGGACCTACTATGATCATAAGGGAGATGAGGGGTTTCAGAAACAACTCCTCCTATGGGAAGTGATTGACGAACCATGGAACAACACACTCCATCTTCTCGTTCATGCTGCAAGGATATACCTGAACCCCGCATTTGCTTACCCCCGTGGGTTCTTATTTGATGCTGAGGTCATGGATGGATTCTTCACTTATGTTCAGAGGATGGTGCCATCTCCAGCAGAATGTGCAGAAATGGAGATATGCAGGATGGCAGGGGCACATTTAGCTTTGACATGGTTGTGGTTGATGGGAAGACTAAAATGCCAGGTATTTTTTAGTTTGTTTCAAATTCCATTGTCTCTTCGAATTCATAACTTCATACTTTGCTTCAACTTTCAAATTTCATTTTTTTTCTTATGTTTATCTTATTTGTAATTTTGTTGTAGATGCATGGTGGAGAAGCTATGGTGGCAAAGTACCCAATCTGCGAAGGCTTGCCATTCGAGTGCTCAGCCAAACATGTAGCTCCTCAGGATGCGAGCGCAACTGGAGTGTATTTGAAAAAATACACACCAAGAAGCGCAACAGGTTAAAACTTAAAATATTCCAAATTTCCAATTAATTTTTTGAATTCATTAAATAATTGTTTTTTTAATTATTATTTTATGACCCTTGTACAAGTTGGAGTCCCAACGACTTAATGACATGGTCTACGTCTACTACAATCTTCGATTGTGGGTGAGGCAACTTGAGAGGACACCTGATATGGAGGCCATCTCATTGGATGGGATTGACACCACTGCTGCATGGAGGGTTGAGGCCGAGAGGCCTCTCATGGAGTCTGTCGTTGATTGGTTAGAGCAAGAGGTAGTGGAGGGGGTAGAGGAGGAGGAGGAGGTGACACCACCTACCCAGGCTACCCCTGTCACCAGTAGAGGACGTGGTCTACCTCCTGTAGCTCCTAGTTCTTCAGCTTCTAGAGCACAACAGAGTCCACTGCCAACTCCACTACCATCTACATCTAGAGGGAAAGCTATTGCATTTTCTCGCAAGAGGGGCAGAGGAAATCAGTAGTATTAATTATTTGGTTCATTTCATTGTATATGCCATTATTACTCATGATATGAGATACATTATTATATTTTTTGTTGATATTTTGAGGCTGAGTTGGGACTCAGGACTTACTATTCAAGACATGATTCATTGTTATGTGTGATGTAGCACTAGAAACGATATTAGACATCTTATATATTAATTCTTTTATCATATTTATGTGTTAATGCATTTATTTTATGTTGTAGATGCTTTAGATATTAAAAAAATTGAAAAAAATGAATATTTTTGTATTTGTCGAATTTTTCCCGATTTTAACTGATTTTTTCCCCTTGCCAATTTAATCTTGATCGCGATGTTCGCAACATTGGGCAGAATTATCAATATAATGAGTCGTTAGGCAATTGAGATGGCCTAGTAAAGTCCATAGTGTGCCATGGTGAGTCAAAAGGCTCCAAACATAGTGGTCAAGGGGTTGGCCAATTGTTTTCCAGGTAAGTCACATGTGGTGCTCCCAAGCGAGTGTGGGAACACAATGACATCCTCATAGGTCTCCAAGTGGATCGATAATGCTTGTAAACCATCTATAAGGCTAAGATGATGACATAAACCCTCCCTTGTCTCCTGCAGTTAGACACATCCTCATCTGGACCCTGGAGATCTGCCAAGCATGTGGTACATGTGTGGAGTCGACTAGTGTTAAAATTGGCAACTAAGGAAAAACTGCATGTGGGTCATCTTATTCATGGCTAATAATATTTTTATTAGATTCCTCTCGTCGAGAGGTGTAGGATTGATATAAAGATCATCCGATTCTGATAAGTATTCATGGAGATATGAATTTATTTTGATTATGGAATTATTATCAAGCTGACCTACAACTCATGTAGGCTCAGAAGCCCAACAGTCGCATCTATTCAAACACCAACATTGTGTATAAATACAGGAGGACTTTTCCTCATTTGCACTTACTCATCTCATCACATCTCTCTCTCTACTGCGCAGAAAAGGGTCTCTCCCTCACACATGTGAAGCCGGAAGCTGCTGAAACTGAAGCTGCAACTGCAGAATTAAAGATTGACCTGCATGGACTAGAAGATCTCCTCATCTGAACTGTGTTGTAGGTTCATTTGAACCTCCTCTGAAAGCTGCAACTTTTGGTGGTGGAATCAAGTCAATCCGACGGACGGTTTGCAAGATATCGACTACCCTAGTTTGAAGCCGAAAGCTGCTGAAACTGAAGCTGCAACTGCAGAAGTAAAGATTGATCTGCGTGGACTAGAAGATCTCCTCATCTGAACTGCGTTGTAGGTTCATCTGAACCTCCTCTAGAAGCCGCAACTTTTGGTGGTGGAATCAAGCCGATCCGACAGTTGGTTTGTGAGATATCGTCTACCCTAGTTTTGATGATGAAGCCGTTAACGCTGATGTTGCTGATCTAGGGTTTGCTACTGCTGATATAAATCAAATTTATTGTACTATTTCTCTCTGCTGAATTATTGAAGATAAAAGAAGATTTGATCAAAGGGTTTTCGCACACATTGTGGGGTTTGTCCCTGGCTAGCCGCCACATCTTGTGTCTCTTGTCTTGGCTTGTTTTCTATCGATCGTTTAATGTTCTATCTGCACTTTACTTTATGTACATGTGATTGCTAATCTGTGGAATATAAAAAGAAAAATAAGTAAATTGTTATAAGCATAGAACATACCATAACTTAACATGGTATCAGAGCTGAGGTGAAGACAAAGCCCGAGAAAGAGCAAGAGCAATCACCGAAGAGAAGATTGGCAAGGCTATCCTAAAAGAACGATGGGGTCCTCAACACTCTTTCCTGCCAAGGACAAGCTTCATGAGAACGCTGACTATCACGGATGGAAGATGTCTATCGATCTAACCCATGAGGATCAAGGAGTGTTGGATCATGTGAGAGGCAATATTGTTGAGCCTTCATCAAATGCACCTCCTGCTGCCAAGAACAAATGGAAGAATGAAGAAATTAAAGCGAAGAAGATCATCTAGGACTCTATCGACAAGCGCTTGGTGGTCTACATCTCTAAACTAGACACCTCCAAGGAATCCTACGATAGACTGGTGAGTTTATTTAAAGTTAATGATGCAAATCAGGTTTTGTTTCTTAGAAATAAGCTTAGGGAAATCAAGAAGGGTAAAGATGAGAGTATGCAAGCATACTTCTTAAGAATCACCGAGATTAAGAATGATCTCCTATCTATTGGGGAGACTATTACTGACAGAGAAATGGCACTCACAACACTTGGAGGATTACCATCCGAATGGTACGTGTTCAGGACTACTCTTCTGAACAATAATGTAATTCCTGGTTTCGAGGAATTAATGGCTAGATGCATTCAAGAAGAAACAAGGGTAGAAGAGCAAGAAATGCCCTTGCCTAAAGGTCCTCCAGCTGCTTTTTCTTCTCATGCTAAAAAAAGAAATAATTTTGGGTCTTAATCGAAAAGAAAGGTTGGACCTAAGGGTGGAAGAAAATGACGATGTTACATTTGCAATAAAGCAGGTCACTATGCAAGGGAATGTCCTAATAGAAAGGACCCTCACCGTGACGATGATCAAAATCCCTCTCATGGTAATCGAAGGAGTGGAAAATTCAATAGCAAAGGTAAAAGGAATGTTGGAAATCAAGGAAGAGGGCAACCATTCAAGAAGGCTACAAATTCCAGGTATGAATCTAACACTGTTGACAATAAGCAGGTTGAATATTATCTACTAGCTGCTCTATCTACCTCCGCTCCTTCAGATTCAATGGGAATTTGGCTCATTGACACTTCACTGGTTACAAAGAAGTACTCCATAATCTGGTAAAGAAAGAAACTAACCTAGAAATTGTCCTTGGAGATGACATGAAATACTCCGTGAAAGGTGTAGGCAATGTTTCTCTCAAATTGAATCAAGGTAATACGATTCACTTACAAGATGTATTATATGTACCTGATCTCAAAAGGAACCTGGCATCCATCTCGGCAATGGGAGACAAAGGCTACAAGGTAACCTTTAGCAATGGCAAGGTATGTATATGGAAAAATAATGTTAAAGATGCTTTCACTCTTGGGTTTCATGTTGATTCATTATATCAAGTCGATGAAAGTCCGCTAGGTGTCATGTCTTATGACACATCTCTTCAGTCCGAACTTTGGCATCGGAGGTTTGCCCCCCTTCATTATAAAGCTCTACTCGGTGTAAGACAAATGGTGACAGGACTGCCCGAATTCCGAGTAGAGAAAGAAGGTGTATGTCCAGGATGTGTCGAAGGAAAGCTCAAAAGGGGACCATTCCCCTCAAGCCAAAGCAAGACCTCCGATATATTACAGTTGGTTCACTCAGGCATATCTGAGGCTGGCATTAAGAGGGAGACTACTACACCACATACTCCTAAGCAGAATGGTGTGGCAGAAAGGAAGAACCGTACAATTGTGGAAGCTGTCTCTATGGGTAGATGATGTAACAATGCCTGATGTGGAGGAACCCATGGATCCTATTTATCCACTTGAGCCTTCCTCTTCTAGGAAGAGGCCTTCATGGCTTAGGGGGATACTTGATGATGCTGAAGGACATGCTGCACCCTAAGGAATCTTTCCAGAATGTAAGAAACCTAGCAGGTATCAGGGATACCTGACCATCATGAGCATGATCATACAAAATGAGCCTTCCTCATTCTCAGATGTCGTCAAGCATCAAGTATGGAAGGATGCTATAACCAAAGAATATGAATCTATTATGGAGAATGATGTCTGGGAAGTAGTTCCCAGACCCCAGGACAAGACAATTGTTACTTCAAAATGGCTTTACAAGATAACGCTGCAGCTGATGGAAGTACGACATAGTATAAGGCTCGTTTTGTTGCTCGTGGTTTCTCCCAGAAGGAAGGTATAAACTATGATGTGATATTTGCACCTGTTGCTAGATATATGACCATTCGCTTGATCATAGCCCTTGTGGCTTCACAAGGATGGAACCTACATCAGATGGATGTCAAGATCGTGTTCTTGCACGATTTGATCAAAGAAGAGGTCTACGTGAAGCAACCCGAAGGATTTGAGATTTATGATTGAAAATCTCATGTATGCAAGTTGAAGAAGGCTCTCTATGAGATGAAGCAAGCACCCTGAGCATGGTATGAGAGGATCGATAGCTACTTGATGAAGTTGGGATTCACTAGGAGTGAAGCCGATCCTAACCTTTACTTTAAGGTTGAAAATGACAAGCCTCTCATACTGGTGTTGTATGTGGATGACCTCTTTCTAACAGGTGCAGACCCTCTCATTCACAAATGTAAGAGGGAGTTGGCTTCTGAATTTGAAATGAAGGACCAAGGACTTGAAGTGTGGCAGAAGTCAAGGGAAATTTTCCTATCTCAAGGAAAATATGTGGTAGAGATATTGGAAAGATTCGGTATGATGGACTGCAAGCCTGTAACTACCTCGAGGATCTTAACTTTTAGAAGTTATATGGAAGTGATGTCGGACCAGATTTGGGAAATGCCTCTGAGTTTCATAAACTCATTCCCATTGGTTCTTGGTGAACCACCGTCCGAACATATGTTTTGCAGTCAGCATTGTGAGCTCATATTTGGTTGAGCCTCACTTGATTGATGCCAAAAATCTTCTGAGATATCTTCATGGCACAATTACTAATGGGTTAAGATACACTGTCGGAGATGTGAGACTACTTGGATATACTGATGCTGATTGGCAGGCAGTATGGTGGACCGTAAGAGCACTTCCGTGTGTTGTTTCTCCTTGGGATCTGCTTCGATACCCTGGATGAGCAGGAAACAAAAGTCGGTGGCCTTGAGCACCGCCGAACCAGAGCATATTGCTGCCAGCATGGCCTCCTGTGAGGCAATCTGGTTGCGATAGCTCTTTAGTGAGTTGTTTGGATTTACATTGGATACCATTGTGATTCTTTGTAACAACTAGAGGTGGAATTCGATTATTGAGGAATCTCATATTCGTCGATTGCTCCAACAGATAAACATCATTTGGGATATGGTAAGTCGATGAGCAAGGAGGCTCCATCGCATTAAGATGATGTATATGTCGATACACATTGTCAAAGCCCCAAGGAAAGATCTAATCTGTGATTTTCCCAAACGACTTGGAGTCGTCAAGAAACCCTTGTACAAGGGTCCTGCATGTTGCATACATTGAGCTCTGGGGTTCTAAGGGCTTGCGGTTCTTACTGGAGCAACATACGATCACAGGGTGACTCACCCTCCCATGGTGGTGCACACTGGAACAAGATGATTCGCTCTCTTGTGGGACAAGATGATTCGCCCTCTTGTGGAACAGGATAATTTTCTCTCCTATGTAGCAGGATGATTAGTTCTCCTGTGAGGCCTGGATTGATGTGTTCTCCATGGCGATTGTAGCAGGATTGACGTGTTCTCCTGTGAGGCCTAGATTGATGTGTTCTCCATGGCGATTGTAGCAGGATTGATGTGTTCTCCTGTGAGGCCTGGATTGATGTGTTCTCCATGGCAGCCTGGATTGATGTGTTCTCCATGGCGATTGTAGCAAGATTGATGTGTTCTCCTGTGAAGATGGGATTGATTAAGTTCTCCTGTCAAGGCATCCTACCCATGCAGTCTAGGACTCATGGAAAGTACCTCTCATCTGATCAATGAGCAGGGAAATGAAGTTAGGAACCATAGTAGTACCGCTGGACGAATCGTTGTATCTATCGTACTCCCTACGCTAGGATGACCTCCATTGATCTGGGATCAATGATACTGGTCTGGGACCAGTGGTAGGAGTTGTACCATACTATGACACTGACTTCGGGTCGGTTGAGACTGGTCTGGGACCAGTGGTACATACTCTGAGACTAACTTCGTGTCAGTGTAGTACTGGTCTGGGACCAATGAGAGTGGTACATACTATGACGCTGACTTTGGGTCGGTTGAGACTGGTCTGGGACCAGTGGTACACTCTCTGAGACTGCGACACTGGTCTGGGACTAGTGGTAGGAGTGGTACTTATTATGAAGCTGACTTCGGGTCGATTGAGACTGGTCTGGGACCAGTGGTACACACTTTGAGACTGACTTTGAGTCAGTGGAGGATGATACTGGTCTGGGACTAGTGGAGTTGTACTCACTATGACGCTGACTTCAGGTTGGTTGAGACTGGTCTGGGACCAATGGTACATACTCTGAGACTGACTTTGAGTCAGTATGATACATCCTCGATCATTTCTTCTTCTTCATAATTTGGACAAAAGCAGAGCAGAACAGAACAAAGCAGAGCAGTGCATAACAGAGCAAAGCCGTACAGATCAGTACAGGGCAGAACAAGACAAAGTAGAATAGGAAGAATAGAGCAGAGCAGGGCAAGGGTCAGGCTGTACAGGGCAGTGCATTTGATGGATGAATAGTAATGACCGATAGACAGATTGCAGATGAAGTTCTCCCTAGTTGAGAGGGAGTGTTAAAATTGGCAACTAGGGCAAAACTTCATGTGGGTCATCTTATTCATGGCTGATAATATTTTTATTAGATTCCTCTTGTCGAGAGGTGTAGGATTGCTATAAAGATCATCCGATTCCGATAAGTCTTCATGGAGATATGAATTTATTTTGATTATGGAATTATTATCAAGCCGACCTACAATTCATGTAGGCTCAAAAACCCAACAGTCACATCTATTCAAACACCAATGTTATGTATAAATACAGGAGGACTTTTCCTCATTTTCACTCACTCATCTCATCACATCTCTCTCTCTACTGCGCAGAAAAGAGTCTCTTCTCTACTACGTAGAAAAGGGTCTCTCCCTCACACATGTGAAGCCGGAAGCTGTTGAAACTGAAGCTGCAACTGCAGAAGTAAAGATTGACCTGCGTGGACTAGAAGATCTCCTCATCTAAAATGTGTTGTAGGTTCATTTGAACCTCTGAAAGCCGCAACTTTTGGTGGTGGAATCAAGTCAATCTGACAGACGGTTTGCAAGATATTGACTGCCCTAGTTTGAAGCCGGAAGCTACTGACACTGACGCTGCAACTGCAGAAGTAAAGATTGACCTGCGTGGACTAGAAGATCTCCTCATCTGAACTGCGTTGTAGGTTCATCTGAACCTCCTCTGGAAGCCGCAACTTTTGGTGGTGGAATCAAGCCGATCCGACAGTCGGTTTGTGAGATATCGTCTGCCCTAGTTTTGATGATGAAGTCGCTAATGCTGATGCTGTTGATCTAGGGTTTGCTATTGCTGATATAAATCAAATTTATTGTACTATTTCTCTCTGCTGAATTATTGAAGATAAAAGAAGATTTGATCAAAGGGTTTCCCCACACATTGTGGGGTTTGTCCCTGGCTAGCCGCCACATCTTGTGTCTCTTGTCTTGGCTTGTTTCTGTCAATCGTTTAATGTTCTATCTGCACTTTACTTTATGTACATGTGATTGCTAATCTGTGGAATATAAAAGAAAAAGAAGTAAACTGTTATAAGCATAGAACATACCATAACTTAACAACTAGGCATGGTGATCCAGGTACATCATCCTCATCCAAAAGGTGGAAAACGAACAATCCCTGAATGGTGTTGAGGATCCATGATATACTCTCTACTATGATGGAGCCCCATGGCTCTCAACGCTCACCCCACAAGTGCCAATGTGGCCCTCTGGAGGATTTGGACCCTGTATAGAGAGACAAAACCCCAAAATGGAGACCCACCTACAATCGTGCATAACATCCAATGCATCCTCCTGCCCTCTACTACAACAAATCATTAGAGTAATCAAGTAAACAGATTACAAATCATGGAATCAAGTGAGCAATTCATGGTGGCATGTCCTTCCATAGTGGGCTTTGGCATGTACAGGTGTCTCCAAGCTCAATAAGGGGGTTAACCAAGGACCCTATTAGGTGGTTTCAGCCTTTAAAGGGGGTGACATGTCCATGGTACATCCATCAATGGGTAGGTGGCATGTGATATAGTGATGGCACAAAGTGGGGATAAGAGCATCACACCAAGTCACATGTCATGGTACAAGGGTAGCTATGATGAGGGAAGCCCACACTTGGGTATATGAGTGTAGGAGGGAGCAAATCGTGGTACATGAGTTACCCCGGCCTTTGTTTTTCCACCCTTTTTCATATGCCTTTTGCCTTTGATTGATTTTTCTTCATAACTGCTCAGGGCTCCAGGGGATGGGAGCATGATGTGTAGAATATAGCAATAGATACCCCCTTTTAAGGTGGGGCAGCTCATTTCCCACCAGGGGTTGGGACAATCATGGGTTCCTTAATGTGGAGGGGGCTCATCCAAGGCCCATATGAACTGTTACCCACCACCTGTGGGTAGTATGCACAGGAGGAAAATTTTCTCCTAGATGGTCCTCAGCCAACAGCCCCCATATAGCTCGATGTGCAATTTCTTCTGCCACTTGAGCAGGCCATGTGGTCCCTCACCCACTCGTTATGAATGTATGTTTGAAGGTGGGCCTCCCGACCCCAAAGGTATAACTTTTCATTGGTTTGGTTGAGTAATTTTGTTTACTTTTCACGGCCATTTTTGAGCATGGATTGGTGGGGGGGATTCGGCGAAAAGAGTGGGTTAGCTCTGTGTTCTTGTCTCCATTGCCTGATTTCGTGGTTACGCTTGTATCATAGTCCTGTGGGATCTCTCCTTTATTAACCATTAGCTTTAGGGCTGGCACTACATGGGAAATCTTGATTTTTGTTGCATGGTCCCGCTTCCCGATACCACCTACAATACTCCCCTTCCACTCATTTTAGGCCCATTCATCTCTTTTCCCATCCGAATCCATGTGCGCCCACTCAGTCCACATAGGGTTAGCCCCCCCCCCTGCCACATCTTGGGTCGGGCCTGAAACAATGCCCTGAAGGTTGATGTAACTAAAAAGAAAATGAAAAGCATAATTTGGCCACTCACAACAGGAAATGTACCACAAAAATGCAAAAGATCGTTGGGACACACATATTTAGCACATGGGAAAAAGCCAAACATGAGCTCTAGCCCTTACCCAGGACCATCACCCTGGTTCCTATGGGCCCTAGATGAGCCCTCTCCATCATTAAAATACCCATGATTCTCCCAACCCTGGTGGTCGATGAACTGCCCCACCTTAAGGGGGTATCCACTACTACATATTACACATCATGTTCTCCATCCCCTAGAGCCCCGAGCATCATGAAGAAAAATAAATCAAACGCAAAAGCCACATGAAGAAGGGTGGAAAAACAAAGGTCATGGTAACTCGTGTACCACGATTTGCTCTCTCCTACACTCATATACCCAGGTGTGGGCTTCCCTTATTATAGCTACCCTTGCATGTGGTCTCGATGATTCTCCTGATCCCCACTCCATTCCACTATTTTATCATTTGCCACCTACCACTTGAGGGATGTACCATGGACGTGTCACCCCCTTTACTGGTTGAACCATCTAATAGGGTCCTTGGTTAACCACCCCCTATTGAGCTTGGAGACACTTGTACATGCCAAAGCCCACTATGGAAAGGCATGCCACCATGAATTGCCCCATTGATCCCATGACTTGTAAGCTTTATTACTTGATTATTCTAATGACTTGTATTGGAGGGCAAGGGGACGCATTGGATCTTATGCAGGATTGCAGGTGGGTCTTCATTTGGGGCTTGGTCTCCCCTATACGAGGTCCTAGCCCTCCAGAGGGCCACATTGGCACTTGTAGGGTGAGCGTTGAGAGCCATGGGCTCCACCATAGTAAATATTACTTCATGGATCCCCAGCAACACTCATCAATTGCTCGTGTTCCACCTTTGGGATGAGGATGATGCACTTGGTTCACCATGCCAGTTGGCCCCACAGTTGCACCATACACTTGGCAGATGTTCCAGGATGTCTCCCGCTGCAGAGGGAGGGCTTATGTCATTACTCCAACCCTTATAAATGGTCTACAGGCATATTCGATCCATTTGGAGACCCATGAGGACGTCCTTGTGCCCCCACACCCACTTGGGAGCACCACAAGTTCTTGTTTGGAAAACAAGGGGCCAACCCCTTGTCCACTATGTTTGGAGTCCATTTCTACATCATGGCACCCCTTGGACTTCATTAGGCCTCCTCAAAGGCCCAACAACTCACTTTGTTGATCATTCGACCCTCTTGAGAGGCTTATCTTTACATTATTGAGCTATTTGGTGGGCTTGTCACCAAAAGTATTGTTATTATGCACATTATTTTATTTTAGGGGTATTATTAGTCCAAATTAGGCAGATGTTCCAGGATGTCTCCCGCTGCAAAGGGAGGGCTTGTGTCATTACTTCAACTCTTATAGATGGTGTATAGGTATATTCGATCCATTTGGAGACCCATGAGGATGTCCTTGTGCCCCACACACCCACTTGGGGAGCACAACAAGTTCTTGATTGGAAAACAAGGGTCCAACCCCTTGTCCACTATGTTTGGAGTCCATTTCTACATCATGGCACCCCTTGGACTTCATTAGGCCTCCTCAAAGGCCCAACGAATCACTTTGTTGATCATTCGACCCTCTTGAGAGGCTTATCTTTACATTATTGAACTATTTGGTGGGCTTGTCACCAAAAGTATTGTTATTATGCACATTATTTTATTTTAGGGGCATTATTAGTCCAAATTAGGCCATTTGAATCCCTAAGTGATTGTATAAATAGAAATGCGGTGATTCATTTTGATCATCATCACTTGGTTTGGATTGATATCTCTTAAAGATTTTCGCACTTTTAGCTGGGTAAACTTTTGGAGCTTTCTTAATGCGCTATGATGTTTGGATTTTCGCTATTGTATTTGGAGCTTCTTTTTAATGCGAAGTTGATGAATGGATATACTCTCTCTCTCTCTCTCATGTAAGTCGAATTTTGATGCTATTCTTGTTAGTTTACAGGTTTACTGCATGTTATGGTTATCATTATTCTTGTATGGATTAAAGTAGATGCGAAATTCTTCTGGGAACCTTGAATAAGTGATTTAATGCATGTGTTGTACTTGAAGAGAGTGGGTGAATGTTCGTAGAGGCGCCTAATACGTTTTAAGCCTCGAACTTCATCTCTTTGGCAAATTTGAAATATAAATCTCTAATTACCTAGTTTCCTGCCCTTGAGTAGGCTAGCGAAGGTTAATTAGGGCTCCTTAGCTCACTAAAATTCATGATCTATGTGTATCTTGACTCCATTAAAACCCAAGCAATAAGGCACTTGACCCTCGTATCCCTTTGGTGGTCAAATTTACCCCTCTTTCTCACCTCTCCAAATTTTAGGCCTATCCCTAGTAGGTCACCTAGGGCATCACATAACTTTCATTGTAGCCATCAAAACTCCTTGATTTTTGGTCAACTACTACGTTGGGCGTTTCTCTAGAAGTTCTCCAACTCTTGCCCTATGCTGATTTTGGGTTAGTGTCCTCATTAAGATCATTGCATTCAAATGTCAAGAAAATTAAGCCTTTGATCCTATTCTCTTCCCCAATTAGGTCAAGCCTCCTTGAATGATCAACTCCATACCCTGGACCCTAGTTTGGGTCCATTTGGCTTCTTTGTGTCCCACAGCTTCGTAACTCATA